>CM022297.1:284525632-284956383 GCA_011799875.1 Thinopyrum elongatum | reverse complement strand
CCAGTCCACATATACAGCCTTTTCTCCATTGATAATGTTGCATATGTAGTATAGATCCTTGCTTGCTGAGTACTTCGGATGAGTACTCACGGTTGCTTTATTTTCTCTTTTCCCCCATATACCCCACCTTGATGATACACCAGACGATGGAGTCCAGGAGCCAGACGCCACCACCGGAGCCTACTACCAGGCGGGTCCAGAGGGCACGTACTACTGGATCGAGCCAGCTGACCAGGAGTAGGATCGGAGGCTCCCAGGCAGGAGGCCAACGCCTTTCGATCTAGTGTCGCTGTTTGTGCTAGCCTTCTTAAGGCATAACTTGTCTAACTATGTCTGTACCCAGATATTATTTGTATGACTGACTTATGTATTCGGATCTTCGGATCCCTGGTCTGTAATATTGTGGACCTCCGTTTATTTGTGTTTAGAGTTGTGTTGTGATATCTTCCCGTGAGTCCCTGGGCTTGATCGCACACGTTTGCGTGTATGACTAGTGTACGATTGAACCGGGGGCGTCACAAGTTGGTATCAGAGCCGACTGCCTGTAGGAAGCCCCCCTCCAAATTCCTTGGCCGAAGTTGAGTCTAGAAACCGAGGAACTAATTTACTAACTTGGCTGTGTGGCTTACGGGCCCATGTCGCCAACTGGGTGGTATTAGGATCTTTTATTCCTCGTCTATACTCCGGGACTCTAATATCTCTTCTATTCGGGTTAAATAAATTTTACTAACGCCGACACTTAGGATCTCGTAAATCCCGTCTACCCGGAGAGCTGGATATCTGTGCGATTTCCCTGTCGTTGATCTGATTAGTCTGATAATCATTTTCCTTTCCATTGTTTTGTTTAACCTTTCTCTCCGAGTTGTGTTAAACTTCTCATTGTCATTTGACAAATCTGAATTTCCTCTGTTTCAGATGGACCGTTTGTTTCCACCGCGTCCTACGATACAGCTTGTGCTTCGCACTTGGGCTCGTGATGCCCCTGGTTTTCCAGCTGTCCTGATCGCTCTCATGACCAGACTTGGCTACCGCTGGTACCCTGAGTACATGGTTTACGAGGATTACCGCGAGTTTAATCAGGAGCAGTACCATGCTGATGTTCGTATCTATGATCGGCAGAATGACTCAGACACCGAGCTGCACCTTTTCCACGGTATCGGCGTGACGATTGAGATGGTAGTACATGATGCCGCCTACTCTGCTGTCGCACGTCTTCGAGGACAGTTCAGTGATATCTTGGATGACTCTGAGTTCCGATACATTCCGTATGCCCCTGCTGGAGATGCTACCGGATACTACACAGCTATCTGTGCCCCGTACGAGCCTCGCCGATATGACCACCGCGTTCTGATTCAGTGCACTCAGGCTCTGGATCGCACTGTTCGGGCTCTCGCCGTCGAGTTGGTTGCCACTCGAGCACGTCTCTACGATGCTATAACGCAGTTTCGCAACTCTGACAAGCCCCTGGATGCCGATGACTGGCTCCGCGACATCACTCACGAGATGGAGTCTGCTAATGTCGCCCCCGCCAACTTTGTCACCTTCGCAGCCTTTTTCTTAAAGGGCCCCGCTGCTCAATGGTGGGACACACACAAGCGTACTCTGCCTGTTGGAACAGTCATCACTTGGTATGAGTTCCAGGCTGCTTTCCGTACACGTTACATCCCTCAAGCAATTATGGAACGCATGAAGCCCCAGTTCCGCAACCTCACTCAGGGCAATAAAACCGTCGAAGCTTATCAGCGGGAATTTCTTGATCTCTCCCGCTATGCTGAAGAAGACATCGCCACAGATGCTCGCAGACAGGAGAAGTTCCGTAATGGACTACACCCTGACCTCAAGCTTGCACTAGCTGCTCAAGACATCAATGACTTCTCAACTCTAGTGAACAAGGCTATTCTCGTTGAGACCGCTCAGATGGAACACAAGGACTCGCAGAAGCGCTATCGTGATGCTGGCTCATCTTCGGGCTCAGCACCGAAGCGTAGAGTTTGGATTCCCAACAACGCGTTCCGTCCCAATGCCTCTGTGCCAAAGAACAATGCTGCACTACGTCTACCTCCTCCACCACCGAGGCCGTCAAAGGCTCAAGCTATTCAGAACCATGCCCCTCTTCGTCCTGAAGATGGTTTGTGTTTCAAGTGCCGCAAACCAGGCCACCAGGCTAAAGACTGCCGCCAGACTCAGAATCAGTTAGATTTTCCTCGTGCTGGCCGTGGATATGGCCGTGGCAACAATCAGACCCGCAACTATAATACTGGGTCTGCTTCACGTGGTCGTGGTCAAGCTTACAACATTGACATTGAAGAAGTCCAGGATCAACCTGCTACTGTGATGGGTACCCTTCTTGTTAACTCAGTACCTGCTTCTGTATTATTTGATTCAGGAGCATCGCATTCATTCATGTCTGAAGCATTTGCATTATCTCATGACATAACATTCGAAAAGATGAACCTGCCAATAGTTGTCCGTACCCCTGGAGGCCAATGTCAAGCCACTATGATGGCACATAAAGTCCCTGTTGAAATCGAGGAATTTGAATTCCTAGCTTCCCCTATTATCCTGAAGTCTTCCACCATAGACCTCATACTCGGAATGGATTGGTTGAAAGCTCACATTGCTTCGATCAATTGTGCCACTAAAGTCGTCCAACTTCTTCACCCCACCGATGAGATAGTGAACTATACCGCCCGCATTACTCGAGACGCTGAAGCTGAGATATATGTTATGAATGCTTTGAACGCCTCACCTCTGGAAGGGATCGAGAACGTTCCTGTCGTTCGAGATTTTCCAGACGTCTTTCCAGAAGAACTTCCAGGAATACCCCCGGCTAGAGCTGTCGAGTTCGTCATCGACTTGAAGCCTGGCACCGTTCCTATTGCCAAGCGACCTTATAAGATGCCTCCGCATCACCTTCTTGAGCTTAAGGAAGAAATCGACAAGTCACTTAAGAGTGGTTTCATCCGCCCCAGTTCCTCTGCTTGGGGAGCACCTTCACTCTTCGTTAAGAAGAAGGATGGAACTAACCGATTGGTTCAAGATTACCGGCCCATTAACCAAGCCACAATCCAGAATAAATACCCACTGCCCCGGATCAATGATCTTTATGATCAACTCGCTGGATCATCGGTGTTCTCTAAACTCGACTTGAGGTTGGGTTATCACCAGATCCGTGTCCGTGAAGAGGACATTCCCAAGACTGCATTCGTCACTCGTTATGGCTCCTATGAATACACCGTCATGTCATTTGGCCTAACGAATGCTCCAGCTACATTCTCCCGCCTGATGAATTATATATTCATGGATTACCTCGACAAATTCGTCGTGGTATATCTAGATGATATTCTGGTCTATTCTAAGAATAAAGAGGAACATGCTGAACATCTCTGCCTTGTTCTAGAAAGGCTCCGAGAACACCAGTTGTATGCCAAGTATTCCAAATGCGAATTTTGGCTTCCGGAAGTAACTTACCTTGGACATGTGATTTCCAAGGATGGGATTGCTGTTAACCCCGAACGAGTTCAGGCTATTCTCGACTGGACTCCCCCAAAGAATGTTAAGCAAGTCAGAAGTTTTCTCGGACTTGCTAGTTATTGCCGTCGATTCGTTGAGAACTTTTCCAAAATTGCAAAACCATTGACAAATCTGCTTCACAAAGGTGTTAAATTTGAGTGGACAGAAAAATGTCAAGAAAGCTTTCAGACACTAAAAGATAAATTGACATCTGCCCCAGTACTAGCACCCCCGGATTCCCAAAAGGATTTCGTGATATACTGTGATGCATCTCGTCAAGGATTAGGCTGTGTCCTAATGCAAGAGCGCAAAGTGATTGCTTATGCCTCCCGGCAATTGCGTCCTCATGAAGAAAATTATCCCGTGCATGATCTTGAACTTTCTGCGGTTATCTATGCCTTGAAGCTATGGCGACATTACCTTCTCGATAACCGTTGCGAGATATACACGGATCACCAAAGCTTGAAGTATTTATATACTCAACCAGATCTGAACCTTCGTCAACAAAGATGGCTCGAAACAATTGCCGATTATGATATGAATATTTCATATACCCCCGGCAAGGCTAATGTAATGGCCGATGCTTTGAGTCGCAAGTCCTATAGCAACAATCTTATGGTTCAAGAAACACAACCTCTTCTCCATGAAGAGCTTTGCAAATTGAACCTCCATATTGTTCCACAGGGTTATCTCAATACCCTGGTTGTCGAACCAGATTTAGAACACGGCATTAAGGTTATGCAAAGGTATGACACTGAAGTTGAAAAGATCAAGCGATACCTCGAGAAAGGAAAGCCGTCGGAATTCCATCTTGATGCAGATGGGATCCTATTTTTCCAACACCGTCTCTTCGTACCCAAGTTCAAGAATGAGAGGGAAAACGTTATGAATGAAGCTCATGACACTCCCTTGTCCATTCACCCTGGTAGCACAAAGATGTACCGTGACATTTGTCAAAGATTCTGGTGGCCTAATATGAAGCGAGACATTGCTCGTTATGTTTCTGAGTGTGACGTTTGCCGCCGCGTTAAAGCTCAACATCAAAGGCCCGCAGGAACTCTGCAACCCCTGGAAATTCCTGAATGGAAATGGGACAAGGTCCAAATGGATTTCATTACTGGTTTTCCCAAATCCCAGAAGGGTCATGATGCTATTTTTGTTGTCATTGACCGATTCTCTAAGGTTGCCCACTTTCTGCCTGTTAAGGAGACAATCACTGCTAGCCAGTTAGCAGACTTGTATGTTTCCCGGATTGTGTCACTCCACGGTGTTCCGTTGGAGATCAGTTCTGATCGTGGCAGCCTCTTCACCTCCAGATTCTGGAATAGTTTCCAAGAAGCTATGGGAACTCATCTGTCTTTCAGCACCGCTTTTCACCCTCAGTCACAGGGTCAAGTTGAACGAGTTAATCAAGTGCTCGAAGATATGCTTCGAGCTTGCGTCATCTCCTTCGGTAAGAAATGGGAGGAATCTCTCCCGTATGCTGAATTCTCTTACAACAATAGCTATCAAGCTAGTCTGAAGATGGCACCGTTTGAAGTTCTATACGGTCGTAAGTGTCGAACCCCTCTGAATTGGTCAGAAACTGGGGAACGCTCACTCGTCGGACCGGACATTATTCGGCAAGCTGAAGAACAAGTCCGTATTGTTCGTGAACATTTGAAGTCTGCTCAGTCTCGTCAGAAGAGCAACTATGACCGAAAGCACCAGGAAATAGTCTATCAACCTGGCGAGCAAGCTTACCTTCGTGTCACTCCATTGAAAGGCACTCATCGGTTCGGAATCAAAGGCAAGTTAGCTCCACGCTACATTGGCCCGTTCCGTATTCTTGCCCGTCGAGGAGAAGTGGCATATCAGTTGCAATTGCCGCCAAACCTTTCTCAAGTACATGACGTCTTTCATGTATCCCAACTCCGTCGCTGCTTCAAGGATCCTATTCGAGCTGTGGATCATGAAGTGCTTGCATTACGGGAAGATCTGTCATATCCAGAATATCCCATCCGTATTCTTGATCAAGCTGAGCGTCGAACACGTCAAAAGTCAATCAAGTTCCTCAAGGTTCAGTGGTCAAATCATTCTGAAGATGAAGCCACTTGGGAACGCGAGGATCGTCTTCGCGAAGAATACCCCTCTTTCTTTCAGTCTTCCTCTTAATTCTCGGGACGAGAATTCTTAATAGATGAGGAGAGTTGTAACGCCCCCGGTGATTAGCAACAGTAATCACTTTTGATAATGACATGTTAGCATGATCAACAGTGCATAATCATCATTAGCATCACATTGCATTTCAACTCCTAAGTCAAATTCAAAAATTTAAATGAAAGTGGAATATGAAAGTTGTCCAACATAGGAGCTAAAATGTCAGATATATAGCAAATATTCCAGAGGCTATTCTAAAATTGAAACCAACATCATTGGAATTGGATAAGTGACTCGAACAACCTCAAACAGTGGATAAAGATAATATTTAATAACCATTTATTGAATCTGAAATAAATATGGAATTATGTGTTGTCCAAACTAATTTTAGGTGTTAGGGAATAATGCACTGGTATTTATGAAATAGGTCACACTTTTTACAAAAGCCATTTGGGGCCTAAACATTTAACAGTGGAGAAAAGAGAATAAAGAAAAAGGAAAAAGAAACAGAAAAGGAAAAAAAGAGCAACGCCCCCCCCCCCGGCCCGCTGGCAGTGGGGCCCCGCCCCGAAAACGTTTAAAAAAAGGATTAAGATTAAATAAAAATAATAATGATAATAATTAAAGTATTTAATTGATTAGTTAATTAATTAGTTAATTAATCCTGATTAGGTTAATCTAATTAACTAATTAGTGTTAATTAAACAGTAATTAGTAATTAACTTAATTAACCTCGCTGACATCAGCATGATGTCATGCTGACATCATCAATCACTGTTTCGGATAATGTTGAATTAAATAATTAATTAAATTTCAGAAATTAATAAAAACTTTAGAAAATCATATCTTTTAAACCGTATCTCCGATGAAAATATTTTATACATGAAACTTGCTCAGAACGACGATACGAGCCCGGATACGCCCTCCGTATTCCCGTCAGACGCCCGCAGCTATAAGAACATTGAACTTTTAGACCGATTTTGATAAATGAATAGTGCCCAACTTTAATAAAATAAATCCAAATAAATTCCTAAATTAACTAAATCATTTAGTTAGGCAGTAGAACACCCCGGCATATCATTTAGGCATGTCATACATATTGTTTGCATTATTGCTGTGAATTTATTGTTTCTCTCCCCCTCCTTCTCTCTCGATAGACGCCGAGACCGACGACGCTGCACCAGGGTACGACTACTCTACCGACGAGCAGCCCGTTGACGACCTCCCCCTCTTGCCAGAGCAACCAGGCAAGCCCCCCCCTTGAGCATTCCAGATATCGCCCATTCTATTCTCCTGCTTGCATTAGATTTCGCTACTATTAATGTATGCTCCTATTCTGATGCATAGCCTGCTGTTGTAACCTGTTCATTGCTACCTTACCTGCCTATGATAAACTGTTTAGTATAGGTTGGTATGAACCATCTGTGACCCCACCACCTTACTTTGTCGCCCCTGCTTGTTCATCGACGACTCGATCAACGTGATCGTCGATCAGAGACAGACGCCTCACTTCACACCCCCCCCCTTAGTTGTACGACTCTGCGTAGTAACTATCGAGTGCCGAGGGTGATACCTCGTAACGCACTCCTGATGAATACTCTGCAGCATAGCTGTACGGTCGTGGTCATCGAGGGTGATTCCTCCTTCTCCATGTCCGATACGACTCTGTCGTGCAACCCCTCAGTGTGAACCTCGAGGGTGATACCTCTTACGTTCACCCTGATGATTATGACCACACGGTTACTTGACCTTTTTCACAGGCGGGTCCACCCTGGTGGGTACCCGCTGGGGATCTATGATTTCGGGTGTGCCGGAAGGGCACTCGAGTGTGACACTGTGGTGGAGCATCAGAGACTCTGATTGTCTCCGCTTGATACTAATTGAGCCTATTGGATTTGGGTGTGTGATCTGAGTGGGTCGACGTGCCCTATACGCACTGCCACCACGCGGGATAATGGTTATGGGGCCCTCTGCGATGTACGTTTCGCCGAAAGCTTATCAGACGTCACGATTCACCGTGCGGGCTGATCGTCGGGATTGGGCTGGATACTTCACTGGCGAGTTCAGTGTCGCGCCTGCACCCCGGCCAGCCACGCAATGCGCAGGGTGCCCAGGGCGATGGCCCGAGACCCCTGGGTGCATAGGTTAGTCCGGCGTGCTGACCTCTCTGCTGAGCCTAGGTAGAGCGCTGCTTCGTGTTGATCTTCCGAGGACGGGCATTACCCAGCAAGTATGTCCGACCAGAGTTGATCGAGCGTGTTGGGTAACAGTAGTGCACCCCTGCAGGGATGAATCTTCTATCGATAGCCGGTCCTACGGTAAAGGACGCTCAGTTTGTGTATCCCGATCTACTACTTAAACTGGATACTTGTTACTTAATTGAAGCTTCGGGATTACTTTCTCGCTGGGAGTCGAGGAAGGATCTTTGAGCTGTACTTCAACATGTTTGCTAAATAAAATGCTATTCTACTCTCTTCTACTGCTGCAAGATGATGGCTTTGAGAAGATGTTTGAAGATGCTAGTCTTCGATAGGACTAGGCCTTTCTCTCTATTCTGGCATTTCTGCATCCCAGTCCACATATACAGCCTTTTTCTCCATTGATAATGTTGCATATGTAGTATAGATCCTTGCTTGCTGAGTACTTCGGATGAGTACTCACGGTTGCTTTATTTTCTCTTTTCCCCCATATACCCCACCTTGATGATACACCAGACGATGGAGTCCAGGAGCCAGACGCCACCACCGGAGCCTACTACCAGGCGGGTCCAGAGGGCACGTACTACTGGATCGAGCCAGCTGACCAGGAGTAGGATCGGAGGCTCCCAGGCAGGAGGCCAACGCCTTTCGATCTAGTGTCGCTGTTTGTGCTAGCCTTCTTAAGGCATAACTTGTCTAACTATGTCTGTACCCAGATATTATTTGTATGACTGACTTATGTATTCGGATCTTCGGATCCCTGGTCTGTAATATTGTGGACCTCCGTTTATTTGTGTTTAGAGTTGTGTTGTGATATCTTCCCGTGAGTCCCTGGGCTTGATCGTACACGTTTGCGTGTATGACTAGTGTACGATTGAACCGGGGGCGTCACATAAACGATCAAGTGCTAAGCTAACGGAATGGGTCAAGTCAATCACATCATTCTCCTAATGATGTGATCCCGTTAATCAAATGACAACTCATGTCTATGGTTAGGAAACATAACCATCTTTGATCAACGAGCTAGTCAAGTAGAGGCATACTAGTGACACTCTGTTTGTCTATGTATTCACACATGTATTATGTTTCCGGTTAATACAATTCTAGCATGAATAATAAACATTTATCATGATATAAGGAAAGAAAATAATAACTTTATTATTGCCTCTAGGGCATATTTCCTTCAAAAAAATTATAGATACGTTGGAGACGTATCAAGCATCCCCAAGCTTAATTCCTGCTCGTCCTCGAGTAGGTAAATGATAAAAACAGAATTTTTGATGTGGAATGCTACCTAACAAATTTATCCATGTAATTTTCTTTATTGTGGCATGAATGTTCAGATCCATAAGATTCAAAACAAAAATTTAATATTGACATAAAAACAATAATACTTCAAGCATACTAATAAAGCAATCATGTCTTCTCAAAATAACATGGCCAAAGAAAGTTATCCCTACAAAATCATATGGTCTGGCTATGCTCCATCTTCTTCAGACAAAGAATTAAATCATGCACAACCCCGATGACAAGCCAAGCAATTGTTTCATACTTTTGATGTTCTCAAACTTTTTCAACTGTCACGCAATACATGAGTGTGAGCCATGGATATAGCACTATAGGTGGAATAGAATATGGTGGTTGTGGAGAAGACAAAAAGAAGGAGATAGTCTCACATCAACTAGGCGTATCAACGGGCTATGGAGATGCCCATCAATAGATATCAATGTGAGTGAGTAGGGATTGCCATGCAATGGATGCACTAGAGCTATAAGTGTATGAAAGCTCAGAAAGAAACTAAGTGGGTGTGCATCCAACTCGCTTGCTCATGAAGACCTAGGGCACTTTGAGGAAGCCCATCATTGGAATATACAAGCCAAGTTATATAATGAAAATTCCCACTAGTATATGAAAGTGACAAAATAGGAGACTCTCTATTATGAAGATCTTGGTGCTACTTTGAAGCACAAGTGTGAAAAAAGGATAGTAGCATTGCCCCTTCTCTCTTTTCTCTCATTTTTTTATTTTGGGCTCTTTGGCCTCTTTTTTTTCTTTTTTTTCGTCCGGAGTCTCATCCCGACTTGTGGGGGGATCATAGTCTCCATCGTCCTTTCCTCACATGGGACAATGCTCTAATAATGATGATCATCACACTTTTATTTGCTTACAACTCAAGAATTACAACTCGATACTTAGAACAAAAATATGACTCTATATGAATGCCTCCGGCGGTGTACCGGGATGTGCAATGATCAAGAGAGACATGTATAAAAAATATGAATGGTGGCTTTGCCACAAATACGATGTCAACTACATGATCATGCAAAGCAATATGACAATGATGAAGCGTGTCATAATAAACGGAACGGTGGAAGTTGCATGGCAATATATCTCGGAATGGCTATGGAAATGCCATAATAGGTAGGTATGGTGGCTGTTTTGAGGAAGGGTATATGGTGGGTGTAGTGCACCGGCGAAAGTTGCGCGATACTAGAGAGGCTAGCAATGGTGGAAGGGTGAGAGTGCGTATAATCCATGGACTCAACATTAGTCATAAAGAACTCACATACTTATTGCAAAAGTCTATTAGCTATTGAAACAAAGTACTACACGCATGCTCCTAGGGGGATAGATTGGTAGGAAAAGACCATCGCTCGTCCCCGACCACCACTCATAAGGAAGACAATCAATAAATAAATCATGCTCCGACTTCATCACGTAACGGTTCACCATACATGCATGCTACGGGAATCACAAACTAACACAAGTATTTCTACCAATCCGCAATTACTCACTAGCATGACTCTAATATCACCATCTTTATATCTCAAAACAATCATAAGGAATCAAACTTCACATAGTATTCAATGCACTTTATATGAAAGTTTTTATTATATCCCTCTTGGATGCCCATCATATTAGGACTAAATTCATAACCAAAGCAAATTAACATGCTGTTTAGAGACTCTCAAAATAATATAAGTGAAGCAAGAGAGTTCAACAATTTCTATAAAATAAAACCACCGCCGTGCTCTAAAAAGATATAAGTGAAGCACTAGAGCAAAATTGCCTAGCTCAAAAGATATAAGTGAAGCACATAGAGTATTCTAATAAATCACGATTCATGCGTGTCCCTCCCAAAAGGTGTGTACAGCAAGGATGATTGTGGCAAACTAAAAAGCAAAGACTCATATCATACAAGATGCTCCAAGCAAAACACATATCATGTGCTGAATAAAAATATAGCCTCAAGTAAATTTACCGATGGATGAAGACGAAAGAGGGGATGCCTTCCGGGGTATCCCCAAGCTTAGGCTCTTGCCACTCCTTATTCCATAGTCTATCAAATCTTTACCCAAAACTTGAAAACTTCACAACACAAAACTCAACAGAAAACTCATGAGATCCGTTAGTATAAGAAAATAAATCACCACTTTTTGGTACTGTTGTGAACTCATTATTTATTTATATTAGTGTAATATCTACTGTATTCCAACTTCTCCATGGTTCTCACCCCCGGATACTACCCATAGATTCATCAAAATAAGCAAACACCACATAGAAAACAGAATCTGTCAAAAACAGAATAGTCTTTGAAGATCTGAATTGTTCTAATACTTATGTTACACCAAAAATTCTGAAAATTTTGGAAAACATAGTAAATTTGTGTTTTAATCTTTTGTAAAAAATTCAGGGTTTTTCCACGCTCCAGTGAATTTAAACAATTCTGTGACTGGACACAAAAGTTTCTGTTTTTCAGCAAGATCAAATCAACTATCACCGTAAGCCATCCCAAAGGTCTTACTTGGCACAAACACTAATTTAAACACCAAAACATAATTACTACATAGGTAATAATGTTTATTTTATTCAAGAACATAAGCAAAACAAAAAACACAAAAATAAAATTGGGTTGCCTCCCAACAAGCGCTATTGTTTAACGCCCCTAGCTAGGCATATTGCAATAGATCTAGGTATTGTCATCTTTGGTATGCAATCCATACGTAGCTCTCACAATAGATTCATATGGCAACTTCATTTTCTTTCTTGGAAAGTGTTCCATGCCCTTCCTTAACGGAAATTGAAATCTAATGTTTCATTCTTTCATATCAATAATTGCACCAATCGTTCTAAGGAAAGGTCTACCAAGAATAATAGGACATGTAGGATTGCAATCTATATCAAGAACAATGAAATCTACGGGCACATAATTCCTATTTGCAACAATAAGAACATCATTAATCCTTCCCATAGGTTTCTTTATTGTGGAATCCGCAAGAGGCAAATTTAAAGAACAATCATCAAATTCACGGAAACCTAGCACATCACATAAAGTTTTCAGAATCGTGGAAATGCTAGCACCCAAATCACACAAAGCATGGCACTCATAATATTTAATTTTAATCTTAATGGTAGGTTCCCACTCATCATAAAGCTTTCTAGGGATAGAAACTTCTAACTCAAGTTTTTCTTCAAAAGATTTCATCATAGCATCAACAATATGTTTAGTGAAAGCTTTATTTTGATTATAAGCAGGAGGAGAATTCAACATGGATTGCAGCAAGGAAATACAATCTATCAAAGAGCAATTATCATAATTAAAGTCCTTGAAATCCAATAGAGTGGGTTCATTGCTACTTAAAGTTTTAACCTCTCCAATCCCACTTTTATCAATTTTTGCATCAAGATCTATAAACTCCGAATCATTGGGACACCTTCTAGCTAAACTTGACTCTTCTCCAGTCCCATCTTTATCAAGATTTATATTAGAAAACAAAGATTCAATAGGAGTTACACCAATCACTTTAAGATCTTCATCATTATTCAAAGACTCCGGTTTAGCGGCCATCTTATTAACCAAAGTAGCTTGTTTATCAGAAATTTGGCCTACTAAATTTTCAAGATGAGAAAACTGAGATTTCAAACCATAAAATTCCTTAGACATGTCATCAAGCTCTTTATTAATATACTCCATCATGGTTTTTTATTCTTTAAGCTCGTTTCTAAAGAGATTATTATACTCATATTGTAAAGTCATAAAACTTTTAGCATTACTTTCAATCTCTTCCAACTTCTTAAAGTAAGGATCGAAGCTCTTGGGTTGAGCCATAAAGGCAAGCAAACTAACACACGAGCAAACAAAAAGCAAACGAAAAGACGAACGGAAGAATGGCGAATAAAAAGGCAAATCTTTTTGTATTTTTCTGAAAATCATTTTAGAAGTGGGGGAGAGGAAAACGAGAGGCAAATGGCGAATAATGTAATGCAAGAGATGAGAGTTTATGATGGGTACTTGGTAGGCTTGATGTAGATCTCCTTGGCAACGGCGCCAGAAATTCTTCCTGCTACTTCTTGAGCTTGCGTTGGTTTTTCCCTTGAAGAGGAAAGGGTGATGCAACAAAGTAGAGATAAGTATTTTCCTCAGTTAGAGAACCAAGGTATCAATCCAGTAGGAGGTACAAGCAAGTCCCCAATCTATGCACCTGCACAAACAATCAAACACTTGCACCCAACACGATAAAGGGGTTGTCAATCCCTTCACGGTCAATTGCAAAGGTGAGATCTGATAGAGATAGGTATATAAGATTGCCAAAACGTAAAACAAAATAAAAGTAAATAAATTGCAGCAAGATATTTTTGGTATTTTTGGTATATAGATCTGAAAATATATGATGGAAAATAGACTCGGGGGCCATAGGTTTCACTAGAGGCTTCTCTCTTGAAAGCAAATAATACGGTGGGTGAACAAATTACTGTCGAGCAATTGATAGAAAAGCGCAAAGTTATGACGATATCCAAGGCAATGATTATGCATATAGGCATCACGTCCGTGTCAAGTAGACCGAAATAATTCTGCATCTACTAATATTACTCCACACATCGACCGCTATCCAGCATGCATCTAGAGTATTAAGTTCATAAAGAACGGAGTAACGCCTTAAGTAAGATGACATGATGTAGAGGGATAAACTCAAGTAATATGATGAAACCCCCATCTTTTTATCCTTGATGGCAACAATACAATACGTGCCTCGCTACCCCTACTATGTCACTAGGTGAGGACACCGCAAGATTGAACCCAAAACTAAGCACCTCTCCCATTGCAAGAAATACCAATCTAGTTGGCTAAACCAAACCGATAATTCGAAGAGAAATACAAAGATATCAAATCATGCATATAAGAATTCAGAGAAGATTCAAATAATATTCATAGTTAATCTGATCATAAATCCATAATTCATCGGATCTCGACAAACACACCGCAAAAGAATATTACATTGGATAGAACTCCAAGAACATCGAGGAGAACATGGTATTGAAGATCAAAGAGAGAGAAGAAGCCATCTAGCTACTAGCTATGGACCCGTAGGTTTGAGGTAAACTACTCACGCTTCATCGGAAGGGCAATAGAGTTGATGTAGAAGCCCTCCATGATCGAATCCCCCTCCGGCAGATTGCCGAAAAAGGCCCCAAGATGGGATCTCAAAAGGTTGCGGCGGCGGAAAAGTATTTTTGTGGATCTCTATGAGGGTTTGGGAATATATCTGAATTTATAGGACGAAGAAGGAGGTCGGTGGACTCCCGAGGGGACAACAAGCCAGGGGGGCGCGCCCCTACGGCTTGTCGTCGCCTCGTGGGTCTTCTGACTTCGACTCCAAGTCTCGTAGGTGTCTTCTGGTCCAAGAAAAATCATCGTAAAGTTTTATTCCGTTTGGACTCCGTTTGATATTCCTTTTCTGCGAAACTCAAAAACAAGGAAAAAACAGAAACTGGCACTGGGCTCTAGGTTAATAGGTTAGTTCCAAAAATAATATAAAATAGCATATTAATGCATATAAAACATCCAAAACAGATAATATAATAGCATGGAACAATAAAAAATTATAGATACGTTGGAGACGTATCATGGAGGCACGGATGTGTTTCTGCGAGAGGCATGGTCGTGCCTCTCGGAAAAGGAAAATAAAACGCGTTTTCTTTTTTTTCCTTACGTGAGAGGCACATATTTATTTCCCGTGGTGTGGTTACGCGGGAGGCACGGCTGTGCCTCTCGCAAAATGGAAAAACACTTTTTTTCCTACCACGAGAGACACAGATTTACTTCTCGCGGAGGCACGAATTTGCTTACGCGAGAGGAACGGTCGTGCCTCTCAAAAAAGAAAAAAAAAATCTTCCTACCATGAAAGGCACGGATTTACTTCTCGTCGAGGCACCAATTTGTTTCCGCGAGACACAACCGTGCCTCTCGAAAAAGGAAAAAAACACGTCTTCTTTTTTCTTCTTTCGCGAGAGGCACGGATTTACTTCTCGTGGAGGCACAGGTTTGCTTCCGCGAGAGGCACGGTCGTGCCTCTCAAAAAAGAAAAAAACATGCTCCCGGCTTGGGTTTTTTCATGATTTTCTTTCATCGGAACCTATAAATATATCTAGTTTTGAAGATCTCGACGCGAGAAATCCCACGATGAAAACGGTTCGAGATTTCGACGCACGGTTTGAGAGATAAAATATTTTAAATAAATGAATCTACGAGAAAAATGGAAAATTCCCAGATTGCGACAAGGGGGCACATGTATTGCGACACTTGTCGCAATCTGGGAAGGTGGGAGTGACCTTTGCAAAGAGTACTACTTAATTAGTGATTTCGGAGAACCCTCCGTCTCGCTTAATGCGAGACATAGCGCTCGTGCTTCCAAACCACTTTTTGAAAGAAAATAATCTTTCTATTAGGTCGGGCTCTCCTTATTAGCAGGGCCGTTTATAGGCTCGTTATAGCGCACACTACTAAATGGAACTTTTAAATATCTGAGAGATAGGGTATGGGAGAAGATCAAGGGATGGATGGAAAAGTTGCTGTCATCAGCAGGAAAGGAGGTGCTTATTAAGTCAGTTGCGCAAGCCATCCCTGTTTTTTCTATGTCCTGTTTCAGACTTCCGAGAGGTTTGTGTGAAAGTATCACTTCGATCATAAGGCAGTTCTGGTGGGGAAGTAAGCAGGGGAAAAGAAGACCGTGCTTGGTATCCTGGGATGTTATCACCCGGCCAAAGAATCTAGGCGACTTGGGTTTCAGAGATATCGAGCTGTTTAACCTTGCCTTGCTAGCAAGGCAAGCATGGCGCCTCCTACAAGAGCACACTTCACTAAGTGCACGCCTGTTAAAGGCAATCTATTATCCAGATGCTACAATTCTGGATGCATAGATTGGATCACATCCATCCCAAATATGGCGTGCAATTATAGATGGAAGAGATATCATGAGGCTTGGAGTTATACGTCGGATTGGAGACAGAGCCACTACACATATTTGGTCACAGAACTGGATGCCCCGGGAGGGCCTCTTCAAGCCAATTACCTCTCTGGTCGATACACCTCCACAACAAGTGTCTGAACTGATTGATGCAACGAACGCATGCTGGAATGAGGAGTTGGTTCGCCAAGTGTTTCTGCCTTTTGACGCTGAATCAATCCTCAAGATCCCCATATGCACACGACAGATAGCGGACCTTTGGGCTTGGTTTGAAGATCCATGGGGTATTTTCTCGGTGAGGACAGCGTATAATATGATTTATCGTGTGAAAACCGGTAGAGAGGCATGGCTGGAGGGAACTGTACACTCCTCAAATCCTGATTTTGAACGTAGGGGCTGGTCATCAGTGTGGAAGCTAAAAGTACCATCAAAACTCAGGGTATTCACATGGAGGCTAGCCCATCACTCATTACCTACCGGCGATGTTCTTCACCACCGCAACATGGCACCTGCTCATGTCTGCGCCATCTGTGGGGCGGAGGATAACTGGCGGCACGCCTTGCTTGATTGCCATTTATCTCGGAGTGTTTGGGCACTAGCAAATGAGGAGCTAGTCCAACACATGTGCATGAACAAAGATGACAATGCTAAATCTTGGCTGTTTGCTATAAGCGATTCCGTATCTCAGCAAGAATTTACTGCTTTGATAACCACTATATGGGCAATCTGGTTTGCAAGGCGGAAAATCATTCACGAAGGAATTCTTCAGACTCCGTTCACTACACATGCTTTCATCGACAGATTTCTTGATGATCTACAGTGCCTGTCCAAGTCCTCTCCAAGTGTACAAACACCAGCTAGACCCCGACCGACGGGGTGGATACCACCGCAGGAGGGTCACGCGAAGATCAACGTTGATACAGCGGTGGCACGATTTGGGCGGTTTGGAGCTATTGGAGCAATATGTCGGGACATATCAGGAAACTTCCTGGGAGCTTCAGCGGGTGTGTATGCACATATCGGCGATCCAGAGGTACTTGAAGTTTTGGCCATCAGGGAAGCTTTTGCGCTAGCAGATGATCTATATATTCATAAAGTTTTAGTTGCTTCAGATTGTAAAAATGCCGTGGAGGCAATAAAGAAGGGAACCTCAGCCACTTATGGTGCAGTAGTGCTCGAAATTGAGCAGTCGTATAGAGCTTTCATTTCTTGTTTTATCTCGCATGAATTTAGAACTTCGAACATAGAGGCTCACAAATTAGCAAAACATGCTTTAACGATAGGGACCGGCCGCCATGTCTGGTTAGGCCACCCTGGAGACCTGTGTTTCGTCCCTGTAAACTGTGTGACGGATGAATAAAGCTTTGCTATTTGTCTAAAAAAAACTATTTGGTTCACAGACTGGGCCTATTTGATGGCCCAAATCTAGGTTGACGGCGCGGATTTCAATTGGACGCGGCGGGGCGCCGCGCACGAATCCCATGATCCCATCATCAATACGCTTTCTCGATCCCGCCTCCCATCGGAAAACTAAACTAATCCCACCTCAACCCAATCTCCTCCAGCGCCCGTGGGATCGATCCCTCGGCCCGCCCGCCTCCCTCGGATCGACCAGCGCCACCCCGCCGCGAGACCAGGATCTTGGCGAGAGAGAGCACATGGCGCTGGCGGCGGCGGCGGCCTTGGCGTGGCCATGCCTGGTGAGTTCCCACCCCCACCCCCTGTCCCCCCTCCCTCCCCTTTTAACCCTTCGCCGGGCTTCCTCGGCGGCAAATAGCAACAGCACCATGGAGTTTCTTGGGTTTACGCTCATGGTTGTTGTTTTCTCCTTTCTTTTTCGCCGATCTTGGCAACCGAGCGAGCGGGAATGTCTGTTGTTCTGTGGCTGACGGGGGAGCTGGCCGGTTGTTTGTGTAGGGTGGGAACTCGCCGGCGTGGATTGACGTCCCGGAGCGGAGCAAGAGCGCGTTCATGGAGCTGAAGAGGAGGAAGGTGCACCGGTACGTGATATTCAAGATCGACGACAGCACGGAGGAGGTCGTGGTCGAGAAGACCGGTGCGCCCGGGGAGAGCTATGACGACTTCACGGCCTCGCTGCCTGTCGACGACTGCCGCTACGCCGTCTACGACCTGGATTTCGTCAGCGACGACAACTGCCGCAAGAGCAAGATTTTCTTCATCTCCTGGTTAGCCTCGTCTTTCTTGCCCCCTGTTTCTTGTCAACAACCGACTGAATTCAGTTTGGTTACAGAGTTGAAGATTCTGTCTAGATAGATTTATTTATTTTCTACGATAATTGTTCAAAAGGATTTATGGTTGTGTTAATTGTGGAAAATGATTTATTGCTATGATAATTCTCCAAAAAGATTTATTGATGTGCTAAACACTTAAACAGCGAAGGGGTGGATACAGAAGCACAGCTTCAGTAAAACTGGGGGTGGCTGACCCCAGTCATTGTACAATCCTTTCAGCTTTCAGTGGTTAGGATGTTCATACGCGTTACATGATACTCTGTCCAATAAGCATTATGTTTCAAGCTCACCCAACGACCGACTTTCTCTCATATCCTACAAAGAAAACATTTTATTTTCCGTGTAACCTCGCAAAGGTAACAGCAAAGGGATGAATACAAAAGTGCAATTCAGTAACAATGGGGCTAGCTGACGGCAGTGAACTTGACAACCCTTTTCAGTTGTCAGTGGTTAGAATGTTTTTTAGACAAGAATGTTTGTGTACACAGTACACTAGTAATCGTGTACGTGCCATGCACGTGTATATTAGGTAGGATATTAGTTGCACGTCATATTAGGTAAGATGTATTAGTTGCACGTTGATATTTGGTAAGATATTAATTAAATGGTAGATTTCATGGGATAGCGTTTTTAAAATTTGATGAATGTCCATGTGGGATACACATCACTTGCACTGCATGACCGTCCATGGATTTTCCATTCATGGTACTGAATACCTGGTTTTTGGTTTCAGCTTTTGTAGGGTATTCTTGTCAGTTGTCACAAGTAGCTGCTACTAATTCCTAAGAAGATAACAATATTACAGCTGTTCTCTTTCTTTTCAGGTCTCCTGATGATTCTCGCATCCGTGCAAAGACCATATATGCTGTGTCCAGGAATCAATTCCGCCACGAGCTCGACGGGGTGCACTTTGAGATCCAGGCAACTGACCCTGACGACATGGACTTGGAAGTTCTAAGGGTCCGTGCTAATAGAACCTGATAGCTAGGTTGACTCTGCTAGCTTGCTGATACACACCAGTAGCTCAAGATGCGTAGCCTGCTACTGAAATGCGGCGCTGGTGCACTGATGTGAAGCATGGTGTATAATCCGGCTGCTGATCACACCTGAGTATGCAGTGTTCCTTTTTTCAGGAGATAGCATCTCAGCGATATTAATATAACTAGATAAGTTCCCTACAATATGATGTGGAAACGGCTCCATTTAATGTCTAGTTGCGCATGTACTATTTTTCTTCTCCTAAGCAACAGTTTTGTTGAGCTTAAACTGCTACTGCTCAGTGGCTTTGTAATAGTTTCTGTTTTTTTTTTCTGAGTGTTCAGTCAATCATGGAGCATGATTTGCTACTTACAGTGGTGTTGTGCTTGTTCTGCAATTTTTTGTCAAGGTTCTTCTGCTACTCTACTGCTATATTATGCATAGTGAATAAGTGTAATTCTGGTATTTCCACTGTCCAAGGAATGGTTGTTGTCATCATGTCCTTTGATGTTTTCCCTGTTTTTTACATGAAAACAGACTTGGCAAACATACAAACCTGTTTGTTTTTGTCTTTAGAGAGAGCTAAATCGAATTGAGTAAAATGCACTCGCGGTACTTGAACTTGCGAAAAAAGCACGCTTTGGTCACTGTACTTAAAAATACATCCAATACGGTCACCGAATACGACAAGACGTGATTGTACGGTCACTGTTCACCGTATGTGTTATGACCGGCATATTAGGGGCTTAGCCCAGTTAGTTGTGGTCCAGTTTATCTTATCGTTATTAAGGGCTTAGCCCAGTTATCTTATTAGGTGGATTATATAAACTCATGTAAGGACCCGTTTTGAGATTAAGCAGAAGCAATCATATTTGCTCGGCTTCCTTAGGGAGCCGGGAACCCTAACCCTAGCCGCCACCCCCTGCGCTCTCTCTCTCTCTCTCTCACGCAACGACGGCGCCCCAGTGCCGGCAACCACGCCTTCCTGCACGCCATCCCTCCTTCCACTCCTACAACCTGAGAGCACGCTCTGGTAGGGATCCGGTTCCTACCAATTTGGTATCAGGTAGCTTCGGTGCGATCATGTCCTCGCCGCCGCCCACCCTGACCCTCTCGCTGCCGACCGCGACGACCGCCCCGATGGCCACCACGGCCAGCGCCCCGCTCTTGCCGGTGCCGGTCACCTCCGCCGCGCCCGTCCCCGTCGTCTTCACCCCGGAGGAGATGACGGCTGCCATCCGGGATCTCACACAGGCGGTCGCGGGCATCTACACGTTCCTCGCGAGATCCTATGGGCCGCAACCGCCTGTGCCCTTCACCACCGCCCCGCCGCCGCAGCAGCCGTCGTGGCAGCCGCCATCCTCGGCGACCCCCGTCGCCGCCGTCATGCAGCAGCTGCCGTGGCAGCCGCCACCAGCGGCGAACCCCGGCGCCTCCACCATACAGCAGCAGCAACAGCTGCAGCCCCCGCCACCGGCGATCGCGGGCCCGGGCATCCCGACGACGACCCCGGGAGTGCCTATCCACCAGGTCCGGTTTCTCCCGTCGCCGTCTCCGTTACCGGCCTGGCTCGTCGGGTCCCTTGAGCTGGTCTATACGACGGCCTCGGTCGGGCCGCACGTGCTGCCCCCGTCGGCGACGCACCCGGCCATGCAGTTTGGCGGGTCCTCGGGCTCCGCCGAGCCCTTCACCAGCGTCGACGGGCCCCTGTTCCAGGGCGGCACCCTGATGCCTCCCTCTCGGCCCCGTCATCCTCGCGGTTCTGTGCTGACGAGGCGCACCCGCCTGTGACGACCCCGGCTTAATCGTGCACTAATCATACACGCAAGTGCGCACGATCAAGCCTAAGGACTCACTTGAAGATATCGCAACACAACTCTAAAACATAAATAAAGTCATACAAGCTTAATATTACAAGCCAGGGCCTCGAGGGCTCGAATACATAGCTCGATGGCATACAAGCGTCAGCGGAAGCATTAGATATCTGAGTACAGATATATTACAGAGAGAGAGAGATAAGCCTTCACAGAGGCGGGGTAAAATAAAAATACTACGATCGAAAGGCGTAGGCCTCCTGCCCTGGACCCTCCGATCCTACTCCTGGTCGTCGAACGGCTCCTCGTAGTAGTAGTACTCGCCCGGCGGGTAGTAGTACTGGTCGTCGGCTGGGGCGTCCGACTCAGGGGCTTCGTCGTCTGGTGGCATCAAATGGAAAATGGGGGAAAAAGAAAATAAAGCAAACGTGAGTACTCATCCGAAGTACTCAGCAAGCAAGGATCTACACTACATATGCATCATTGTCAAAGGAATGGCTGTATATGTGGACTGGGCTGCAGAAATGCCAGAGTAGAGGGGGAAAGCCTAGTCCTATCGAAGACTAGCATCTTCAACAATCTTCGACAGTCTTGCAGCATCAGGAGAGAGCAGATGAACATAATGTAAAGTAGTAGTAGTGATATCATCAACCTCGACCTGAGATCCTTTCTCGACTCCCTGCGAGAAAGCAATCCCAGAGCCGTACTATCCAATTCTCATCACATGTTCTAGTTGTACCGATCGGGATACAACTCCGAGTGTCCGTTACCGTAGGACAGGCTATCGATAGAAGTTTCTTCCCTGCAGGGGTGCACCAACTTACCCACCACGCTCGCTTAACTCCGGCCGGACACACTTTTCTGGGTCATGCCCGGCCTCGGCTAAGCAACACGCCGCAACCCGACCGAATACCTAACAGAGAGGTCAGCACGCCGGACTAACCTATGCGCCCAGGGGTCTTGGGCCTTCGCCCCAGGAACTCCTGCACGTTGCGTACGCGGCTGAAAGCAGACCTAGCAACCCCTTATACAAGCGCAGTTGCGTTCCCAGTCCAATTCAGCGCGCGCCGCTCAGTCGCTGACGTCCATTAAGCTTCGGCTGAATTATACGACGCAGAACGCCCATACTATGCCCACGTGATGGTTAGTGCTATCGGGCCAGAGGCCCCTCGGATCAAATATCCAAACCGTAGTGGATTAGGAGCGCGCGGAAACGAGCAGAGACTCACGATCGATGTGACCCCGTCGCCCCGTCTCGAGGACTTGCGGCAAGGGCTAAGAATGCCCGGCCACGCCTCGTAGTTATCTCGCGGGCACCATCCAGGTCAACCCGACTCCACATCACTTCGCAATAAGCTCGCGCGGGTACCCCTCAGGGCCGACCCGTCTTTAGTATCGTGGTTCATAGTCAAGTCATAATATCCAAGGTAATTGTGTGTCGGACACCGAAGGGAACCCTGAGGAATCACCCTTGATGGAATTCCCGCTCGATGTTATCATCAAGGTGAACGAAGGAGGAATCACCCTCGAGGTCCACCTTGAGGAGTTGCGCGACGACGTCGTTATCGGGGGTGGTGTAGGAGGAATCACCCTCGCTTACCACGACCGAGTAACTAACCTACAAGGTTAACATCAGAAGTGCTGACGAGGTATCACCCTCGGCACTCGATGGTAA
Source organism: Thinopyrum elongatum (assembly GCA_011799875.1). Lineage (NCBI taxonomy): Eukaryota > Viridiplantae > Streptophyta > Magnoliopsida > Poales > Poaceae > Thinopyrum > Thinopyrum elongatum. The sequence continues at coordinate 284,933,568 of CM022297.1, read as the reverse complement.
CCCAGCAGTGTCGGCAACTAAGGGGAAGTGATGTGCGGTGCCATGGTCTAGTCTTCAATGCCGATGATCGGGTCTTTTGATGTCCAGCAGGGCAGTCGGGATCAAGTGGGGGTCTCGGTCGTGTCTCTACCCACCTTATACTAAGCAGTCTAGGATAACCGGTAAGGTAACAAAGCAGGGTACAATAATCAGGCTATGCAGCAGATATAGGAAAACAGTAGCAGTAGCAGTTCTAATGCAAGCATAAGAGAGAAGAGAGTAGGCGATATAGGCATGCTCAAAATGGGGGTGCTTGCCTGTTTGCTCGGGGGCAAGGGCAAGGTCTTCAGTAGTATCGTCGGGGACGTAGTCGTACTCCTGTGCGGCGTCTGCCTCGGGAGCTACGTCAACGTCGGGGTCTACCGAGAGAGAAGAGGGGGGAAGAAACAGGTAAACATAATGCAAACAGATGCAATACGGTGCGTGTGATGCTATGATGCAGTGCAGGGTTGCCTAATTATGCATCTAAGTCATTTTAGTTATTTTTAGAATTATTCTGGGATTTAATATCCGACGTGTGTGCACTATTCATCTGCCGGATTCGGGTCCGGAGTTACGAGTTCTTCTACGTAGGAGGTTCCGATGGAGAAACAGACGGCACGATCAGACTCGTCTCGTCGTTCTGAGCAACTTTCATGTTTTAACTTTTTCGATCCGAGCTACGGTTTAAAAGTTATCAATTTTTAAAGATTATTTGAATTTCTGGAATTATTTTATTTATCAAAAAATGAATTATGACGTCAGCATGACGCGCTGCTGACGTCAGCAAGTCAACAGTCGGCTAACTAAGTCAAATATGACATGTGGGTCCAGTGGGACCCACATGTCAGCCTCTGTTTACCTAAGCAGTGAGTTAAACTAATCTAATTAGCTAATTAGGCTTCTGGTCCCACATGTCATAGACTCATTAGGGTAATTAGTTTATTTTTATTTCTAAAATGTTTTAATTAGATTAACAGGGAGGTGGGGCCCACGTGTCAGTGAGAGTGGATGAACAGTACCCGCGTTGACCCGGGTCAACGCGGTCAAAGCGCGCGGCGGGGCCCGCAGGCAGTGACTCTGGGTGGGACCCAGGCCTGCCAGCGTGGCGTTGCCGGCGGCTCGCCGCCGGCGTGCACAAAAGCACGGCGGAGGGCTCGGGTTTGCGTCGGAATTCGCCTACAGACGGTCATTTGACGCACGCGAGGGCGCGTTCGAACGGGGCGAGCGAGCCGCGTGCGTTGGTGGTGGTGGCTTCGGCTACGGTGGTCGGGTTCGTCGACGGCGAGCTCGCGAGCGGGCGCCGGCGTTCGGGAAAACGGGGAGATGGCGATAGGAGGCTTGTGAGACTCGGGCTCGAGCTCGTCGGGCCCCTGGGAGCACCAGGAGCACGGCCCTGGGCTCGGACGCTCCTAACTACGGTGGTGGCCGCGGCGACGGAGCTCACCCGCGGCGGGCAGAGCTTGGACAAGGCGGCGACGGAACGGCGACTAGGCAGGGCTACGCAAAGGGCAGATGGGGGAAGCTGTGGCTTACAAATGCGGCACACGGTGGCCCTCGATTGAACGGGAGCGCAGAAGGGCTCGGGGTCGCCGAAATCTCGCCAGAGCCGAAGCGGAAGGGGGCGGCGTTGTGCGGCGTCTGCGGCGCTCCCCGTCTCCACCAGCTGGCTCCAGACGGCGTAGACGAGCGCGGCGAGGCGCTGCGGCACGATGGTGACGCGAGGCGACGATGGTGGCCGCGGTGGTGAGGCAGCGCGACGACGGCGGCGCTCGGGAACGAATCTGAGAGGGAGAGGAGGGGCGGAGCGGACGAGGGAGAGAGGGGAAGAATGACAGGGGAAGCCAGGGGGTCGAACGGGAGCGGCCCTTATCCTCCTGTGGTCCTGTTTCGTCGGTGGAGAGGCGTCGTGTCGGGCGCTCGCCGGCGCGCAGGCGCTCGGCCAGGAGGAAGGTGACACGGAGGGGGAGAGAGAAGAGGGAACGGGCCAGCTGGGCTGGGCCGGTGCACTGTGCACTTGGTCCAGTCTGGCTTTGGCCTTTTTTTCTTTTATTCCTTTTCTGTCTTCTCTTTTCTCTTCTGTTTCAAAATGAATAGGCCTCTAGTGCACTTTTGAAAAATATGGGAGTTGGTCCAGATATTGTGATGCAATAATATCTCTCACCAAAAAGTGGTTTGGACTGATTTGAAGTTTGTTTGAATTTATTATGATTTTAATTATATCAAATATTCTGTTTTTAGGTCTGTTCCAACTTGCTTGAGTCATCTATCCAACTCCAAATATTTTGAGGTTGATTTTAGAAAGGTTCCTGGATTATTTGCCTTTTAATGAACATTTTTCCAGCAGAGTTGGATCAACTTCAACTTACACTTTGAAATTTTAAATTGATTTTCAGATTTGCATTTGAATTGAATTATTAACACATATGACTTGGCACTGCAAATGATGATGACATGGCATTATTAACAGCTGATCACTGTGGTCATTACAAGGGGGTGTTACAAATTCTCCTCCACTAAAAGAAATTCTCGTCCCGAGAATTTAGGAGGTAGAAGGAAAGAGTTCGGGATATTCTGCTCGGAGATGCTCCTCGCGTTCCCAAGTGGCTTCATCTTCAGTGTGATTCGACCACTGCACTTTAAGGAACTTGGTTGTCTTCTGACGGGTTCGTCGTTCAGCTTCGTCGAGGATGCGGATCGGATGCTCCTTATAAGATAAGTCATCTTGGAGCTGGAGCATCTCATGATCCACTGCACGGTGCGGAGATTCCTTGAAGCACTTTCGAAGTTGCGACACGTGGAAGACATCATGAATATGAGAGAACTGTGGCGGCAACTCCAATTTATATGCCACATGTCCACGTCTAGCCATGATGCGGAAAGGACCAATATAGCGAGGAGCTAACTTGCCCTTGATTCCGAAACGACGGGTGCCTTTCATCGGAGTGACGCGAAGGTAAGCTTGATCACCTGGTTGATAAGTCAGACCCCATCGCTTGCGATCATAATTACTCTTCTGGCGGTCTTGAGCCGCCTTGAGATTTTCCCGGACAATTCTAACTTGTTCTTCGGCATGCTGAATAATGTCCGGTCCAACAAGAGGTCGTTCCCCAGTTTCTGACCAATTCAGAGGGGTTCGACATTTACGTCCATAAAGAACCTCAAATGGGGCCATTTTTAAGCTGGCTTGATAATTGTTGTTATAAGAGAACTCGGCATACGGGAGAGATTCCTCCCATTTCTTACCGAAGGATATAACAAAAGCTCGAAGCATGTCTTCAAGCACTTGATTAACGCGCTCAACTTGGCCTTGGGACTGAGGATGATATGCGGAACTCCAGGTAATATGAGTTCCCATGGCTTCTTGGAAACTTTCCCAGAACTTGGAAGTGAAAAGAACACCACGGTCTGAACTAATCTCCTTCGGGATACCATGGAGGGAAACAATTCTGGCAATGTACAGTTCTGCTAGCTGGCTAGCGGTGATAGTCTCCTTAACAGGTAGGAAATGAGCAACCTTGGAGAGTTGGTCGACGACGACAAGAATGGCATCGTGACCCTTCTGAGATTTAGGAAGACCAGTAATGAAGTCCATCTGCACTTTATCCCACTTCCACAGAGGAATAGGGAGCGGTTGCAGAATTCCAGCAGGTTTCTGATGTTCTGCTTTCACGCGACGGCAAACGTCACACTCGGCAACATAACGAGCAATATCCTGCTTCATCCTAGACCACCAGTACCTTTGACGTAGATCTCGATACATCTTAGTGCTACCCGGATGGATAGATAGCGGTGTATCATGGGCCTCCTTCATGACTTTGTCAGTCATCAGTTCGAAGCGAGGTACTACTATGCGGTCTCTGAAATATAATGTACCATCTTCAGCAACTGAGAAATCCCAATACTTAGCAAGGTGAAGCTCCTTCTTCATCAAGTCAATTTCAGCATCTTTGGCTTGCGCTTCTTTAACAGCCTTCAGAAGGTCTGGCTGTACCACAAGGTTATTAAGAGAACCCTGGGGAACAATTCGCAGATTCAGCTGAGTCAGTTCTGCGTGAAGACGAGGTTGAGCTTGCCTAACCATGAGGTTGTTGCAATATGACTTGCGACTCAGGGCATCGGCCATTACATTAGCTTTGCCCGGGGTATAAGAAATACCGCAGTCATAATCTGCAATAGCTTCTAACCATCGTTGTTGTCGGAGATTTAAATCCGGTTGAGTGAATAAGTATTTCAGACTTTGGTGATCGGTATAAATTTCACACCGATTACCCAGAAGATAATGTCGCCATAACTTCAATGCATACATCACTGCTGCAAGTTCAAGATCATGCACTGGATAATTCTCTTCATGTGGACGCAATTGACGTGAAGCATATGCAATTACTCGCCGCTCTTGCATTAGGACGCAGCCTAATCCCTGACGAGAGGCGTCGCAATATATGACAAAGTCCTTGCGAGAATCAGGAGGAGCAAGCACTGGAGCAGAAGTGAGCTTGTCCTTGAGGGTCTGGAAACTTTCCTGACACTTGTCTGTCCACTCAAACTTAACGCCCTTGTGAAGCAGATTAGTCAGGGGCTTGGCGATCTTGGAGAAGTTCTCGACGAATCGGCGACAATAGCTGGCTAGACCGAGAAAGCTTCGGACCTGCTTGGCATTCTTCGGAGGAGTCCAGTCAAGAATAGCCTGAACTCGCTCCGGGTTAACTGCAATACCGTCCTTGGAAATCACATGTCCAAGGTAGGTCACTTCAGGAAGCCAAAATTCGCATTTAGAGAACTTGGCATACAGCTTGTGTTCTCGAAGTCTCTCCAGAACAAGACGAAGATGTTCGGCATGTTCTTCCTTATTCTTTGAATATACCAGGATGTCATCCAGATATACCACGACGAATTTGTCGAGGTAATCCATGAATATGTAATTCATTAGGCGGGAGAATGTAGCGGGAGCATTCGTCAGACCAAATGACATGACGGTGTACTCGTATGAGCCATAACGAGTAACGAATGCAGTCTTGGGAATATCCTCTTCGCGGACATGGATCTGGTGATAACCCAACCTCAAGTCGAGTTTAGAGAACACCGAAGATCCAGCGAGTTGATCATATAAATCATTGATCCGGGGAAGCGGATATTTATTCTGGATAGTTGCCTGGTTGATAGGACGATAATCTTGAACCAGACGGTTAGTTCCATCCTTCTTCTTAACAAAGAGAGAAGGTGCTTCCCAAGCAGAGGAACTAGGGCGAATGAAACCCTTCTTAAGTGATTTGTCGATTTCTTCCTTAAGCTCAATAAGATGGTGCGGAGGCATCTTGTATGGACGCTTCGCAATAGGAGTGGTGCTAGGCTTCAAGTCGATGACGAACTCGACAGCTCTAGCAGGGGGTATTCCTGGAAGTTCTTCTGGGAAAACATCCGGGAAGTCACAGACAACGGGGATATTCTCGATCCCCTCCAGTGGAGAAGCATTCAACGCATTTAAGGCATAAATTTGAGCCTCAGCGTTCTGTGTAAGATGAGCTTGATAATTCACTAGCTCATTCGATGGGTGCAGAAGGTGAACAACTTTAGTGGCGCAATTGATTGAGGCGTAGTGAGCCTTCAACCAATCCATTCCCAGAATAAGATCAATCTTAGATGACCTCAGAATAATGGGAAATGCTTGGAATTTCAGCCGATCAATCTCAATAGTAACTTCGGGGCTGAATATAGTGGCTTGACACCGGCCTGCGGGGGTGTTAATTACTAACGGATGGTGTAGTGTTTCACTTTTGACATCATGCAAGAGTGCAAATTGTTCTGACATAAAGGAATGCGATGCTCCTGAATCAAATAAAACGGAAGCTGGTACTGAATTAACAAGAAGTGTACCCATCACTGTGTCTGGTTGGTCCGGAGCTTCCGACATGTTGACGTGATAGCTCTGCCCACGACCATAAGAAGGTCTGGCATTATAGTTGCGCTGTTGGGGAATACCACGGCCAGCAGAAGGGAGAGCCAGTTGATTCTGATTCTGAGAACAATCTCTAGCACGGTGACCTGGCTTGCCACACTTGAAGCATAGTCCGCTGTCAGAACGGGGTGCTGGAGCTCGAGGTGCTAGAGTTGGCAGAGGCTGCCTCGGTGGTGGGGGAGGCAGGCGTGGTGCAGCATAAGAGGGCCTGTTTGCAGGAGCTGCTGAACGGAACATGCCTTGTGGAAACCATATGCGGCGCTTCTGGGAAGACGAGCCCGAAGATGAGCCCGACTCACGAGTGCGTCTGGACGCTTCTTTATGCTTCTTCAGTCCAGTTTCAACCATGATAGCTTTATTCACCAAGGTGGCGAAATCAGGAAAATCTTGGACTAGCAGAGCTAACTGTATATCATGATGCAGTCCTTCACGAAACTTCTCTTGCCTTCGTTCATCAGTAGGAATGTCCTCTTCAGCGTAGCGAGATAAGTCAAGAAACTCGCGCTGATAGACTTCCACAGTTTTGTTGCCCTGAACAAGATTACGGAACTCGGCCTTCTTCCGAGCTATGACAGCTTGAGGAATGTAGCGGGCACGGAATGCAATCTTGAATTCTGCCCAAGTGACGACAGTACCAGGTGGCAGGGTCTATCGGTAAGTGGCCCACCATTGGGAAGCGGGACCCTTCAGAAGGTATGTCGCGAAGGTGACATAGTTGACTTGGGCGACACCAGCAGACTCCATCTCATGGGAGATGTCACGCAGCCAGTCATCGGCATCCAATGGGTTGACTGTGTTGCGGAAGAAGGATGGGCTGAGCCGCATAAATTCTGGCAAAGTGATGGAGAAAGGCTGCTGATTAGCATCAGGACGAGGGAACTGCTGCATAATTCCCGTCATAAACTGGCGGTTGAGTTCAAACTGTTGCATCATCGCTGCCATATAATCAGGTGGTGGCGGCGGTGGTGGATTGTTGTCAGCCATCCTGCTAATTCAACAGGGGTATTTCAGCAATAGCTTATGTAAGTGTTTAGCAATAAACATGATGTAACTCGACATTATTGAAATAGTGCACAGATGCTAGAAGTAGTCATTAAGACATACAGATCCATACATAGTCGGTTACATTCGAGCAGCATAACGACGCAAATGAAAAGCTAGACATGCTAGGCGGCGCGCAGGCACGCGGTAAGGAAGTACACAACGCGACATAGCAAAGGCTACGTCAACGTCGGAGAAAACCACTGAAATGGGGTAACTGCAAGTGCGGACGACGGACGTTCGTCGCAGAAGGATCCTGCGCTCCATGGGCACCCTGATGCAGAACCCGGTCTCGAGAAGAAAGAAGAGGTCCACGTGCAGGCGTGTGACCTCCCACAGCAGGCCAAACGATCCCTGATGGCATCTCAGTCCTGCTCGGGTAAAGAATGTATTCTGGATGTATCCCTGCACGAACAGCTGGTAGCAACTGTGTCATAGCCTCGTAGTAACGTGCTCGAGTGGCAAACAACTCGACAGCAAGTGCACGAACAGTGCGATCCAAAGCCTGAGCATAGTGGATCAGAACTCGCTGATCATAGCGACGAGGCTCGTACGGGGCACAGACAGCTGTGTAAAATCCAGTAGCATCTCCAACAGGTGCATACGGAATGTACCGATACTCAGAGGCATCCAAGTCAGCACTGAACTGTCCTCGAAGTCGTGCGACGGCAGAGTAAGCAGCATCATGGACTGCCATCTCAATCGTCACGCCGATACCGTGAAAACGGTGAAGCCCAGTGTCAGAGTTATCCTGCTGATCGTAGATGCGAACATCAGCATAGTACTGCTCCTGGTTGAACTCACGATAAACCTCATAGACCATGTACTCGGGGCACCAGCGGTATCCCAGCCTGATCAAGAGGGCGATCAGAACAGCTGGAAACCCAGGGACGTCTCGAGCACAGGTGCGAAGCACGAGCTGCGTCGTAGGACGAGGGGGAAACAGTCGATCCATCTGAAATAAGAAGTTCAGGATTGTCGTAAGACATTGAGAAATATAACCGATCTCAAAAGGAAAGGTTAAACAAAACAATGGAAAGGAAATGATTATCAGACTAATCAGATCAATGACAGGGAAATCGCACTGAATCCAGTTCTCCGGGTGGATAGAATTAACGAGATCCTAAATGTCGGTGTTAGTAAATTTTAGTAAACCCGAATAGATGAGAGATTAGAATCCCAGAGTGAAGACGAGGAATAAAAGATCCTAATACCACCCAGTTGGCGACGTGGGCTCGTAAGCCACACAGCCAAGTTAGTAAAACAATTTTTGACCACTAGACTCAACTTCGGCCAAAGAGTTGGAAAGGGGGGACTCCTAGAGGCAGTCGGCTCTGATACCAACCTGTGACGACCCCGGCTTAATCGTGCACTAATCATACACGCAAATGCGCACGATCAAGCCTAAGGACTCACTTGAAGATATCACAACACAACTCTAAAACATAAAATAAAGTCATACAAGCTTAATATTACAAGCCAGGGCCTCGAGGGCTCGAATACAAGCTCGATGGCATACAAGCGTCAGCGGAAGCATTAAATATCTGAGTACAGATATATTACAGAGAGAGAGATAAGCCTTCACAGAGGCGGGGTAAAAATAAAAACTACGATCGAAAGGCGTAGGCCTCCTGCCCTGGACCCTCCGATCCTACTCCTGGTCGTCGAACGGCTCTTCGTAGTAGTAGTACTCGCCAGGCGGATAGTAGTACTGGTCGTCGGCTGGGGCTTCTGGCTCAGGGGCTCCGTCGTCTGGTGGCATCAAATGGAAAATGGGGGAAAAAAGAAAATAAAGCAAACGTGAGTACTCATCCGAAGTACTCAGCAAGCAAGGATCTACACTACATATGCATCATTGTCAAAGGAATGGCTGTATATGTGGACTGGGCTGCAGAAATGCCAGAGTAGAGGGGGAAAGCCTAGTCCTATCGAAGACTAGCATCTTCAACAATCTTCGACAGTCTTGCAGCATCAGGAGAGAGCAGATGAACATAATGTAAAGTAGTAATAGTAATATCATCAACCTCGACCTGAGATCCTTTCTCGACTCCCTGCGAGAAAGCAATCCCAGAGCCGTACTATCCAATTCTCATCACATGTTCTAGTTGTACCGATCGGGATACAACTCCGAGTGTCCGTTACCGTAGGACAGGCTATCGATAGAAGTTTCTTCCCTGCAGGGGTGCACCAACTTACCCACCACGCTCGCTTAACTCCGGCCGGACACACTTTTCTGGGTCATGCCCGGCCTCGGCTAAGCAACACGCCGCAACCCGACCGAATACCTAACAGAGAGGTCAGCACGCCAGACTAACCTATGCGCCCAGGGGTCTTGGGCCTTCGCCCCAGGAACTCCTGCACGTTGCGTACGCGGCTGAAAGCAGACCTAGCAACCCCTTATACAAGCGCAGTTGCGTTCCCAGTCCAATTCAGCGCGCGCCGCTCAGTCGCTGACGTCCATTAAGCTTCGGCTGAAGTATACGACGCAGAACGCCCATACTATGCCCACGTGATGGTTAGTGCTATCGGGCCAGAGGCCCCTCGGATCAAATATCCAAACCGTAGTGGATTAGGAGCGCGCGGAAACGAGCAGAGACTCACGATCGATGTGACCCCGTCGCCCCGTCTCGAGGACTTGCGGCAAGGGCTAAGAATGCCCGGCCACGCCTCGTAGTTATCTCGCGGGCACCATCCAGGTCAACCCGACTCCACATCACTTCGCAATAAGCTCGCGCGGGTACCCCTCAGGGCCGACCCATCTTTAGTATCGTGGTTCATAGTCAAGTCATAATATCCAAGGTAATTGTGTGTCGGACACCGAAGGGAACCCTCAGGAATCACCCTCGATGGAATTCCCGCTCGATGTTATCATCAAGGTGAACGAAGGAGGAATCACCCTCAAGGTCCACCTTGAGGAGTTGCGCGACGACGTCGTTATCGGGGGTGGTGTAGGAGGAATCACCCTCGCTTACCACGACCGAGTAACTAACCTACAAGGTTAACATCAGAAGTGCTGACGAGGTATCACCCTCGGCACTCGATGGTAACCCAGCAGTGTCGGCAACTAAGGGGAAGTGATGTGCGGTGCCATGGTCTAGTCTTCAATCCCGATGATCGGGTCTTTTGATGTCCAGCAGGGCAGTCGGGATCAAGTGGGGGTCTCGGTCGTGTCTCTACCCACCTTATACTAAGCAGTCTAGGATAATCGGTAAGGTAACAAAGCAGGGTACAATAATCAGGCTATGCAGCAGATATAGGAAAACAGTAGCAGTAGCAGTTCTAATGCAAGCATAAGAGAGAAGAGAGTAGGCGATATAGGCATGCTCAAAATGGGGGTGCTTGCCTGTTTGCTCGGGGGCAAGGGCAAGGTCTTCAGTAGTATCGTCGGGGACGTAGTCGTACTCCTGTGCGGCGTCTGCCTCGGGAGCTACGTCAACGACGGGGAGAAGAGGGGGAAGAAACAGGTAAACATAATGCAAACAGATGCAATACGGTGCGTGTGATGCTATGATGCAGTGCAGGGTTGCCTAATTATGCATCTAAGTCATTTTAGTTATTTTTAGAATTATTCTGGGATTTAATATCCGACGTGTGTGCACTATTCATCTGCCGGATTCGGGTCCGGAGTTACGAGTTCTTCTACGTAGGAGGTTCCGATGGAGAAACAGATGGCACGATCAGACTCGTCTCGTCGTTCTGAGCAACTTTCATGTTTTAACTTTTTCGATCCGAGCTACGGTTTAAAAGTTATCAATTTTTAAAGATTATTTGAATTTCTGGAATTATTTTATTTATCAGAAAATGAATTATGACGTCAGCATGACGCGCTGCTGACGTCAGCAAGTCAACAGTCGGCTGACTAAGTCAAATATGACATGTGGGTCCAGTGGGACCCACATGTCAGCCTCTGTTTACCTAAGCAGTGAGTTAAACTAATCTAATTAGCTAATTAGGCTTCTGGTCCCACATGTCATAGACTCATTAGGGTAATTAGTTTATTTTTATTTCTAAAACGTTTTAATTAGATTAACAGGGAGGTGGGGCCCACGTGTCAGTGAGAGTGGATGAACAGTACCCGCGTTGACCCGGGTCAACGCGGTCAAAGCGCGCGGCGGGGCCCGCAGGCAGTGACTCTGGGTGGGACCCAGGCCTGCCAGCATGGCGTTGCCGGCGGCTCGCCGCCGGCGTGCACAAAAGCACGGCGGAGGGCTCGGGTTTGCGTCGGAATTCACCTACAGACGGTCATTTGACGCGCGCGAGGGCGCGTTCGAACGGGGCGAGCGAGCCGCGTGCGTTGGTGGTGGTGGCTTCGGCTACGGTGGTCGGGTTCGTCGACGGCGAGCTCGCGAGCGGGCGCCGGCGTTCGGGAAAACGGGGAGATGGCGATAGGAGGCTTGTGAGACTCGGGCTCGAGCTCGTCGGGCCCCTGGGAGCACCAGGAGCACGGCCCTGGGCTCGGACGCTCCTAACTACGGTGGTGGCCGCGGCGACGGAGCTCACCCGCGGCGGGCAGAGCTTGGACAAGGCGGCGATGGAACGGCGACTAGGCAGGGCTACGCAAAGGGCAGATGGGGGAAGCTGTGGCTTACAAATGCGGCACACGGTGGCCCTCGATTGAACGGGAGCGCAGAAGGGCTCGGGGTCGCCGAAATCTCGCCAGAGCCGAAGCGGAAGGGGGCGGCGTTGTGCGGCGTCTGCGGCGCTCCCCGTCTCCACCAGCTGGCTCCAGACGGCGTAGACGAGCGCGGCGAGGCGCTGCGGCACGATGGTGACGCGAGGCGACGATGGTGGCCGCGGTGGTGAGGCAGCGCGACGACGACGGCGCTCGGGAACGAATCTGAGAGGGAGAGGAGGGGCGGAGCGGACGAGGGAGAGAGGGGAAGAATGACAGGGGAAGCCAGGGGGGTCGAACGGGAGCGGCCCTTATCCTCCTGTGGTCCTGTTTCGTCGGTGGAGAGGCGTCGTGTCGGGCGCTCGCCGGCGCGCAGGCGCTCGGCCAGGAGGAAGGTGACACGGAGGGGGAGAGAGAAGAGGGAACGGGCCAGCTGGGCTGGGCCGGTGCACTGTGCACTTGGTCCAGTCTGGCTTTGGCTTTTTTTTTCTTTTATTCCTTTTCTGTCTTCTCTTTTCTCTTCTGTTTCAAAATGAATAGGCCTCTAGTGCACTTTTGAAAAATATGGGAGTTGGTCCAGATATTGTGATGCAATAATATCTCTCACCAAAAAGTGGTTTGGACTGATTTGAAGTTTGTTTGAATTTATTATGATTTTAATTATATCAAATATTCTGTTTTTAGGTCTGTTCCAACTTGCTTGAGTCATCTATCCAACTCCAAATATTTTGAGGTTGATTTTAGAAAGGTTCCTGCATTATTTGCCATTTAATGAACATTTTTCCAGCAGAGTTGGATCAACTTCAACTTACACTTTGAAATTTTAAATTGATTTTCAGATTTGCATTTGAATTGAATTATTAACACATATGACTTTGTACTGCAAATGATGATGACATGGCATTATTAACAGCTGATCACTGTGGTCATTACAAGGGGGTGTTACACCGCCCGTCGTCCACGCCGAGCCGCCGCCGAGATTCTCCAAGCTGGAGTTCGCGACCTACGACGGCACCGTCGACCCCCTGAATTGGCTCAACCAATGCGACCAATTTTTCAGGGGGCTGCGCACGCTCGCGTCCGACCGCACCTGGATCGCCTCGTATCATCTCCGAGGAGCCGCGCAGACGTGGTACTACGCCCTCGAACAGGACGAGGGCGGCATGCCACCATGGGAGCGCTTCCGCGATTTGTGCCTCTTGCGCTTCGGTCCGCCTATACGCGGGAGCCGTTTGGCGGAGCTTGGGTGCCTTCCGTTCCTCACCTCGGTGCAAGACTTCGCCGACCGCTTCCAGGCACTGGCGTGCCACACCCCCGGCGTTTCGGCTCGTCAGCTGGCTGAGCTCTTCGTCGGCGGCCTACTGGACCACATCCGCGTGGACGTGGAGATGCGCGGACCACAGGACCTCCAGACGGCCATGTACTACGCCCGGGCGTTCGAGCGCCGCACGGTGGCCATCCAGCAGGCGCCACCGCCCCGGCCGCTGGGCCGCCACCCTGGCCGGAAGTTCCCGCGTAGGGTCGGCCTGCCCAGGCTTCCGCGACGCCCCTCGCCGCGGCTGCGGCATGCCCGTTTCGCCGGCTCACCCCGACCGAGCAACTCGAGCGTCGCCGCCAAGGGTTGTGCTTCAACTGCGACGAGCCCTACGTACCGGGCCACGTCTGCCCACGACTCTTCTACCTGGAGGCTACGGACTACATTGAGGAAGACCCCGCCGCCGCTGGGCTCGGCGACCAGTCCGCCCCAGTTGACGCGGAGGTGTTTGGCGGCCGTTGATCTTCCCCGTCTACCAGCTCGAGGATGAGCTGTTTGTGCAGGCGGGGAGAGATGTTATGACCGGCATATTAGGGGCTTAGCCCAGTTAGTTGTGGCCCAGTTTATCTTATCGTTATTAGGGGCTTAGCCCAGTTATCTTATTAGGTGGATTATATAAACTCATGTAAGGACCCGTTTTGAGATTAAGCAGAAGCAATCATATTTGCTCGGCTTCCTTAGGGATCCGGAAACCCTAGCCCTAGCCGCCGTCCCCTGCGCTCTCTCTCTCTCTCTCTCACGCAACGACGGCGCCCCAGCGCCGGCGACCACGCCTTCCTCCACGCCATCCCTCCTTCCACTCCTACAACCTGAGAGCACGCTCTGGTAGGGATCCGGTTCCTACCAGTATGCCACTCGTCGCCGCTCCATTTGACCACTTGTTGACCAGTCCGAGGCGCACACGTCAGTGTAAGTTAAGTGGGTCGGTTCTTTTGGGGTCCTTGGTCACGCCCCCTCCCTGAAATCCCCGCAGCCCCCTCGAATCCCTAATTCCCCTCTCCGAAATCGCCGCGGTCCTCTCTGAAATCCCTAGGCCGCTGTCCTGTCGCCGCCGCGTTCGAGGTTTGTTGCCGCCGCCTGCTCCGCAATGTCGACAAGCTCCGCCAGGTCAACTCTCGGTGGCCGTGTTGTGGTCGTGACGCTCATCATGTGCCCTCAGTGCCACACCCGCGTCAAGTTCTACCTATCCAATACGGAGAGACATGAAGGATGGGTCTTCTACAAGTGCGTCAATCATCGGGTAAGTGGTGTGTTGTGCATCAAGTTGAGTTTTTGGCCAACTCTGTGTTGGATCTTCTTCTGTCGATTTGACATTTTGTTCACGGTGTTGTATTTTTTTGCTCAGGTTACTTGTGATTTCTGGCATTGGGAGCGCGAATATGTTGCCTTTCTTGTTGAAAATCGCTACCTCGTAGGCAATGAGGCAGTAGACGCAATAGGTGCTGCAAGAGTTGAATGAGAGAGCAAGGAGGAGGGGCTATCCAGATCCAATGGAAGAAATGAAGGAAATATGCCCTAGAGGCAATAATAAAGTTATTATTTATTTCCTTATTTCATGATAAATGTTTATTATTCATACTAGAATTGTATTAACCGGAAACATAATACATGTGTGAATACATAGACAAACAGAGTGTCACTAGTATGCCTCTACTTGACTAGCTCGTTGATCAAAGATGGTTATGTTTCCTAACCATAGACATGAGTTGTCATTTGATAAATGGGATCACATCATTAGGAGAATGATGTGATTCACTTGACCCATTCCGTTAGCTTAGCACTTGATCGTTTAGTACGTTGCTATTGCTTTCTTCATGACTTATACATGTTTCTATGACTATGAGATTATGCAACTCCCGTTTACCGGAGGAACACTTTGTGTGCTACCAAACGTCACAACGTAACTGGGTGATTATAAAGGTGCTCTACAGGTGTCTCTGAAGGTACTTGTTGAGTTGGCGTATTTCGAGATTAGGATTTGTCACTCTGATTGTCGGAGAGGTATCTCTGGGCCCACTCGGTAATGCACATCACTATAAGCCTTGCAAGCATTGTAACTAATGAGTTAGTTGCGGGATGATGTATTACGGAACGAGTAAAGAGACTTGCCGGTAACGAGATTGAACTAGGTATTGAGATACCGACGATCGAATCTCGGGCAAGTAACATACCGATGACAAAGGGAACAACGTATGTTGTTATGCGGTTTGACCGATAAAGATCTTCGTAGAATATGTGGGAGCCAATATGAGCATCCAGGTTCCGCTATTGGTTATTGACTGGAGACGTGTCTCGGTCATGTCTACATAGTTCTCGAACCCGTAGGGTCCGCACGCTTAAAGTTCTGTGACGATTTGTATTATGAGTTTATGTGTTTTGATGTACCGAAGGTAGTTCGGAGTCCCGGATGAGATCGGGGACATGACGAGGAGTCTCGAAATGGTCGAGACGTAAATATCGATATATTGGACGACTATATTCAGACATCGGAAAGGTTCCGAGTGGTTCGGGTATTTTTCGGAGTACCGGGGAGTTACGGGAATACGGGGAAGAAGTATATGGGCCTTATTGGGCTTTAGGGGAGAGAGAGAGGCAGGCCGCACGCCCCCCCCAAGGCCTAGTCCGAATTGGACTAGGGGGAGGGGCTGCGCCCCCTCCTTCCTTCTCTTCTCTCTTCCCCTTCCTTCTCTCCTACTCCTACTACTTGGAAGGAGGGGAATCCTACTCCCGATGGGAGTAGGACTCTTCCAGGGCGCGCCATAGCTAGGCCGGCCCACCCCCCTCCTCCACTCCTTTATATACGTGGCCAGAGGGCACCCCATAGACACAACAATTGATCATTGATCTCTTAGCCGTGTGCGGTGCCCCCCTCCACCATAATCCACCTCGATCATATCGTAGCGGTGCTTAGGCGAAGCCCTGCGTCAGTAGCATCATCATCACCGTCACCACGCCGTCGTGCTGACGAAACTCTCCTGTGAAGCTTTGCTGGATCGGAGCTCGCGGGACGTCATCGAGTTGAACGTGTGCTGAACTCGGAGGTGCCGTGCGTTCGATACTTGGATCAGTCGGATCGTGAAGACGTACGACTACATCAACCGCGTTGTGCTAACGCTTCCGCTTTCGGTCTACGAGGGTACGTGGACACACTCTCCCCTCTCGTTGCTATGCATCACCATGATCCTGTGTGTGCGTAGGAATTTTTTTTGAAATTACTACGTTTCCCAACAGTGGCATTCGAGCCTGGTTTTATGCGTAGATGTTATATGCACGAGTAGAACACAAGTGAGTTGTGGGCGATACAAGTCATACTGCTTACCAGCATGTCACACTTTGGTTCGGCGGTATTGTTGGATGAAGCGGCCCGGACCGACATTACGCGTACGCTTACGCGAGACTGGTTGTACCGCCGTGCTTTGCACACAGGTGACTAGCGGGTGTCAGTTTCTCCAACTTTTGTTGAACCGAGTGTGGCTACGCCCGGTCCTTGTGAAGGTTAAAACAGCACTAACTTGATGAACTATCGTTGTGGTTTTGATGCATAGGTAAGAACGGTTCTTGCTCAGCCCGTAGCAGCCACGTAAAACTTGCAACAACAAAGTAGAGGACGTCTAACTTGTTTTTGCAGGGCATGTTGTGATGTGATATGGTCAAGACATGATGCTATATTTTATTGTATGAGATGATCATGTTTTGTAACTGAGTTATCGGCAACTGGCAGGAGCCATATGGTTGTCGCTTTATTGTATGCAATGCAATCGCCCTGTAATTGCTTTACTTTATCACTAAGCGGTAGCGATAGTCGTAGAAGCAATAGTTGGCGAGATGACAACGATGCTACGATGGAGATCAAGGTGTTGCGCCAGTAACGATGGTGATCATGACGGTGCTTCGGAGATGGAGATCACAAGCACAAGATGATGATGGCCATATCATATCACTTATATTGATTGCATGTGATGTTTATCCTTTATGCATCTTATTTTGCTTTGTTTGACGGTAGCATTATAAGATGATCTCTCACTAAATTTCAAGGTAAAAGTGTTCTCCCTGAGTATGCACCGTTGCCAAAGTTCGTCGTGCCAAGACACCATGTGATGATCGGGTGTGATAATCTCAACGTTCATCTACAATGGGTGCAAGCCAGTTTTGCACACGCAGAATACTCGGGTTAAACTTGACGAGCCTAGCATATGCAGATATGGCCTCGGAACACTGAGACCGAAAGGTCGAGCGTGAATCATATAGTAGATATGATCAACATAGTGATGTTCACCATTGAAAACTACTCCATTTCACGTGATGATCGGTTATGGTTTAGTTGATTTGGATCACGTGATCACTTAGATGATTAGAGAGATATCTATCTAAGTGGGAGTTCTTGAGTAATATGATTAATTGAACTTAAATTTATCATGAACTTAGTCCTGGTAGTATTTGCAAATTATGTTGTAGATAAATAGCTCGCGTATAGCTCCCCAGTTTTATTTTTGATATGTTCCTAGAGAAAACTAAGTTGAAAGATGATAGTAGCAATGATGCGGACTAGTTCCGTGATCTGAGGATTATCCTCATTGCTGCACAGAAGAATTATGTCCTTGATGCACCGCTAGGTGATAGACCTATTGCAGGAGCAGATGCAAACATTATGAACGTTTAGCAAGCTCGATATGATGACTACTTGATAGTTTAGTGCGCCATGATTTACGGCTTAGAACCGGGACTTCAAAAACGTTTTGAACGCCACGGAGCATATGAGATGTTCCAAGAGCTGAAATCGGCATTTCAGACTCATGCCCGTGTCGAGAGGTATGAGACCTCTGACAAATACTTTGCCTACAAGATGGAGGAGAATAGCTCAACCAGTGAGCATATGCTCAGAATGTCTGAGTACTACAGTTGCTTGAATCAAGTGGGAGTTAATCTTCCAGATAAGATAGTAATTGACAGAATTCTCTAGTCACTATCACCAAGTTACTGAAACTTTGTGATGAACTATAATATCCAAGGGATGACAAAAACGATTCCCGGGCTCTTCGTGATGCTGAAATCAACGAAGGTAGAAATCAAGAAAGAGCATCAAGTGTTGATGGTTAACAAGACCACTAGTTTAAAAAAAAAAGGGCAAAGGGAAGAAGGGGAACTTCAAGAGGAATAGCAAGCAAGTTGCTACTCCCAGGAAGAAGCCCAAGTCTGGACCTAAGCCTGAAACTGAGTGCTTCTACTGCAAAGGGACTGGTCACTGGAAACGGAACTGCCCCAAGTATTTAGCAGATAAGACGGATGGCAAAGTGAACAAAAGTATATTTGATATATATGTTATTGATGTGTATTTTACTAGTATTCATAGTAGCCCCTGGGTATTTGATACTGGTTCAGTTGCTAACATTAGTAACTCGAAACAGGAGTTACAAAATGAACAGAGACTAGTTAATGACGAGGTGACGATGTGTGTTGGAAGTGATTCCAAGGTTGATAAGATCATCATCGCACACTCCCTCTACTTTCGGGATTAGTGTTGGACCTAAATAAATGTTATTTGGTATTTGCGTTGAGCATGAATATGATTGGATCATGTTTATTGCGATACGGTTATTCATTTAAGTTAGAGAATAATTGTTGTTCTGTTTAAATGAATAAAACCTTCTATGGTCATACACTCAATATAAATGGTTTATTGAATCTCGATCGTAGTGATACACATATTCATAATATTGAAGCCAAAAGATACAAGGTTAATAATGATAGTGCAACTTATTTGTGGCACTGCCGTTTAGGTCATATTGGTGTAAAGCGCATGAAGAAACTCCATGCTGATGGGCTTTTGGAATCACTTGATTATGAATCACTTGATGCTTGCGAACCATGCCTAGATGACTAAGACTCCATTCTCCGGAACAATGGAGCGAGCAACGGACTTATTAGAAATAATACATACCGATGTATGCGGTCTGATGATTATTGAGGCTCGCGGCTGGTATCGTTATTTTCTGACCTTCACAGATGATTTGAGCAGATATGGGTATATCTACTTAATGAAACACAAGTCTGAAACGTTTGAAAAGTTCAAAGAATTTCAGAGTGAAGTAGAAAATCATCGTAACAAGAAAATAAAGTGGAAGACTGAAGGAAATATGCCCTAGAGGCAATAATAAAGTTATTATTTATTTCCTTATTTCATGATAAATGTTTATTATTCATGCTAGAATTTTATTAACCGGAAACATAATACATGTGTGAATACATAGACAAATAGAGTGTCACTAGTATGCCTCTACTTGACTAGCTCATTGATCAAAGATGGTTATGTTTCCTAACCATAGACATGAGTTGTCATTTGATAAACGGGATCACATCATTAGGAGAATGATATGATTCACTTGACCCATTCCGTTAGCTTAGCACTTGATCGTTTAGTACGTTGCTATTGCTTTCTTCATGACTTATACATGTTTCTATGACTATGAGATTATGCAACTCCCGTTTACCGGAGGAACACTTTGTGTGCTACCAAACGTCACAATGTAACTGGGTGATTATAAAGGTGCTCTACAGGTGTCTCCGAAGGTACTTGTTGAGTTGGCGTATTTTGAGATTAGGATTTGTCACTCCGATTGTCGGAGAGGTATCTCTGGGCCCACTCGGTAATGCACATCACTATAAGCCTTGCAAGCATTGTAACTAATGAGTTAGTTGCGGGATGATGTATTACGGAACGAGTAAAGAGACTTGCCGGTAACGAGATTGAACTAGGTATTGAGATACTGACGATCGAATCTCGGGCAAGTAACATACCGATGACAAAGGGAACAACGTATGTTGTTATGCGGTTTGACCGATAAAGATCTTCGTAGAATATGTGGGAGCCAATATGAGCATTCAGGTTCCGCTATTGGTTATTGACCGGAGACGTGTCTCGGTCATGTCTACATAGTTCTCGAACCCGTAGGGTCCGCACGCTTAAAGTTCTGTGACGATTTGTATTATGAGTTTATGTGTTTTGATGTACCGAAGGTAGTTCGGAGTCCCGGATGAGATCGGGGACATGACGAGGAGTCTCGAAATGGTCGAGACGTAAAGATCGATATATTGGACGACTATATTCGGACATCGGAAAGGTTCCGTGTGGTTCGGGTATTTTTCGGAGTACCGGGGAGTTACGGGAATACGGGGAAGAAGTATATGGGCCTTATTGGGCTTTAGGGGAGAGAGAGAGGCAGACCGCGCGCCCCCCCAAGGCCTAGTCCTAATTGGACTAGGGGGAGGGGCTGCGCCCCCTCCTTCCTTCTCTTCTCTCTTCCCCTTCCTTCTCTCCTACTCCTACTACTTGGACGGGGGGGAATCCTACTCCCGGTGGGAGTAGGACTCCTCCAGGGCGCGCCATAGCTAGGCCGGCCCTCCCCCCTCCTCCACTCCTTTATATACGTGGCAAAGGGCACCCCATAGACACAATAATTGATCATTGATCTCTTAGCCGTGTGCGGTGCCCCCCTCCACCATAATCCACCTCGATCATATCGTAGCGGTGCTTAGGCGAAGCCCTGCGTCGGTAGCATCATCATCACCGTCACCACGCCGTCGTGCTGACGAAACTCTCCTATGATGCTTTGCTGGATCGGAGCTCGCGGGACGTCATCGAGTTGAACGTGTGCTGAACTCGGAGGTGCCGTGCGTTCGGTACTTGGATTGGTCGGATCGTGAAGACGTACGACTACATCAACCGCGTTGTGCTAACGCTTCCGCTTTCGGTCTACGAGGGTACGTGGACACACTCTCCCCTCTCGTTGCTATGCATCACCATGATCCTGTGTGTGCGTAGGAATTTTTTTGAAATTACTACGTTTTCCAACAAGAAAGGCATGATCTTGCAGGTGCAGCTGGAATGCATGGAAGGAATGAACAATGGGTTGCAGCTGGAAGGGACCAAGCATGGGTTGCAGGTACCATGAGCAAGCAGCAAGCTGAGGCTCTGGTAGGTTTAGGTAAAGAGATTGTGATAGTATTGGAGGCACTGATGGGCACTGTCATTGTGATGTGTGTGCTGTTAGTTGTGGTTATTCTAAAGAAGTGATGGATAGTTTGTGTAGTTGAAGAACTCATGAACAAATGGCCCAGTGTGGTTGATCTGGCAGTAATGGTAGTTTGGTATGATCATGATCATTTGTACTTGATCATTTGTAGTTGGTGAACAAATGTATGCAGTTGGTGATCTTTTGTTGTAGTTGTTGGACTCTGTACTCCATTGTTCATTTAGTGGATCTTCATGTTTGTCTATCAAAAGCACTTCCTGTGTTGTTTTATCTGTATTTGTTTGCTATTTGTCTCCCTGTTATGTGTGAGGGTTATGATGCATTCTGTAAGGTATATTTTACTCTATTTAACATGAATCATATGTATGTTATGATAGCCTATTCTTATGATTATAGTGCATGCAAAACAGGAAGCATATGTACACATCAGTCATAACATAATTCCATATTCATAACCAGAAGTGCACTATGACAAAAGCAAAGTCATATCCATCATACAGTAGGATCATGTATTGATTACAAAATGATCAACAATTGATCCATACTCATGTGTACACATTAGTATGGATCAATTATAACACTTGTCATAATTCACACATAACTGGTGACATGAAAGCCTTCTCATCTGAAGAAATCAAACATTGAACCAGTGTGCAGCACTGACTCATCATCTGACTCAGACTCTGGACCTGCAGGCCTCTTGCCAGCTGCAATAACTAGTAGCCTTAGTTCCTCCTTCCTAGCCTCAGCAACAGCTAGCTTGTCTGCTCTTCTTCTTGCTGAGCCTTCTTCTGAGCTTGCTACCTAGCTTTATTCTCAGCACCTATAGCTTTCTTGGTCTCCAAAATGATCTGCCTTGTCTCTTCCTTAGCCTGCTTTGCTATTGCAGCTTCTTCTTTTCTCTTCTCTCTCTTCTGAGCTTGTGACTGCCTCTTCCTCTCTGCTTCTAGTGCTTTCTTCTCTTCTTGCTGATGTCTCTTCCTGGCAGCTTCCTCTGCTTTCTTTTGTTGTTCTTCCCTTCTTGTTGCAAGAAGTGCTTCCTTCTTATCTTCCAATTCTTTGTCTCTCTGCCTCTTGAGGAGAAGCAACCTTTTGGCCAAGTCACCTTGCTGGATTGTGCTTGTGCTCCCCTGGTTGCTTGTGTTACCTTGGGTTTGATTGAGCATGGCCCTGGCAGCAGATATGAAAGTTGATTCTGGTATAGGCCCTCTTGCAATCACTCTAGGCAGAGGCCTCTGGATGACAAATGTACATATTGCAGTTCAGAATACCATGTTGTATCAATGAACATAAGATCAATCATAGATAACAAGCACATTAACTTACATTTTGAATCATATGATCAACCATAAGATCTTCTATGACATGATCTTCTGGAGAGTTGTGCTCCTGTTGAAGTTCAAGTAATTTTGAATCATATTTTTGCAATATTTCTGATTATCCAGCATTGCAAGAAAACCTAAGGTAGAAATGATGCAAGACAAACCTGAGTAATGACAGGCTCATCATCTCCCACATTTGGAGCAATATCAGCATTAGTAGCTTGCACATTTGGAGGAGTTTCAACATTAGTAGCTTGATCATCTCCCTGTGGTGGTGGAGCTTGCACATTTGGAGGGGGCAGACCAGCCTTAAGGTACTTGCAGCCTTTGATGTTGTGAACTGGCTCTCCACAATAGTTGCAATGCATGATCACACCATGCCTTGACATTTCTTTGCCATCATTGTTGCAACCAACTTCATATGGTGCCTTCCTTCTGCTCTTGCATGGCCTGCCTACTTGCTTCTGGTACAATGGTGGCTTAATTAGGGGTCCACTCATCTTCTCCCATTTTGTCTTATCTCTGCAGGGGTAGATGATGTTGTTGTATGCTCTCTTGAACATCCCAACAAAATAATATTGGTTAACCAGTAGGAGGGGATCCACTCTCTCATGTCTAGCACATGCTATAGCATGTACACATGCTGTGCCACCCTTCTGCCACCTCTTGCAGCTACACTCATTACTGTGCCAATCAACAATGTAGTCAGTCCCTCTGTCACCAACCTGAAAGACTCCATCACCAGCCCCATCAACATAGCAGGTGTTTGCCCATTCAGTTAGCTTATCAACCTTTTTCTTGATCTTAGGGCATGTGTCTCCTTTCATGTTATCTGCTTCTATCTGCTTGGTGTAGTGCCTCTGCATCAATTGCCCTTTAATCCTTTCAAGCATTGACAGTATTGGTAGCTCCCTAGCATCTAATATGTACCTGTCCATGTAAAGCAGATAGTACTAAATATTTGAATAGACTGACAAATAGCATATGAAAACATCAATGCAGTTGGTTCTTACTTGTTAAAGACTTCACAATTGTTGTTGAGCAAGATATCAAACTTGGGTAGATCACTTTGAAAAGCCCTAACCCAAGTGTGAGGTTCAATATCATGCAACCATTTGTAGGCATCCAAGTTAATTTCCTTCATCTCATTCATGTACTATGTGACGCCCCCGGCTCAATCGTGCACTAATCATACACGCAAATGCACATGATCAAGCCTAAGGACTCACGGGAAGATATCACAACACAACTCTAAAACATAAATAAAGTCATACAAGCTTTATATTACAAGCCAGGGGCCTCGAGGGCTCGAATACATAAGCTTGCGAACAAGCGTCAGCGGAAGCATCAGATATCTGAGTACAAATATTAAACAGAAACAGAAAGGCCTCTAGAAAGGTGGGGCAAAATAAAACACTACGATCGAAAGGCGTAGGCCTCCTGCCTGGGACCCTCCGATCCTACTCCTGGTCGTCAGTCAACTCGTAGTAGTATCCACCCTCGGGGTCGAAGTAGTAGCGATCGTCGGCGGGGGCAACTGTCTCAGGGACTCCGTCATCTTGGTCACGACAAACTGATAAGGGGAGAAAAGGAAAACAAAGCAACCGTGAGTACTCAGAAGTACTCAGCAAGCAAGGATCTACACTACATATGCAACATTTTCAAAGGGAGGCGGTATATGTGGACTGGGCTACAGAAATGCCAGAATAGAGAGGAAAGCCTAGTCCTATCGAAGACTAGAATCTTCAGCGGTCTTGCAACAATAGAAGAGAGCAGAACAGATCAATATAAAGTAGCAGTATCATTAAGTCTCATCCTCACCCATAGATCCTTTCTCGACTCCCTGCGAGAAAGCAATCCCAGAGCCATACAGTCATCAACCTCGTCCTCAGATCCCTTCTCGACTCCCTGCAAGAAGCAATCCCAGAGCCATAGTATCCAAGTATCCAGTTCTAAAATTGTATCAATCAGGATACAACTCCGAGTGTCCTTTACCGTAGGACCGGCTATCGATAGAAGTGTTCTTCCCTGCAGGGGTGCACCAACTTACCCAACACGCTCGATTAACTCCGGCCGGACACACTTTCCTGTGTCATGCCCGGCCTCGGCCAAATGATACATCGCAACCCTACCTACAGCTCAGCAGAGAGGTCCCCGCCGGTCTACATCCTAAGCGCAAGGGGGTCTTGGCCATCGCCCCTCGCCCTCCGGGTCGTTGCGCACATGGCACAGATCCAAGCACCACCTCTGTCGGGAATGGCGCCAATCACTCCATGCCGCACTGCTGAACTGGACATCTGACAGAGCTTTTGGCTGATGCATACGATGCAGAACGCCCATACTATGCCCACGTGATGGTTAGTGCTATCAGGCCAGAGGCCTGCTTGGATCAAATATCCAAATCGTTAGTAACTTGGGCTTGCGGTAACGAGCAGAGACTCACGAAAGATGTGACCCCGTCGCCCCGTCTCGAGGACTTGCTACAAGGGTTAAGAATGCCCGGCCGCGCCTCGTATTCATCACTCGGGCACCATACAGGCACCCGTCTTCACAACACTCGCCTCTCAGGAGCACGCGGGTACCCCTCAGGGTCGACCCGCCTATCCAAGTAACAGTGTAATGTCCAAGTATCCGTGTGTCCATAACATCAGGGGAATCCGAGGTATCACCCTCGTTGGATTCCTACTCGATGTATCCGACAAGGTGAACTCGGAGGAATCACCCTCGATGGGTTCACACTTGATGTGTTGCACGACAGCGTCGTTACCGGAAGTGGTGAAGGAGGAATCACCCTCGATGACCACGACCGAATAGCTACTCTACAGAGTTAACATCAGAAGTGCTACAAGAGGTTTCACCCTTGGCACTCGATAGTAACGCTGCAGTGTCGTTACAACTAAGGGGGGTGATGTGCGGTGTCGGGGCCTGGTCTTCAATCCCGTTGATCGGGTCTTCTGACAATCCAGCGCGGCAGTCGGGATAAGTGGGGTCACTGATAGGTCTCTACCCAGCCTATACTAAGCAGTTTAGGATATACAGGTAATTATCAACAGCAGGTTACAATAAACAGGCTATGCATCAGAATAGGTAAAGCAGTAGCAGCAGCAATTCTAATGCAAGCATGAGAAAATAGAATGGGCGATATCGGGATGATCAAAAGGGGGGGGGGGGGCTTGCCTGGCTGCTCGGCGGCAAGGGCAAGGTCGTCAATGGTGTCTTCGGGCTCCAGAGCTGCGTCGGTCTCAGGGAAGGCGCCGGTGTCGGGGTCTAACGAGAGAGAAGAGGGGGAGGAAACAGTATAAATACACAGCGAACAAGTGCAGCACAAAGCATAACATGGCAACACGCGGTGACGGAGGTGATCTAACGCAGTGCCGGGTGATACTGGCGAAGGTGGGATTCATCTAGGAATGTTTTCCCGGTTCCAGACATTTGTCAGACAAATGACCGGAGGGGAACGGTTCCCTGTCCGGATAGTTAGAGACATGTGGCGGACGAACGGACCGCGTATTCGGATTCGTCTCGTCGTTCTGAGCAACTTTCATGTACAAAGTTTTTTTCATCGGAGTTACGGTTTATTTATATGATTTTATAAAGATTTAAAAAATTTCTGGAATTTAGTTAATCATTTAAACTAGAATTATCCGAAACAGTGATTGCTAACGTCAGCATGACGTCAGGACCAGTGGGTCCCACCTGTCATAGGCTGTTGGCTAATTAGTGGTCAACTAATTAATTAATACTTAGTTAAACTAATTAACTAAATTAGATTAACCTAATCAGGATTAATTAACTTAATTAATTAACTAATTAATTAATTGTTTTTATTTTTATTTTATTATTTTTTAATCGTTTTAGGGGCGTGGGCCCCTTCTGTCATCGTCACAGGGGGCCGGGCCCACTGGTCAGTGGCCCCGGGAGGGCCAAACAGGCACGGGCGCGCGGGCGCTGACGCCGGGCGCCCGATGGGTGAACCTGGGCGTGCGGGCGAGCGGGCGCCGGGGGGCGACGGGGCACAGGCCGGCGCCGGAGCGGCACGGAGAGGGGGCGGAGCAACGCGCGCGGGCGAGCGGCGGCTGCGGCTGAAGTGGGACGAGGGGCGCGGGAGGCAGGTGCGGGCGAAGCAGGCGCGCAGCAGCGGCCGGACGGGGGCGCGGCCAGGGCGCGGACGCGCGGCGGTGAGCGCGAGCGAGGAGGGCACGGGACGCGCGGCCGGGGCGCGGGCGAGGTGCGATGCGGGCAGTGACCGCGGCGAGGGGGGGAATGAGGGCAGACGGGGCTCACAGGGGGGGGCGTGCGGGCTCGAGGTGACCGACGGGGAGGGGATGGGGAGGCATTCGGCTACGGCGGTGAGGACGAGCGCGAGACGTCGGGGAGCGGGGCGGCGCGGTCGCCGGGGTCGCCGCCCCTCGATCGGGTCGGGTCGGGAGGGCAGAGGAGCGAGGGAAACATGGGGGGGGGGGGTGAGTGGGGTGGATCGGGGCTAGGGTTCGGGGGGGCGTGGGGTTAAGGGGAGCTGGCTGGCCTGGCGGGCTCGGCGGTCCAGCTGGGCCACGCCCCAGTGGGGGGGGGGGGGTCTTTGCTTTTTTTGTTTTTTTCTTTTGTTTTAGTTATTCTTTTCTGTTTTGTTTTAGCTCTTAATTCATTTTAGTTTTGCAAAATATAATTTCAACACCTAAATTAGTATTTAGTATTATACCACTGCCACATTAATTTGGACAGCCAAATAAATTAGTTTAATATTTTATTAATTTGAAAAGGTATTTAATAATTATTTTTAGCCCCTGTTTTAATTAGTTAAGGGCATTAATTCACTTTGCAAGGATGTTGGTCCACAGCCATAATTAGTGATGGAATATTTGCCACACGACCAACATTTTAGTTTTCATGTTTGTGGACTTTTGAATTTCACTTAGTATTTTAAATTTGAATTTTGAGTTAGGAGCTGAATGCAATTTGATGCAAATGATGATTAGGCACTGATGATCATGATGACATGGCATAATCAAAAGGGTGATTACTGTAGTTAACCACTGGGGGTGTTACAAATCTCCTCCACTAACAAGAATTCTCGTCCCGAGAATTAAGAGGTAGAAGGAAAAAGTTCGGGGTATTCCGCACGAAGATTATCCTCGCGTTCCCAAATGGCTTCATCTTCAGTATGGTTTGACCACTGCACTTTCAGGAACTTGGTAACCTTCTGACGGGTCCGACGTTCAGCTTCATCGAGAATGCGGATCGGATGCTCCTTATAAGAAAGATCATTCTGCAATTCGAGTAATTCATGATCCACAGCTCAGTGCGGAGATTCCTTGAAGCATTTACGAAGTTGCGACACATGGAATATGTCGTGGATATGGGAGAATTGCGGCGGCAACTCCAATTTATACGCCACCTGACCACGTCTAGCAATAATGCGGAAAGGACCAATGTAGCGTGGAGCTAACTTGCCCTTGATTCCAAAACGGTGAGTGCCTTTCATAGGAGTGACTCGCAGATAAGCTTGATCACCAGGTTGATAAGTCAAACCCCATCGTTTGCGATCATAGTTGCTCTTCTGGCTGTCCTGAGCCGCCTTGAGATTTTCCCGAACAATACGAACTTGTTCTTCGGCGTGTTGAATAATATCCGGACCCACGAGCGGTCGTTCCCTAGTTTCTGACCAATTCAGAGGGGTTCGACACTTACGTCCATATAGCACTTCGAAGGGGGCCATTTTCAAGCTGGCTTGATAGCTGTTGTTATAGGAGAACTCGGCATATGGAAGAGATTCTTCCCACTTATTGCCAAACGATATAACACAAGCTCGCAGCATATCTTCAAGAACCTGATTGACTCGCTCAACTTGGCCTTGGGATTGGGGATGATAAGCTGAACTCCAGGTAATATGAGTTCCCATAGTTGTTTGGAAACTTTCCCAGAATTTGGAAGTGAAAAGACCGCCACGGTCCGAACTAATCTCCTTCGGAATACCGTGGAGTGAAACAATTCTGGAGATATACAACTCTGCTAACTGACTAGCAGTGATTGTCTCTTTGACAGCCAGAAAATGTGCAACTTTAGAGAGTTGGTCGACGACGACAAGAATAGCATCATGACCCTTCTGTGACCTGGGAAGTCCTGTAATGAAATCCATCTGAACCTTATCCCATTTCCACAGAGGAATAGGAAGTGGTTGCAGAATTCCAGCCGGCTTCTGATGTTCTGCTTTAACGCGACGACACACATCACATTCAGCAACATATCGAGCAATATCCTGCTTCATTTTAGACCACCAGTACCTTTGACGGAGATCACGATACATCTTGGTGCTACCCGGATGAATAGACAATGGTGTATCATGTGCCTCCTTCATGACCTTGTCGGTCATAAGCTCGAAGCGAGGTACGACAATGCGGTTTCTAAAATACAAAGTTCCATCTTCAGACAGCGAGAAATCCCTGTACTTTACAAGGTGAAGGTCTTTCTTCATCAGATCAATTTCAGCATCTTTAGCTTGCGCATTCTTAACAGCTTTCTCAAGGTCTGGTTGTATCACAAGGTTATTAAGAGAACCCTGTGGAACAATACGCAGATTCAGCTTGCACAATTCTTCAAAAAGACGAGGTTGAGCTCGCCTAACCATGAGGTTGTCGCAATAGGACTTGCGGCTTAAGGCATCAGCCATCACGTTAGCCTTGCCAGGGGTATAGGATATACCCAAATCATAGTCCGCAATGGCCTCCATCCATCTTTGCTGACGGAGGTTTAGAGATGGTTGAGTAAACAAGTACTTCAGACTTTTATGATCCATGTAGATCTTGCAACGATTACCGGGAAAGTAATGTCGCCACAACTGCAATGCATAGATCACAACAGCTAGTTCTAGATCATGTACCGGATAATTCTCTTCATGTGGGCGCAACTGACGAGAGCCATAGGCAATCACTTTACGCTCTTGCATTAGGACACAGCCTAATCCTTCATGTGATGCGTCACAATAAATCACAAAGTCTTTGCGGGTGTCTGGAGGAGATAGTACTGGGGCAGATGTCAGCTTGTCTTTGAGTGCTTGAAAACTTTCCTGACATTTTTCTGTCCATTCAAATTTAACGCCCTTGTGAAGCAGATCAATCAAAGGCTTAGCAATCTTAGAAAAGTTCTCGACAAATCGACGGCAATAGCTTGCAAGGCCAAGAAAACTTCTCACTTGCTTGACGTTCTTCGGAGGAGTCCAGTCAAGAATAGCCTGAACTCGTTCTGGGTTAACAGCAATTCCATCCTTGGAAATCACATGACCAAGATACGTTACTTCAGAAAGCCAAAATTCACATTTGGAGTATTTGGCATACAACTGATGTTCTCGGAGCCTTTCCAGTACAAGACGGAGGTGTTCGGCATGTTCTTCCTTATTCTTTGAATAAACCAAAATATCATCTAGATATACCATGACAAATTTGTCGAGGTAATCCATGAAGATGTAATTCATCAGACGGGAGAATGTGGCTGGAGCATTTGTTAAGCCAAATGACATGACAGTGTACTCGTAGGAGCCATAACGAGTAACAAATGCAGTCTTCGGAATATCCTCTTCGCGAACACGGATCTGATGGTATCCCAATCTCAAATCAAGCTTAGAGAATACTGAGGAACCGGCAAGTTGATCATACAAATCATTGATCCGGGGAAGCGGATATTTGTTCTGGATTGTGGCTTGGTTAATGGGCCGATAATCCTGAACCAGTCGGTTAGTTCCATCTTTCTTCTTGACGAAGAGTGAAGGTGCTCCCCAAGCAGAGGAACTGGGGCGGATGAAACCTTTCTTAAGTGACGTGTCGATTTCCTCCTTAAGTTCAAGAAGGTGGTGCGGAGGCATTTTATAAGGACGCTTCGCAATAGGGGTAGTGCCTGGTTTCAAGTCGATGACAAACTCGACAGCTCTAGCAGGGGGTATTCCTGGAAGTTCTTCTGGAAAGACATCTTGAAATTCACGAACAACTGGAAAATTCTCAATGCCTTCAAGAGGTGAGGCATTCAATGCATTCAGAACATATATTTGAGTTTCGGCGTCCTGCACTGTACGGGCTGAGTATCTGACAGTCTGACCGGAAGGGTGTGTGAGGCGGACTGTTTCAGTGGCACAGACAATCAAAGCTTTATGAGGCTTCAACCAGTCCATACCCAGAATAATGTCTATGTTGGAGGTCTTGAGAGCAATGAGTGAAACGGGGAACATCAATCCTTCGATCACAATGTGGTTACCGTGGCTTACCATGGTAGTTTGCCAATTAGCCCCAGGTGACTGGATTACTAATGGGGTGGACTTCTCCTCGAAAAGTATATCATGGCTTCGCGCAAAACTTTCGGACATGAAGGAGTGCGATGCTCCAGAATCAAAGAGGACTGAAGCTGGGATTGAATTCACTAGAAGGGTGCCCATCACAATCTTGGGGTCCTGTCGAGTTTCTTCAATGTTGACTTGGTTGACATGAACAAGTTGACTAGCAGGTATTTTGGTTCCAATGTTCCTAGCAGGATGTTTTCGACGGCTCTTCTTGCAAGCAGCAGAAGGACGTGATGCGTGTTGAGGCTGACTCTGACGGCAGTTGATAGTACGGTGCCCTGGCTGTCCACACTGGTGGCACAGACCATCATTATGGGGAGAAACACCAACATTGGGATGTCCACTTGCAATGTTCAGTTGTCTTGGTGGTGAAGGTAGACGAGGTGCAGCATATGACGGCCTTGGTGTTGGAGCAGGTCGATGATGAATATTGTGTGGGATCCAGACTCGACATTTCTGAGTAGGTCGACCGGAAGACGAGCCGACATCTCGAGTACGCTTGAGCGACTCCTGGTACTCAGTCAGAGCTGTTTCAACTTGGAAAGATTTGCTGACAAGCGTTGCGAATTCTGTGCAATCATGGACAACAAGTGCAAGTTTTATATCAGTACGTAGTCCTCCACGGAATTTCTCCTGCTTGCGAGTGTCGGTGTCCACGCCATCCGCAACATAGCGAGATAATTCAAGGAATTTCCTCTGATATTCATCCACAGTCATTTTGCCCTGAGAGAGTTGGCGGAACTCCTGCCTCTTCTGGTCCATCAGGCCTTGAGGAATGTACCGTGCATGAAAAGCTGACTGAAATTCCTGCCAAGTGGTTACAGTTTCAGCAGGCAACATACCCTTGTGGCTTTCCCACCATTGAGCAGCTGATCCCCTCAGGTGATACGTCGCATAGGTGACGTAACTCTCAGGAATAACATTGGCCGACTTCATCTGGAAGGTAATGTCACAGAGCCAATCGTCAGTGTCCATTGGATCAGTCGAGCTGTGAAAAGTGGACGGATTGAGGCGCACGAATTCTGACAGTGTTATTGGTGTAGGCTGCTGATGAGCATTCTGGTTTGGGAACTGAGCCTATATCCCGGTCATAACCTGACGGTTCAGTTCAAACTGCTGCATCATTGCGGCAATATAAGGTGGAGGTGGAGGATCGTCAGCCATCCTGCCAAATCAACAGGGGCAGTTTAGCAAGAAGAACTGCAGGTGTATGGAATGATTCATGAAGTAACATGCACAACAGAAGGAGGTGCAGTAGACACTTCATCATATTTGCACCAGACATTCGAATCCACACATAGCCTCGATTACAATTCGGCAATACGACAGCTGAAAGGGGAGGGCTAGACATCTAGGCGGCGCGCAGGCACGCGGCAAGGAAGTACACAATGAGACATAGCAAAGGCTACATCAACGTCGGAGAAAACTATTGGAGCGAGGAATCTGCAAGTGACAACACAGGGTGCCCTCGATAAGAGGATCCTGCAAGCAGAACCTGGCCCATAATCTCGAAGCAAGGGGGGATATTTCAGAACTCCGGGTGGATGTGATTACGAGAACCTAATGTTGGAGTTAGTAAAATTTTAACGTGAATAGAAGAGAGATCAGAGTCCCAGAGTAAAGGTCGAGGAGTAAAAAATACTAATACCACCCAATTGGCGACGTGGGCCCGCAAGCCACACAGCCAAGTTAGTAAAGTAGTTTTCGGTTACTAGACTCAACTTCGGCCAAGGAGTTAGAAAGGGGGGTTCCTACAGTCAGTCGGCTCTGATACCAACTTGTGACGCCCCCGGCTCAATCGTGCACTAATCATACACGCAAATGCACACGATCAAGCCTAAGGACTCACGGGAATATATCACAACACAACTCTAAAACATAAATAAAGTCATACAAGCTTTATATTACAAGCCAGGGGCCTCGAGGGCTCGAATACATAAGCTTGCGAACAAGCGTCAGCGGAAGCATCAGATATCTGAGTACATATATTAAATAGAAACAGAAAGGCCTCTAGAAAGGCGGGGCAAAATAAAACACTACGATCGAAAGGCGCAGGCCTCCTGCCTGGGACCCTCCGATCATACTCCTGGTCGTCAGTCAACTCGTAGTAGTATCCACCCTCGGGGTCGAAGTAGTAGCGATCGTCGGCGGGGGCAACTGTCTCAGGGACTCCGTCATCTTGGTCACGACAAACTGATAAGGGGAGAAAAGGAAAACAAAGCAACCGTGAGTACTCAGAAGTACTCAGCAAGCAAGGATCTACACTACATATGCAACATTTTCAAAGGGAGGCGGTATATGTGGACTGGGCTGCAGAAATGCCAGAATAGAGAGGAAAGCCTAGTCCTATCGAAGACTAGCATCTTCAGCGGTCTTGCAGCAATAGAAGAGAGCAGAACAGATCAATATAAAGTAGTAGTATCATTAAGTCTCATCCTCACCCAGAGATCCTTTCTCGACTCCCTGCGAGAAAGCAATCCCAGAGCCATACAGTCATCAACCTCGTCCTGAGATCCCTTCTCGACTCCCTGCGAGAAGCAATCCTAGAGCCATAGTATCCAAGTATCCAGTTCTAAAATTGTATCAATCAGGATACAACTCCGAGTGTCCTTTACAGTAGGACCAGCTATCGATAGAAGTGTTCTTCCCTGCAGGGGTGCACCAACTTACCCAACACGCTCGATTAACTCCGGCCGGACACACTTTCCTGGGTCATGCCCGGCCTCGGCCAAACGATACATCGCAACCCTACCTACAGCTCAGCAGAGAGGTCCCCGCCGGTCTACATCCTAAGCGCAAGGGGGTCTTGGCCATCGCCCCTCGCCCTCTAGGTCGTTGCGCACATGGCACAGATCCAAGCACCACCTCTGTCGGGAATGGCGCCAATCACTCCATGCCGCACTGCTGAACTGGACATCTGACAGAGCTTTCGGCTGATGCATACGATGCAGAACGCCCATACTATGCCCACGTGATGGTTAGTGCTATCAGGCCAGAGGCCTGCTCGGATCAAATATCCAAATCGTTAGTAACTTGGGCTTGCGGTAACGAGCAGAGACTCACGAAAGATGTGACCCCGTCGCCCCGTCTCGAGGACTTGCTGCAAGGGTTAAGAATGCCCGGCCGCGCCTCGTATTCATCACTCGGGCACCATACAGGCACCCGTCTTCACAACACTCGCCTCTCAGGCGCACACGGGTACCCCTCAGGGTCGACCCGCCTATCCAAGTAACAGTGTAAAGTCCAAGTATCCGTGTGTCCATAACATCAGGGGAATTCGAGGTATCACCCTCGTTGGATTCCTACTCGATGTATCCGACAAGGTGAACTCGGAGGAATCACCCTCGATGGGTTCACACTTGATGTGTTGCACGACAGCGTCGTTACCGGAAGTGGTGAAGGAGGAATCACCCTCGATGACCACGACCGAATAGCTACTCTACAGAGTTAACATCAGAAGTGCTACAAGAGGTTTCACCCTCGGCACTCGATAGTAACGCTGTAGTGTTGTTACAACTAAGGGGGGTGATGTGCGGTGTCGGGGCCTGGTCTTCAATCCCGTTGATCGGGTCTTCTGACAATCCAGCGCGGCAGTCGGGATAAGTGGGGTCACTGATAGGTCTCTACCCAGCCTATACTAAGCAGTTTAGGATATACAGGTAATTATCAACAGCAGGTTACAATAAACAGGCTATGCATCAGAATAGGTAAAGCAGTAGCAGCAGCAATTCTAATGCAAGCATGAGAAAATAGAATGGGCGATATCGGGATGATCAAAAGGGGGGGGGGCTTGCCTGGTTGCTCGGCGGCAAGGGCAAGGTCGTCAATGGTGTCTTCGGGCTCCGGAGCCGCGTCGGTCTCGGGGACGACGTCGGTGTCGGGGTCTAACGAGAGAGAAGAGGGGGAGGAAACAGTATAAATACACAGCGAACAAGTGCAGCACAAAGCATAACATGGCAACACGCGGTGACGAAGGTGATCTAACGCAGTGCCGGGTGATACTGGCGAAGGTGGGATTCATCCGGGAATGTTTTCCCGGTTCCGGACATTTGTCACACAAATGACCGGAGAGGAACGGTTCCATGTCCGGATAGTTAGAGACATGTGGCGGACGAACGGACCGCGTATTCGGATTCGTCTCGTCGTTCTGAGCAACTTTCATGTACAAAGTTTTTTTCATCGGAGTTACGGTTTATTTAATATGATTTTATAAAGATTTAAACAATTTCTGGAATTTATTTAATCATTTAAACTAGAATTATCCGAAACAGTGATTGCTGACATCAGCATGACGTCAGCATGACGTCAGGACCAGTGGGTCCCACCTGTCATAGGCTGTTGGCTAATTAGTGGTTAACTAATTAATTAATACTTAATTAAACTAATTAACTAAATTAGATTAACCTAATCAGGATTAATTAACTTAATTAATTAATTAATTAATTAATTGTTTTTATTTTTTAATCGTTTTAGGGGCGTGGGCCCCTTCTGTCATCGTCATAGGGGACCGGGCCCATTGGTCAGTGGCCCCGGGAGGGCCAAACGGGCACGGGCACGCGGGCGCTGACGCCGGGCGCCCGATGGGTGAACCCGGGCATGCGGGCGAGCGGGCGCCGGGGGGCGACGGGGCGCAGGCCGGCGCCGGAGCGGCACGGCGAGGGGGCGGAGCAGCGCGCGCGGGCGAGCGGCGGCTGCGGCTGAATTGGGGCGAGGGGAGCGGGAGGCAGGTGCGGGCGAAGCAGGCGCGCAGCAGCGGCCGGACGGGGGCGCGGCCAGGGCGCGGACGCGCGGCGGTGAGCGCGAGCGAGGAGGGCACGGGACGCGCGGCCGGGGCGCGGGCGACGTGCGTGGCCGGCAGTGAACCGCGGCGATGGGGGGATGAGGAGGCAGACGGGGCTCACAGGGGGGGGCGTGCGGGCTCGGGTGACCGACGGGGAGGGGATGGGAAGGCATTCGGCTACGGCGGTGAGGACGAGCGCGACGTCGGGGAGCGGGGCGGCGCGTCGCCGGGGTCGCCGCCCTCGATCGGGTCGGGTCGGGAGGGAGAGGAGCGAGGAAACATGGGGGGGGGGTGTTGGGTGGATCGGGGCTAGGGTTCGGGGGGGCGTGGGGTTAAGGGGAGCTGGGCTGGCCTGGCGGCTCGCGGTCCAGCTGGGCCACGGCCCAGTGGGGGGGGGGGGTCTTTGCTTTTTTGTTTTTTCTTTTGTTTTTAGTTTATTCTTTTCTGTTTTGTTTTAGCTCTTAATTCATTTTAGTTTTGCAAAATAATTTCAACACCTAAATTATATTTAGTATATAACCACTGCAACATTAATTTGGACAGCCAAATAAATTAGTTTAATATTTTATTAATTTGAAAAGGTATTTATATTATTTTTAGCCCCTGTTTTAATAGTTAAGGGCATTAATTCACTTTGCAAGGATGTTGGTCCACAGCCATAATTAGTGATGGAATATTTGCCACACGACCACATTTTAGTTTTCATGTTTGTGGACTTTTGAATTTCACTTAGTATTTTAAATTTGAATTTTTGAGTTAGGAGCTGAATGCAATTGATTGCAAATGATGATTAGGCACTGATGATCATGATGACATGGCATAATCAAAAGGGTGATTACGTAGTTAACCACTGGGGGTGTTACAAATCTCCTCCACTAACGAATTCTCGTCCGAGAATTAAGAGGTAAAGGAAAAAGTTCGGGGTATTCCGCACGAAATTATCCTCAGCGTTCCCAAATGGCTTCATCTTCAGTATGGTTTGACCACTGCACTTTCAGGAACTTGGTAACCTTCTGACGGTCCGACGTTCAGCTTCATCGAGAATGCGGATCGGATGCTCCTATAAGAAAGATCATTCTGCAATTCGAGTAATTCATGATCCCCAGCTCAGTGCGGAGATTCCTGAAGCATTTACAAGTTGCGACACATTGAATATGTCGTGGAGTATGGGAGAATTGCGGCGGCAACTCCAATTTATCGCCACCTGACCACTGTCTAGCAATAATGCGGAAAGGACCAATGTAGCGTGGAGCTAACTTGCCCTTGATTCCAAAACGGTGAGTGCCTTCATAGGAGTGACTCGCAGATAAGCTTGATCACCAGTTGATAATCAAACCCCCTCGTTTGCGATCATAGTTGCTCTTCTGGCTGTCCTGAGCCCCTTGAGATTTTCCCAACAATACGAACTTGTTCTTCGTACGTGTTGAATAATATCCGGACCACACGCGTCGTTCCCTAGTTTCGACCAATTCAGAGGGTTCGACACTTACGTCCATATAGCACTTCGAAGGGGGCCATTTTCAAGCTGGCTTGATAGCTGTTGTTATAGGAGAACTCGGCATATGGAAGAGATTCTTCCCACTTATTGCCAAACGATATACACAACTGCGCACATATCTTCAAAACCTGATTGACTCGCTCAACTTGGCCTTGGGATTGGGGATGATAAGCTGAACTCCAGTAATATGAGTTCCCATAGTTTGTTTGGAAACTTTCCCAGAATTTGGAAGTGAAAAGACCGCCACGGTCCGAACTAATCTCCTTCGGAATACCGTGGAGTGAAACAATTCTGGAGATACAACTCTGCTAACTGACTAGCAGTGATTGTTCTCTTGACAGCCAGAAAATGTGCAACTTTAGAGAGTTGGTCGACGACGACAAGAATAGCATATGACCCTTCTGTGACCTGGGAAGTCCTGTAATGAAATCCATCTGAACCTTATCCCATTTCCACAGAGGAATAGGAAGTGGTTGCAGAATTCCAGCCGGCTTCTGATGTTTCTGCTTTAACCAGCACGACCACATCACATTCGCAACATATCGAGCAATATCCTGCTCATTTTAGACCACCAGTACCTTTGACGGAGATCACGATACATCTTGGTGTCTACCCGGATGAATAGACAATGGTGTATCATGTGCCTCCTTCATACCTTGTCGGTCATAAGCTCGAAGCGAGGTACGACAATGCGGTTTCTAAAATACAAAGTTCCCATCTTCAGACAGCGAGAAATCCCTTGTACTTTACAAGGTGAAGGTCTTTCTTCATCAGATCAATTTCACATCTTTAGCTTGCGCATTCTTACAGCTTCTCAAGGTCTGGTTGTATCACCAGGTTATTAAGAGAACCCTGTGGAACAATACGCAGATTCAGCTTCACAATTCTTCAAAAAGACGAGGTTGAGCTCGCCTAACCATGAGGTTTGTCGCAATAGGACTTGCGGCTTAAGCATCAGCCATCACGTTCCTTGCCGGGTATAGTATATACCCAAATCATAGTCCGCAATGGCCCTCCATCCATCTTGCTGACGGAGGTTTAGAGATGTTGAGTAAACAAGTCGTTCAGACTTTTATGATCCATGTAATCTTGCAACGATTACCGGAAAGTAATGTCCGCACAACTGCAATGCTATATCACAACAGCTGTTCTAGATCATGTACCGATAATTCTCTTCATGTGGGCGCAACTGACGAGACCATAGGCAATCACTTTACGCTCTTGCATTAGGACACAGCCTAATCCTTCATGTGAGCGTCACAATAAAATCACCAAGTCTTTGCGGGTGTCTGGAGGAGATGTACTGGGGCAGATGTTCAGCTTGTCTTTGAGTGCTGAAAACTTTCCTGACATTTTTTTTCTGTCCATTCAAATATTAACGCCTTGTGAAGCAGATCAATCAAAGCTATACAATCTTAAAAAAGTTCTCGACAAATCGACGGCAATAGCTTGCAAGGCCAAGAAAACTTCTCACTTGCTTGAGTTCTTCGGAGGATGCCAGTCAAGAATAGCCTGAACTCGTTCTGGTTAACAGCAATTCCATCCTTGGAAATCACATGACCAAGATACGTACTCTCAGAAAGCCAAAATTCACATTTGGAGTATTTGGCATACAACTGATGTTCTCGGAGCCTTTCCAGTACAAGACGAGGTGTTCGGCATGTTCTTCCTTTTCTTTGAATAAACCAAAATACATCTAGATATACCAATGACAAATTTGTCGAGGTAAATCCATGAAGATGTAATTCATCAGACGGGAGAATGTGGCTGAGCATTTGTTAAGCCAAATGAATGACAGTGTACTCGTAGGAGCCATAACGAGTAAACAAATGCAGTCTTCGGAATATCCTCTTCGCGAACACGGATCTGATGGTATCCCAATCTCAAATCAAGCTTAGAGAATACTGAGGAACCGGCAAGTTGATCATACAAATCATTGATCCGGGAAGCGGATATTTGTTCTGGATTGTGGCTTGGTTAATGGGCCGATAATCCTGAACCAGTCGGTTAGTTCCATCTTTCTTCTTGACGAGAGTGAAGGTGCTCCCCAAGCAAGAGGAACTGGGGCGGATGAAACCTTTCTTAAGTGACGTGTCGATTTCCTCCTTAAGTTCAAGAAGGTGGTGCGAGGCATTTTATAAGACGCTTCGCAATAGGGGTAGTGCCTGGTTTCAAGTCGATGACAAACTCGACAGCTCTAGCAGGGGTATTCCTGGAATTCTTCTGGAAAGACATCTTGAAATTCACGACAACTGGAAAATTCTCATGCCTTCAAGAGGTGGGCATTCAATGCATTCAGAACATATATTTGAGTTTCGGCGTCCTGCACTGTACGGCTGAGTATCTGACGTTCTGACCGGAAGGGTGTGTGAGGCGGACTGTTTCAGTGGCACAACAATCAAAGCTTTATGAGGCTTCAACCAGTCCATACCCAGAATAATGTCTATGTTGGGGAGTCTTGAGCAATGAGTGAAACGGGGAACATCAATCCTTCGATCACAATGTGGTTACCGTGGGCTTACCATGGAGTTTGCCAATTACCCCAGGGTACTGGATTACAATGGGGTGGACTTCTCCTCGAAAGTAATATCATGGCTTCGCAAACTTTCGGACATGAAGGAGTGCGATGCTCCAGAATCAAAGAGGACTGAAGCTGGGATTGAATTCACTAGAAGGGTGCCCATCACAATCTTGGGGTCCTGTCAGTTTCTTCAAGTTGACTTGGTTGAACTGAACAAGTTGACTAGCAGGTATTTTGGTTCCAATGTTCCTACAGTGTTTTCGACGGCTCTTCTTGCAAGCAG
This sequence comes from Thinopyrum elongatum, assembly GCA_011799875.1. Classification (NCBI taxonomy): domain Eukaryota; kingdom Viridiplantae; phylum Streptophyta; class Magnoliopsida; order Poales; family Poaceae; genus Thinopyrum; species Thinopyrum elongatum. The sequence goes on along the minus strand of CM022297.1, from coordinate 284,893,869 downwards.
CAGAAGGACGTGATGCGTGTTGAGGCTGACTCTGACGGCAGTTGATAGTACGGTGCCCTGGCTGTCCACCTGGTGGCACGACCATCATTATGGGGAGAAACACCAACATTGGGTTGTCCACTTGCAATGTTCAGTTGTCTTGTGGTGGGTAGACAGGTGCAGCATATGACGGCCTTGGTGTTGGAGCGTCGATGATGAATATTGTGTGGGATCCAGACTCGACATTTCTGAGTAGGTCGACCGGAAGACGAGCCGACATCTCGAGTACGCTTGAGCGACTCCTGGTACTCCAGTCAGAGCTTTTTCAACTTGGAAAGATTTGCTGACAGCGTTGCGAATTCTGTGCAATCATGGACACAAGTGCAAGTTTTATATCAGTAGTAGTCCTCCACGGAATTTCTCCTGCTTGCGAGTGTCGTGTCCACGCCATCCGCACCATAGCGAGATTATTCAAGGAATTTCCTCTGATATTCATCCACAGTCATTTTGCCCTGAGAGAGTTTGGCGAACTCCTGCCTCTTCTGGTCCATCACTTGAGGAATGTACCGGTGCATGAAAAGCTGACTAAATTCCTGCCAAGTGGTTACAGTTCATCAGCAGGCAACATACCCTTGTGGCTTTCCCACCATTGAGCAGCTGATCCCCTCAGGTGTACGTCGCATAGGTACGTAACTCCATGATAACATTGGCCGCCTTCATCTGAAGTAATGTCACAGAGCCAATCGTCAGTTCCATTGGATCAGTCGAGCGTGAAAAGTGGACGGATTGAGGCGCCGAATTCTGACAGTGTTTTGGTGTAGGCTCTGATAGGCATTCTGGTTTGGGAACTGGCCTATATCCCGGTCATTAACCTGACGGTTTCATTCAAAGTGTCAAACTGCTGCATCATTGCGGCAATATAAGGGGGAGGTGGAATCGGATCAGCCTCCTGCCAAATCAACAGGGGTCAGTACAGAAGAAACTGCAGGTGTATGGAATGATCATGAAGTAACATGCAAACAAAGGAGGTGCAGTAGACACTTCATCTATATTGCACAGACACATTCGAATCCACACTAGCCTCGATTACAATTCGGCAATACGACAGCTGAAAGGGAGGGCTGACATCTAGAGCTGGGGCGGCGCGCAGGCCACGCGGCAAGGAGTACACATGAACACATAGACAAAGGCTACATCAACGTCGGAGAAACTGATTGGACGAGGAACTGCAAGGACACACAGGGTGCCCTCGATAAGAGGATCCGCAAGCAGAACCTGGCCATAATCTCGACGAGTACGAAGGTGGGGATCATTTCAAAACTCCGGTGGATGTGAGTTACGAGGACCTATGTTGGAGTTATAAAATTTTATACACGTGAAGAAGAGAGATCAGAGTCCCAGAGTATAAGGTCGGGAGTAAAAATACTAATCCCACCAATTGGCGACGTGGCCCGCAAGCCACCAGCCAAGTAGATAAAGTAGTTTTCGGTTACTAGACTCAACTTCGGCCAAGGATTTAGAAAGGGGGGTTCCTACGTCGGCGGCTCCGCTCTTGATAGCCCCTAATGGTCATACTTGGTGACGACCCCCAGATCTCAATCGGTCACTCTCATCCATCGCAATGCACACGATCAAGCCCAAGGACCTCACGGAATATATCACAGACCACACACTACTAAAACAAAATAAAGTCATACAAGCTTTATATTACAAGCCAGGGGCCTGCAGTAAGCGGCTGCGAATACATAAGCTGTGCGAAACCAAGCGTCACGGAAGCATCAGATATCTGAGACATATATTAAATAGAAAAGCAGAAGGACTCTAGAAAGGCGGGGGCAAAATAAAACACTACACGAACGAGGCGCAGGGCCTCCTGCACTGGGAGCATCCGATCATACTCCTGTGGTCAGTCAACATCTATATCCCCTCGGGGTCGAAGATAGTAGCGATCCGTCGGCGGGGGCAACTGTCTCAGCGGTACTCCGCACTGTGGTCAACGACAAAACTGATAAGGGGAGAAAAGGAAAACAAAGCAACCGGTAGTACTCAGAAGTACTCAGCAAGCAAGGATCTACACTACATATGCAACATTTTCAAAGGGAGGCGGTATAGTGGACTGGGCTGCAGAATGCCAGAATGAGAGGAAAGCCTAGTCCTATCGAAGACTAGCATCTTCAGCGGTCTTGCAGCAATAGAAGAGAGCAGAACAGATCAATATAAAGTAGTAGTATCATTAAGTCTCATCCTCACCCAGAGATCCTTTCTCGACTCCCTGCGAGAAAGCAATCCCAGAGCCATACAGTCATCAACCTCGTCCTGAGATCCCTTCTCGACTCCCTGCGAGAACATCCTAGAGCCATAGTATCCAAGTATCCAGTTCTAAAATTGTATCAATCAGGATACAACTCCGAGTGTCCTTTACAGTAGGACAGCTATCGATAGAAGTGTTCTTCCTGCAGGGGTGCACCAACTACCCAACACGCTCGATTAACTCCGGCCGACACACTTTCCTGGGTCATGCCCGGCCTCGGCCAACGATACATCGCAACCCTACCTACAGCTCAGCAGAGAGGTCCCCGCCGTCTACATCCTAAGCGCAAGGGGGTCTTGGCCATCGCCCCTCGCCCTCTAGGTCGTTGCGCACATGGCACAGATCCAAGCACCACCTCTGTCGGGAATGGCGCCAATCACTCCATGCCGCACTGCTGAACTGGACATCTGACAGAGCTTTCGGCTGATGCATACGATGCAGAACGCCCATACTATGCCCACGTGATGGTTAGTGCTATCAGGCCAGAGGCCTGCTCGGATCAAATATCCAAACGTTAGTAACTTGGGCTTGCGGTAACAGACAGAGACTCACGAAAGATGTGACCCCGTCGCCCCGTCTCGAGGACTTGCTGCAAGGGTTAAGAATGCCCGGCCGCGCCCGCCTCGTATTCATCACTCGGGCACCATACAGGCACCCTCTTCACAACACTCCCTCTCAGGCGCACACGGGTACCCCTCAGGGTCACCCGCCCGACCCCAGTAACAGTTGTAAGTCCAAGTATCCTGGTGTCCTAACATCAGGGAATTCGAGGTATCACCTACCCTCGGGATTCTACTCGATGTTCCGACAATGTGAACTCGGAGGAATCACCCTCGATGGGTTCACACTTGATGTGTTGCACGACAGCGTCGTTACCGGAAGTGGTGAAGGGGGAATCACCCTCGGACCACGACCGGAATAGCTACTCTACAGAGTTAACATCAGAAGTGTACAAGAGTTTCACACCTCGCACTCGATAGTAACGCTGTATGTTGTTACAACTAAGGGGGTGATGTGCGTTGTGGGCCGTGGTCTTCAATCCCGTTGATCGGGTCTTCTACATCCATGTCAGCGCGGCAGTCGGGATAAGGGGGTCACTGATAGGTCTCTACCCAGCCATACTAAGCAGTTTAGGATATACAGGTAATTATCAACAGCAGGTTACAATAAACAGGCTATGCATCAGAATAGGTAAGAGAGTAGTCGAGCAGCAATTCTAATGCAAGCATGAGAAAATAGAATGGGCGATATCGGGATGATCAAAAGGGGGGGGGGCTTGCCTGGTTGCTCGGCGGCAAGGGCAAGGTCGTCAATGGTGTCTTCGGGCTCCGGAGCCGCGTCGGTCTCGGGGACGACGTCGGTGTCGGGGTCTAACGAGAGAGAAGAGGGGGAAGGAAACAGTATAAATACACAGCAACAAGTGCAGCACAAGCATAACATGGCAACACGCGGTGACGAAGGTGATCTAACGCAGTCCGGGTGTATACTGGCGAAGGTGGGATTCATCCGGGAATGTTTTCCCGGTTCGGACATTTGTCACACAAATGACCGGAGAGGAACGGTTCCATGTCCGGATGTTAGAGACATGTGGCGGACGAACGGACCGCGTATTCGGTATTCGTCTCGTCGTTCTGAGCAACTTTCATGTACAAAGTTTTTTTCATCGGAGTTACGGTTTATTAATATGATTTTATAAAGATTTAAACAATTTCTGGAATTTATTAATCATTTAAACTAGAATTATCCAACAGTGATTGCTGACATCAGCATGACGTCAGCATGACGTCAGGACCAGTGGGTCCCACCTGTCATAGGCTTGTTGTCTAATAGTGGTTACTAATTAATTAATACTTAATTAACTAATTAACTAAATTAGATTAACCTAATCAGGATTAATTAACTAATTAATTAATTAATTAATTAATTGTTTTATTTTTTAATCGTTTTAGGGGCGTGGGCCCCTTCTGTCATCGTCATAGGGGACCGGGCCCCTTGGTCAGTGGCCCGAGGGCCAACGGCACGGGCACGCGGGCGCTGACGCCGGCGCCCATGGGAACCGGCATGCGGGCGAGCGGGCGCCGGGGGCGAGGGGCGCAGGCCGGCGCGGAGCGGCAGGCGAGGGGGGAGAAGCGCGCCGGGGAGCGGGGTCGGCTGAATTGGGGGAGGGGAGCGGAGGCAGGTGCGGGGAAGAAGGCGCGACAGCGGCCGGACGGGGCGCGGCAGGGCGGGAACGCGGGCGGTGAGCGGAGCGAGGAGGGCACGGGAACGCGCGGCGGGGCGCGGCGAGGGGGGGGACGCGGGCAGTGACCGCGGCGAGGCGGGAAGGAGGGCAGACGGGGCTCACAGGGGGGGGGGCGTGCGGGCTCGAGGTGGCCGACGGGGAGGGGGATGGGAAGGCGTTCGGCGACGGCGGTGAGGACGAGCGCGGCGTCGGGGAGCGGGGCGGCGCGGTCGCCGGGGTCGCCGCCCCTCGATCGGATCGGGTCGGGAGGGTAGAGGAGTTAGGGAAACGTGGGGGGGAGTGGGGTGGATCGGGGCTAGGGTTCGGGGGGGGGGGGGGGCGGGGGGGTTAAGGGGAGCTGGGCTGCCTGGTGGCCCGGCGGTCCAGCTGGGCCACGGCCCAGTGGGGGGGGGGGTCTTTGCTTTTTTTGTTTTTATCTTTTGTTTAGTTATTCTTTTTTTGTTTGTTTTAGCTCTTAATTCATTTTAGTTTTGCAAAATATAATTTTCAACACTCTAAATTAGTATTTAGTATTATACCACTGCCACATTAATTTGGACAGCCAAATAAATTAGTTTAATATTTTATTAATTTGAAAAGGTATTTAATAATTATTTTTAGCCCCTGTTTTAATTAGTTAAGGGCATTAATTCACTTTGCAAGGATGTTGGTCCACAGCCATAATTAGTGATGGAATATTTGCCACACGACCAACATTTTAGTTTTCATGTTTGTGGACTTTTGAATTTCACTTAGTACTTTAAATTTGAATTTTGAGTTAGGAGCTGAATGCAATTTGATGCAAATGATGATTAGGCACTAATGATCATGATGACATGGCATAATCAAAAGGGTGATTACTGTAGTTAACCACTGGGGGTGTTACATACTACTCATACTTCACAGTAGTGTTGCTTCTTGCTATCTTCCAAAGTTGGTTCTTTAGTACATCACCTTTGAATTGCTGCTGGAAGTTTTGCCACATGTGCCTCACACAGAACCTATGCTCTGACTCTGGAAACAACTCATCTACAACATTTATTAGGCCCTGCAAAATAAGTAACAAATAAGCACAACTACTTCATATGGTGTTGCACTAAATGAAAGAAGATATCATATGACCAAGTTATGAAGTTCAACATCATTTACCTTTTGTTTATCTAACATAATAGTCCATGGGGGGGGGGGGTGTTTATGATGCCTAGATCATTCTTAAGCCTCTCAAGGAACCAACACCAGTTGGGCTTATCCTCCACTTCAACTACAACAATAGAAATAGGAAAAATACAATCATTTGAGTCAATTCCCACAGCAGTGAACAACTGTCCTCTATACCTTGTCTTAATATGACATCCATCAATGAATATCATTGGCCTACACCCCTGAAGGAAACCTCTTTTGCAAGCATCTATGCACATATATGCTTTGCTGAACCTTGCTTGATCATCAAGTTCAAGAAAAAAAATAGCTGCCTGGGTTACTTCTCCTTAGTTCATTTCCATAGTCCCACAGCAAATTGTACTGTGCCTCTTCATCACCATATATAATCTTCATTGCTAGCCTTCTAGCTCTTTGCAACTTGATCCTAGATGGTGTCATATGCCATTCCTTCTGAACTACTCTTGAAAAGTTCCTCAGGTTCATATCTTGGTCTGCCCTAAAGCTCTCAAGGTACTTCTGTGCTAAGAAAGGAGCAGTGAAAGCCTTGATCTTCCACTTCTTGGAACATGTGTGTTCATCTACATATTTCTTCACGATGAAACACTTGGTCCTACTATCATAAGAGGCCCAAAGATACCAAGTACAATCCTCATCACAAGTTGCCTTCACCCTTTTCTTATCATTTATAGGGAGCTTCACATCAACTCTGTTTTTGCAACTGTATTCCTTGATTGCTTTCCTGAGCAACTCAACAGTTTGGAAGACTTGCCCAACATGAAATTTGGGGCAGTGTAGGTCCTCAGGTCTGAATGCCGTGAACTTCATGTAAATTTCTTCATCATCTGAATCTAGTGCCCATAAGTCATCTTCTTCTGATTCATACAACTCATCCTCAGGATCATGTCCTACTGGCTTATCTGCTTCTTTCTCTTTGCCTTTATCTTTTTGTTGCTTCTGCTTCTCTTTAACCTTTTTGTCTATAGGTGTAGGATCAAAAGTATGTCTAGAGGGGGGGGGTGATTAGACTACTTGACCAAATAAAAATCTAGCCTTTTCCCAATTTTAAGTCTTGGCAGATTTTAGCAACTTAGCACAAGTCAAGCAATCAACCTACACATGCAATTCTAAGAGTATAGCAGCGGAATGTAAATCATTGCATATGGAGGTAAAGGGGAGGAGTTTGGAGGGAGCAAACACAATGTAGACACGGAGATTTTTGGCGTGGTTCCGATAGGTGGTTCTATCGTACGTCCACGTTGATGGAGACTTCAACCCACGAAGGGTAACGGTTGCGCGAGTCCACGGCGGGCTCCACCCACGAAGGGTCCACGAAGAAGCAACCTTGTCTATCCCACCATGGCCATCGCCCATGAAGGACTTGCCTCACTAGGGTAGATCTTCACGAAGTAGGCGATCTCCTTGCCTGTACAAACTCCTTGGTTCAACTCCACAATCTTGACGGAGGCTCCCAAGTGACACCTAACCAATCTAGGAGACACCACTCTCCAAAAGGTAATAGATGGTGTGTTGATGATGAACCCCTTGCTCTTGTGCTTCAAATGATAGTCTCCCCAACACTCAACTCTCTCTCACAGATTTGGATATGGTGGAAAGATGATTTGAGTGGAAAGCAACTTGGGGAAGGCTAGAGATCAAGATTCTTGTGGTTGGATTGGAATATCTTGGTCTCAACACATGAGTAGGTGGTTCTCTCTCAGAAAATGAATGCTGGAAGTGTAGGCATGTTCTGATGGCTCTCCTCTCGAATGGAGGAAGGGTGGAGGGGTATATATAGCCTCCACACAAAATCTAACCGTTACACACAATTTACCAAACTTGGTGGGACCGAATAGTGAAACTCGGCCAAACCGATTTAGTTCAAAAATGTGAACATTAGGATTTTCGGTGGGACCGACATGTCAACTCGGTAAGACCGATTTCGTTAGGGTTAGGGCATAACATAATCTCGGTGAGACTGATCACATGAACTCGGTGAGACCAATTTCTGTAATAGGCAAACAGAGAGTTGGTCAGGCAAACTCGGTGGGACCGATCGCTCATTTCGGTGAGACCGAAACGTTACGAAGAGGAAACAGAGAGTTTGCATTGCAAACTCGGTGGGACCGATCGCTCATCTCGGTTAGACCGAAATGTTACGAAGGGAAACAGAGAGTTGGCAATCCCATCTCGGTGAGACCGTGATCCCTATCGGTGAGACCGAACTGATTAGGGTTTCTGGCAGTGGCTATGTCAAATGAACTCGGTGGCGCCGGATAGATCAAATCGGTGGTGCCGAGTTTGACTTTTGGTTTGGGACATATGTGGATCTGAGAAAGTGGTTGAGGGTTTTGGAGCATATCACTAAGCATTTTGAGCAAGCAAGCCATTAAGCAACACTTCATCCCCTTTTAATAGTATTGGCTTTCCTATGGACTCAATGTGATCTTGGATCACTAAAATGAAAAGAGTAGAGTCTTGAGCTTGAGCCAATATATGTCCTTAGCATTTTGAGGGGTCCACATCTCTAGTCCATGCCATGCCAATCATTGAACTTTCTGAAATGATCATCTTGAAAGAGTATTAGTTCAATGAGCTATATGTTGTTAAGAATTACCAAAACCACCCAGGGATTAGTTGCACTTTCAATCTCCCCTTTTTGGTAATTGATGACAACATATAGATCAAAGCTTCGACACATGATAATAAGAATGAAGTATATCGTCACTTTGAGAAGTATGTGATAAGCAAGAGCTCCCCATAAATTTGTGCATTATTTAAAATTTTCTTTTGAATGCAAATGCACAATCGATTAGGATCATGGGTTACTCTTCCATGTCACATACATCTTGGTGGAGCGCTCAAAATGATGGAATATGAAAAATATGCACTCATCACCAAGGCAAAGTGAATGATCATACAAGAGAGATAAATAATGTCATCATATCAAACACATGACCATAAGTATCTCACACACATAAAAATAGAATATCAACCAAGCAAGCACACAAAAAGTAGCAAAGAGAATGGCAAAAAGAAGCAAGCACTCTCTCTCGAAGCCTATGATCTATACACATTCTCCCCCTTTGGCAACAAGTTACCAAAAGGCTTGAAAATGCATAGTGCTATGCGTCTCTCTAGGCTTGATCTTCGGGAGGCGGTGTAGAGAGGACTCCAAGAACAAATGCATCTGTTGAGGTTGTTGGAGCTGGTGGGGTTGCAACCGGAGGGGCAACTGAAGCTGTAGCTGCAGGTGCTGACGCAGTAGCTCTTGTATCTGTCACAGGCATTGCTGCAGATCTCTGTGCCCTAGGCACTCTCTGAAAAGCATATGTGGTAGCTTTCCCTGTCCTCTCTTCAGCTTCTTCCTGGAGCTGCTCAACAGCTGTCTGCATCTCTGTCACCTTCAAGTCCAGATCATAAACCTTTGTTTCAATGATCCTCTCCAGGCTCTCTTGATTCTGAGTCAGGGTGGCCAAACCTTTCTCAATCCTCAAAGTTGCTTGAATGAGATAGCTAAGTTGATCTTGTTTTGACTTGAGAAAAACTTGAGATGCCTCTTTAACACTTGGCATCTTGGCTGCCTTCTCTGCCTTGTAGCAGCCTTAGGCAGGTTGCTAGGAGTACTCTTGCTGCCATCCTCATAGCTGTCAGAGGGACTAGTGCCCTCACTTAGATTCACTTGCTCCTCAGACCTGTTATGGCTATCACTCTGATCAGACATTCTGGCACTGCAAACTGAAAGCTGACCCTGTGAGTAGTTATAGATGAGATAGAGTGGATGAGCATCACAAAGTGCAGAGATTTTGCAAAACAGTTGAGTCAAAAATTTAGTTTTAGTTTTCCACAGAAAGCATTTCGGAGCTACCAATTTGTTAAACTCGGTGCCACCAAAGCAATGTTGGAGTCTGAACTAGTGAGATCGGTCAGACCGAGACACAGTTCGGTGAGTCCGAGATTGCTAGGGTTTCACTGAGAGTTGAACTCGGTCACACCGATTTGCAACTTTCGGTTAGACCGAAAGTTACAAGTGCAATGGCCTAAGCCAAATCGGTGAGACCGATTTCTACAACTCGGTCGGTCCGAGATGAGTTCGGCGGAAACCTAACCCTAAATTTTCGAATCAAAACTAATCTAAAGGAAGTTTTCGTTGGATAGATTGATCTCATATGTGGTAAGAATCTTGGCATTGTCTTTGTGCTAAGAATCGGAGGTAAAGATTGCACAAAGGGTCGAACTCATACCCTAACTTGGCGATGAGCTCGCTACGGCGGCAACGGCGGTGTAGATTTCTGTTGACGGCGGCGGAGACCAGCGGCAGGGGGTCGCTGGCGACGAGAGGATGATCCGGAGACCCGAGTCGGCAGAGCAGGACACGCGCGGGCGAAAAGGTTTCGAAGAAATTTCCAAAATTTGACCCGTCGGTATATATATCCTGACCCTGTCGGTGTGACCAAGTGGAACAACTCGGTGGCACCGAGATGCAGAATCGCATGCGGTTACTGCAACTCGGTGTGACCGAATGGTTCTAATCGGTTGCACCGAGATTGAAAACCTAGATCAACTCAGTGAACTCGGTATGACCGAAAAGGACGAATCGGTCAAACCGAAATGCACAGAGAGGTTTTGGAAGTTTAAGTCTATGAAGAAACGATGACTTCGAGTGCTCCTCACCCAGAGGGGTCGAATCATACTTGATCAAACTTTGTGATGTAGCATGAATAGAGTTTGAGACAAGAAAATCATAGATAGCTAAAGGAAGTTCTTAGGCATTCTTGTCCATCCATTTGGCAAAAGAAACAGATCAAACAATCAAAGCAACAAATGGATGTCCTCGAATGAGAAAAATATGCAACCAACATGCTCACACAATAAAATGGCAAATGAAATATGTGACAAAGCATGCACAAACACTCTAGCATCTATCAAGCAATTGGCGATGACTAGATCATCTATATATGAGTATATTGACTTAGGAGTCAAATGAGAACATTTGATCATAGGTCATACTCATCGTTTAAGCACAAGTGGGGTTACCACTTTTACATAAAGCATTGTTGTGTTCACACCATTAGAGTTGCTTTAGCTCAATTCTTAGAGTAAAGCTCCGCTAGATGTGATATCCCCCCTAAGAGGGATGAACTAACCTTGGGTTTTGTCGATGATGACTTCATGTAGATGTTGAAGATGTGGATGCTCAATTTTAATGTAGATCATTTGGAGCAATCCATTGGTGTGAGTTGCACTTTCAATACCTACATGGGTTAGTCCCACAAGGAACAAACAAGGATATCCATAGACATAGAGTGAAGTACACACAAGATGATGTCCATGAAAGCATTAGGTTACCTTGTCCCTTGTCTTACCAACAAGAGGGTTTGTGACTCCTTGAACTAGTGCAAGATGTGGAAGATGATTGGACTTGTTCTTGCCAAAATGATATGAGTGAAATATGTTGGCGGAGTCACCCTCAAGAATTCTCTAGTTCTTCTTCTTCGGGATCCACATCATCTTGATGGGAATCCTTGGAGTTGTAGTCGTACTTGATGAAGTAGAACTTGATGTAGTCTTGGGAACCCACTTGACCAAGGCCTTAGGAGCTTCTTCAAATGCATCAATCTCCTCTTGAAGCTTGTCCTTGCCTTTTTGCTTGAGGTCTTGTGGTGGAAGATCATCTTGAGCTTGTGTCCCCTCGAAGGAAGTAGGATCATACTTCTCTTGTTGAGGAGCAAACTTCGTCTTGGGGTATTGATCTTCTTCCCACTCAACTCCATTGGCATTGAACTTTCGTTCAAAACCAACACCTTGATTCTTCCGGTGCCTTCCTTGCTTGCTACAATTTCCTCAAATTGCTTACTTCCGGCAAGGCTCTTGTAAACACCTTTCTCTATAATTCCCTTCAATAAGCTATTTTCTTGCTCAAGTGTAACTTGGCTAAGAGAATCATTAGTGGAATCAAGAGAACTACTTGAAGCAACAATATTGGATTTAGCATGATTATTGTTACTACTAGAAGAAGAATCTTTCTTACTCTTGTTGCTAGATTTTACTTGTGGCATGTAAGTAGACAAGAGTAAACGCTTGGCAATGTAAGAAGAACTTTTCTTACGAAGATCATCATTGATTGCTTTTAAGAACCCATGCTCTTGCTCTAGGTTGAGCTTTTCAAAGCGTAGTTTCTCATGAGTCTTTAGTTCTCGATGATCATTGATTGCTTTTAAGAACCCATACTCTTGCTCTCGATGATCTTCTAAGGTAGTTTCATGGGCTAACTTAAGAGTGTTTAGTTCTTTAGTTAGATGCTCAATCTCCTTCTTATCATCATCGTTCGTTTTATCTTGTTTAGCATGATTAATAGCAAGTTCATCATAGTTTTCATCACTAGAGTTGTCAACAAGTAAATCATCATCACCTAGCAAATCATCTTCATCACTATTGAAATCAACATACTCGGGGTGTGATACCTTTGGGCCTTTAGCCATGAAGCATCTTCCAATTCCTTCATTTGGTGAGTCAAATATGTCATAGGAGTTGGTTGACACAAGTGCTAGACCGGCAACACCTTCATCTTGAGTATATTCGGAGTCGGAGTGATAACTTCTCTCGGAGTGGTGGTCGGAGTCGGAGCCGGATACCCATTCACTAACATGAGCTTGATGTCTTCGTTTTGTATAGCTCCTTGATGACTTGTCCTTCCTTTCCGAATCCTTGCTTCTGCGAGAGGTTCTTCATTCATAACGATCATCTCTACTCCTTCTCTCCCTTGGAGGTGATTCTTCTCTTTTGCTTCTTCTTTTAGGTGAGTCTTCTCTTCTTTTGTAGGGAGCTGTACACTCATTGGAGTAGTGTCCTGGTCTTCCACAATTGTAGCAATTACGCTCACGACTAGAAGATCTTTTGTCATTGTAGGACCTTGACTTGGAACTTCTTTCCTTGCTTCTACTCTTGTAGAACTTGTTGAAGTTCTTCACCATTAGGCTCAATTCCTCATTGAAGGCTTGTTTTTCACTTGATGATGTAGGAGCATCACATGAGGCTTTGTAAGCACCACTAGACTTGTTGTGAAGCTCTTCTTTATCCTTGAGTGACATCTCATGAGCAACAATTCTTCCAATGACTTCAGTTGGCTTGAGATCTTTGTAATTTGGCATCATTTGGATCAATGTGCACACGGTGTCATATTTTCCATCCAAGGCTCTTAGGATCTTCTTGATGATGAATCTGTCAGTCATCTCTTCACTTCCTAAGCCGGCAATCTCATTTGTGATGAGAGCAAGCCTAGAGTACATTTCAGCGACACCTTCACCATCCTTCATTTTGAACTTGTCCAGCTGACTTTGAAGCACATCCAGTTTGGATTCCTTGACGGAGTCGGTACCTTCATGCATATCAATCAAAGTATCCCAAATTTCCTTTGCATTCTCAAGATGGCTGATTTTGTTGAATTCTTCGGGGCACAATCCGTTGAAGAGGATATCGCAAGCTTGAGCATTGTATTACAACATCTTCAATTCTTCCGCGGTAGCTTCACGATTCGGTTCTTTCGCATCGAAGAATTCACCTTGCAAGCCAATACACACAATAGCCCAAACGGCGGGGTTATGTCCAAGAATATGCATTTTCATCTTATGCTTCCAACTAGCAAAATTAGTACCATCAAAGTAAGGACCTCTACGGTGGTAATTTCCCTCGCTAGACGCCATACTCTCCTAGGTTGTGAAACCAAGGCTATGATCACCAAAGTTATGGAAATCAAGGCAAATGGAGACCAAAGCTCTGATACTACTTGTAGGATCAAAAGTATGTCTAGAGGGGGGGGGGGGTGATTAGACTACTTGACCAAATAAAAATCTAGCCTTTTCCCAATTTTAAGTCTTGGCAGATTTTAGCAACTTAGCACAAGTCAAGCAATCAACCTACACATGCAATTCTAAGAGTATAGCAGCGGAATGTAAATCATTGCATATGAAGGTAAAGGGGAGGAGTTTGGAGGGAGCAAACGCAATATAGACACGGAGATTTTTGGCATGGTTCCGATAGGTGGTGCTATCGTACGTCCACGTTGATGGAGACTTCAACCCACGAAGGGTAACGGTTGCGCGAGTCCACGGAGGGCTCCACCCACGAAGAAGCAACCTTGTCTATCCCACCATGGCCATCGCCCACGAAGGACTTGCCTCACTAGGGTAGATCTTCACGAAGTAGGCGATCTCCTTACCCGTACAAACTCCTTGGTTCAACTCCACAATCTTGACGGAGGCTCCCAAGTGACACCTAACCAATCTAGGAGACACCACTCTCCAAAAGGTAATAGATGGTGTGTTGATGATGAACTCCTTGCTCTTGTGCTTCAAATGATAGTCTCCCCAACACTCAACTCTCTCTCACAGATTTGGATATGGTGGAAAGATGATTTGAGTGGAAAGCAACTTGGGGAAGGCTAGAGATCAAGAGTCTTGTGGTTGGATTGGAATATCTTGGTCTCAACACATGAGTAGGTGGTTCTCTCTCAGAAAATGAATGCTAGAAGTGTAGGCACATTCTGATGGTTCTCCTCTCGAATGGAGGAAGGGTGGAGGGGTATATATAGCCTCCACACAAAATCTAACCGTTACACACAATTTACCAAACTTGGTGGGACCGAATAGTGAAACTCGGTCAGACCGATTTAGTTCAAAAATGTGAACGTTAGGATTTTCGGTGGGACCGACATGTCAACTCGGTGAGACTGATTTCGTTAGGGTTAGGGCATAACGTAATCTTGGTGAGACCGATCACATGAACTCGGTGAGACCGATTTCTATAATAGGCAAACAGAGAGTTGGTCAGGCAAACTCGGTGGGACCGATCGCTCATTTTGGTGAGACCGAAACGTTACGAAGAGGAAATAGAGAGTTTGCATTGCGAACTCGGTGGGTCCGATCGCTCATCTCGGTTATACCGAAACGTTACGAAGGGAAACAGAGAGTTAGCAATCCCATCTCGGTGAGACCGAGATCCCTATCGGTGAGACCGAACTTATTAGGGTTTCTGGTAGTGGCTATGTCAAATGAACTCGGTGGCGCCAGATAGATCAAATCGGTGGGGCCGAGTTTGACTTTTGGTTTGGGACATATGTGGATATGAGAAAGTGGTTGAGGGTTTTGGAGCATATCACTAAGCATTTTGAGCAAGCAAGCCATTAAGCAACACCTCATCCCCTTTTAATAGTATTGGCTTTCCTATGGACTCAATGTGATCTTGGATCACTAAAATGAAAAGAGTAGAGTCTTGAGCTTGAGCCAATTTATGTCCTTAGCATTTTGAGGGGTCCACATCTCTAGTCCATGCCATGCCAATCATTGAACTTTCTGAAATGATCATATTGAAAGAGTATTAGTTCAATGAGCTATATGTTGTTAAGAATTACCAAAACCACCCAGGGATTAGTTGCACTTTCAACAGGCTCATCCATGTCAACATTGTCAGCATACAAGTCATCATCACCATCACTAATATCATAGTCACTGTCCACTATGGCTCCAGGATCAAAGTCAGAGTCATCTGAACCACTGTCATTTGCTTCCATTTCATCACTGGCTCCTACTTGTGAGTTTCCCTGTCCTCTTCTTCTTTTGCACTCTCTTGCTCTAAAACCCGTAGCTTCAGGTGGTACATGTTGTGTTGTGGGTTGTATCACAACTGGCTCCCCATTAGTTAAATCCTCACTACCAAAAGAACATTTTCTTCTTGCAAACAAAAAGTTGCTGGTATCCTCTGCATTTTCTGGATATACTACTTGTATAGGAATTGGGTGTTCCCCATCTGCATGCTCTGCACCTTCAGGCTCATCAAGCACACCATCTTCTGCAACATCTTTCTGATTTGCTTTACTCTTGCAAGGACTGATCACAGCAGGTAGGTGCCTTATAGGGAAATTAACCACATCATCCTGACTGATGTTTGCATTCAAACTGTCATCGTGGTCCAAGTACAAACTAAATGAGAAATGGCTAAGTGATACAAATGTAAGCATCTGATCAGTGTTTGCATCTCCTCTAATTTCTCTCAGGCCATTCCTCTGGATTGACAAAATAGGAATGCAGTAGTACACCTTGAGCCAGCCTACCACCTCCCATCCTACTCTTCAACTAAGTGTTCAACCATAATTGGATACCAGGTAACTGAATCTACATCATCATACCATGCCTCATGGCCATTGACATAAGAAGGTTGCTACCTTGCCCAAGAAAGTATCCACCATGATTGTACTAAAACAAAAATTTCTTGCTGCGCGCACCTACATACACCAAAACAGAGCAGAAAATAACAGAGCATCAGAATACAAATGAAAGCAACCACCTTTCCGCACCAAAAATGAAACTCCCAATTCATCAACACCCTAGAACAACGCGTCTTAATCTCCTACAAACGACCACACTTGCACATACCAAACCATGTACCAAATCCCTACACCGAAGCCCCCAAATCATGTTCCAAAACCCTACACCAAACCCCCCAAATCATGTTCCAAAACCTAGCCAAATCAGGGGCTTTGCAGGCAGGCATAACTCTAGACCAAGCCAAAAATTCCCAATGCGAAACCCTAAATTTCCATCGCGCACACCCGAACGCTAAAAACATGGAGGTGGAGATGAAGGCATGGCGGTGGAGATGAAGGCTTACTATAGCTCGGCGACTGATACGTCTCCAGCGTATCTATAATTTTTGCTTGTTCCATGCTGTTATATTATCATTTTCTTGGATGTTTTACAATCATTTTATAGCAACTTTATATCATTTTTTGGGACTAACCTATTGACATAGTGCCCAGTGCCAGTTGTTGTTTTTTGCTTGTTTTTTACTTCGCAGAATATCAGTACCAAACGGAATCCAAACGCAGTAAAACTTTTTGGAGAAATTTTATGGACCAG
Organism: Thinopyrum elongatum; assembly: GCA_011799875.1. Lineage (NCBI taxonomy): Eukaryota > Viridiplantae > Streptophyta > Magnoliopsida > Poales > Poaceae > Thinopyrum > Thinopyrum elongatum. Next base: position 284,877,287 of record CM022297.1, on the reverse strand, counting down.
AAGGAACAACTTGGGCCAAAGAAGTACCAGAGGGGGTGCCCCGAGTGGGGCACAACCCACCTGGGCACGCCTGGGGGCCCAGGCGTGCCCTGGTGGGTTGTGCCCACCTCGGTGGCCTCCCGCACCGCCTCTTCGCCCTATAAATACCCAAATATTCCAAAAACCCTAGGGGAGTCGACGAAACACAATTCCAGCCATCGCAAGCTCCAGAACCACGAGATCCAATTTAGACACCATCACGGAGGGGTTCATCATCCTCATTGGTGTTTCTCCGATGATGCGTGAGTAGTTCATTGTAGACCTACGGGTCCATAGGCAGTAGCTAGATGGCTTCTTCTCTCTTTTTGATTCTCAATACAATGGTCTCTTGGAGATCTATTTGATGTAACTCTTTTTGCGGTGTGTTTGTTGGGATCCGATGAACTTTGAGTTTATGATCAGATCTATATCCATGAAAGTTATTTGAGTTCTTTGATCTCTTTTATGCATGATTACTTATAGCCTCGTATTTCTTCTTCGAATCTTTGGTTTAGTTAGGCCAACTAGATCGATTTTTCTTGCCATGGGAAGAGGTGCTTTGTGATGGGTTCGATCGTGCGGTGTTCTTTCCTAGTGACAGAAGAGGCAGCAAGACACACATGTATCGTTGCTATTAAGGATAACAAGATGGGGGCTATTCCTACATGAATAGATCTCGTCTACATCATGTCATCGTTCTTATTGCATTACTCCGTTTCTCCATGAACTTAATACACTAGATGCATGCTAGATAGCGGTCGATGTGTGGAGTAATAGTAGTAGATGCAGGCAGGAGTCAGTCTACTAATCTTGGACGTGATGCCTATATAATGATCATTGCATGGATATTGTCATAATTATTTGATGTTCTATCAATTTCCCAACAGTAATTTGTTCACCCACCGTATGCTATTTTCTTGAGAGAAGCCACTAGTGAAATCTACGGCCCCCGGGTCTATTCTTTATCATATTTGCTTCGAGATCTATTTTTATTCGCTTTTATTTTCAGATCTATTAAACCAAAAACTCAAAAATACCTTGCTGCACCTTTTTGCTATTTATTTTATTTTGTGTTTTATCGAGATCTATTTATCCAATCTACACAATTTTTATCCCGTCAACTTGACAATTTCTAGCACCGTTACCAGTAGAGGGATTGACAACCCATCCTAATCGTCGGGTTGCAAGTATTTGTTATTTGTGTGCAGGTACCATTTACATAGTGTTGCTTGGTTCTCCTACTGGATTGATACCTTGGTTTCATAACTGAGGGAAATACCTACCGTAGCTGTGCTGCATCATCCCTTCCTCTTTGGGGAAATACCCATGTAGTTCAAGCGACATCAAAAGGAATTTCTGGCGCCGTTGCCGCGGAGACATCATCAACATCTATCAGGTTCCTAATCACAAATCTCATATCCTTGCAATTTACATTATTTTTCATTTGCCTCTCATTTTCATCTCCCCCACTTCACAAATTTTTTTTGCCTTTTTTTTCCTTCTTTTTCGTTCACGTTTTTCTCGTTCGATCTTTTGTTTGCTTGTGTTGCCATGCGCCTTCTATATGCTTGCATCTTCGCTTGCTAAAATCTATTGATATGGATCTCCATCCACTTGCTAATCTTTTTAAAAGATCCAATCATGATGAACCAATTGCTAGTTAGTTGAGTGCACTAGATTATCTTTATGAAGTTTTGCTCGAGATTCGTGAATCTGAAAATTGTGATGAAGAAATTTATGAAGTGATTCATGATAGCTCCTTGAATGAAAAGCATGATTGCAATGATTTTACAATAAATTCTATTAATGTCGATTGTGCTAATAATATTCAAAACCCCAAGCTTGGGGATGCTAATTTTGCTATGTTCGCTACTTATTGCAATGATCATGATTGGGGTGATTCTTCTTATGATCTTGAAAATTTATTTAAGCCTCATGATGAATATGATATTGATAATAATGTTTACAATAATATTGAAAGTGGGTTTGGAAGAGCGTCAACTTTAGGTAAAAATAATCCCACATATTTGGAGAGTGTTCAATCTTACGAAATTTTTGATAAAAGTGGGCTTGGAGAGGTCATGACTTTATTTGATGATAATCCCACTATTTTGGAAGAGTGTCAACTTTGCATGCATGTGGATCATGTAGAAAATATTTTATATGATAGTTATATTGTTGAATTTGATTTTGATCCTACATGTAATTATTATGAGAGAGGAAAATATGGTTGTAGAAATTTTCATGTTACTAATTTACCTCTCGTTATGTTGAGATTGCTATTGTTTCTTTCTTCTTCCTTGCATGTGCTATATATTTCTTGTCTTGATAATTTGTTTGCTTATAAAATCCCTATGCATTGGAAGAATGTTAGACTTAAATTTTTTTGTCACATGTATTATGATGCTCTCTTTGTGTTTCAATTCTTGTCTTTCATGCGAGCATCATCAAAATTATCAATGCCTAGCTAAGACGCTTTAAAGAAAAGCGCTTGTTGGGAGGCAACCCAATGAATAAAATAAATATTTTTCTCTTTGTCTTTATGTTTTTGTGTGTTCACACAATTATGCCTCTGTTATGATTGTGTTTTTTGTGTTTTAATTAGTATTTGTGCCAAGTAAAGCCTTTGGGATAGCTTTGGTGATAGTTGATTTGATCCTGTTGGAAAACAGAAACTTTTGCATCCAGTAACGGAATTTTTAAAATTCACAGAAGCGATGAAAAATTCTGTATTTTTTACACAAGATTTATATACAAATTACCTATTCTGTATTAATGTTTCAAAAAATTTGGAATTACATAAGTATGAGAACAATTTGCATCTTTACAGACTGTTCTGTTTTTGACAGATTCTGTTTTCTTTGCATTGTGTGCTTATTTTGATGAATCTATGGATTGTATCGGGGGGTATAAGCCATGGTAAAGTTAGAATACAGTAGATATAATGCAATAAAAAAATTTGAATGGGTTTTCTACAGTACTTAAAGTAAAGATTGGTTTTCTTATACTAACGGATCTCACGAAGGTTTTGTTAAGTTTTGTGTGATTGAAGTTTTAAAGTTTTGGGTGAGATCACGATGGATGAAGGAATAAGGAGTAAGAAAAGCCTAAGCTTGGGGATGCCCCATGGCACCCCAAGTTAATATTCAAGGAGAACCAAGCAACTAAGCTTGGGGATGCCCCGGAAGGCATCCCCTCTTTCTTCTAACGACCATCGGTATTTTACTTGGAGCTATATTTTTATTCGTCACATATCATGAGTTTTGCTTGGAGCCTCTTGTACCATATGAGTCTTTGCTTGGAGTGTCTTGTACTATATGAGTCTTTTCTTGTTTTGCTTTTTAGTTTGTCACAAGTATCCTTGCTGGACACACCTATTTGAGTGAGCCAAAATTATGCTATGATTTGTTAGAATTGCTCTATATGCTTCACTTAAATTTATTTTTTGAGCTATGGAATTGCTCTAGTGCTTCACTTATATCTTTTTGAGCACGATGTGCTATTATATTTTTGAAGAAATGATCTCATGCTTCACTTAGATTTATTTGAGAGTTAGTAAATTTTTGAAGAAATTCTCTCATGCTTCACTTATATTATTTTGAGAGACAGAAAATTTTATGCTCATGTTCTTCACTTAGATTTGTTTGAGCTTGTCAAAAGCAATTGCAACATATGATATTAGTCCCAAAGTGATAGATATTCAAGAGGGATATAATAAAAACTTTCATGAAGATCATCAGACAAAATAAACTCGATTCTTTGTAATAGTTTTGAGATATGATGATAGTGATATGTGGGTCATGTTGGTGAGTAATTATGCTTTAGTAAGAATATTGGTGTTAAGGTTTGTGATTCCCTATGCAAGCACGAAAGTCAATAGTTATGCAATGAAATTTCCTACTTGTGGTGCATTATTCGGTGTTAGATATGCTTAATGCTCGCTTATGTGATTTTTCGTTTCTTGGTTGATTGCTTCTCAATCTTTTTGCTAGCCTCCACTCATACTAAGTAGAAATACTACTTGTGCATCCAAAATCTTTAAACCCAGTTTTGCCACATGAGTACACCATACCTACCTATATGCGGTATTTCCATGCCGTTCTAAGCAAATTTGTATGTGCCATCTCTAATTTTTAAAATAAATTTCCTTTTTGTGTGCTCGTACTGCTCATGAAGCGGCAGGGGGTGGCCAATATTTTCCATGCTAGATGTGTTATTCTCAAGATGAGTGTTTATTCACTTGTCATTGCACGAGAGTGCGGCGTTAATAGGGATGCCCAGTCCCGAAATGAAAAAGAAATTTACTTTATGTTGTCAAATAATAAATTTCTTGGAAAGTGTTGGTATGGAAGGCACCCGTGGATACGGCTAGCCATGGATTGTGAAAGAATGGTGGAAAAAGGAATAAAATTTATTTTTTGTTTGGGAACCGCCTATGATATATCTAGCATGGAAAGTGTTGGGAATTACTCGGTCGTTTTTGTTGACGGGAAAAGTATGCCTCTAAAAAAAATTATCTCTCAATTTAAGCTTTGAGCTCTGGCACCTCTATAAATCCCTACTTCCCTCTGCGAAGGGCCTATCTATTTACTTTATGCATTTTTTATTTTTATTTGAGCCTCCATCTTATCTTATAAAGCACCAACTAAGGGGCACTATGATTGTACTTTAGCATTGGGTATAGCTAATATGCGAGTGTGTTTCATGAATGGATCAATGATTGAGCATGATGGGCTAGGGATAACTTTCTTTAGTGTTGATATTTTGAAAGACATGGTTGCTTGTTGATATGCTTGAGTATTGAAATCTTCATGTCAAAACTAGACTATTGCTTTGAATATTATAAAAGTCCATATGTCCATGCTACAAAAGAAAAGAATATGTGATGAACATGTTAGGCAGCATTCCACATCAAAAATTCTGTTTTTATCATTTACCTACTCGAGGACGAGTAGGAATTAAGCTTGGGGATGCTGATACGTCTCCAACGTATCTATAATTTTTGCTTGTTCCATGCTGTTATATTATCATTCTTGGATGTTTTACAATCATTTTATAGCAACTTTATATCATTTTTTGGGACTAACCTAATGACATAGTGCCTAGTGTCAGTTGCTGTTTTTTGCTTGTTTTTTTACTTTGCAGAATATCAGTACCAACCGGAGTCCAAACACAGCGAAACTTTTTGGAGAATTTTTATGGACTAGAATGAACAACTTGGGCCAAAGAAGTACCAGAGGGGTGCCCCGAGAGGGGCACAACCCACCTGGGCGCGCCTGGGCGTGCCTCGAGGGGGGCACATCCCACCTCGGTGCGCCTGGGGGCCCAGGCGCACCCTGGTGGGTTGTGCCCACCTCAGTGGCCTCTCGCACCGCCTCTTCACCCTATAAATACCCAAATATTCCAAAAGCCCTAGGGGAGTCGACGAAACACAATTCCAGCCGCTGCAAGCTCCAGAACCACGAGATCCAATCTAGACACCATCACGAAGGGGTTCATCATCCTCATTGGTGCCTCTCCGATGATGCGAGAGTAGTTCATTGTAGACCTACGGGTCTGTAGGCAGTAGCTAGATGGCTTCTTCTCTCTTTTTGATTCTCAACACAATGGTCTCTTCGAGATCTATTTGATGTAACTCTTTTTGTGGTGTGTTTGTTGGGATCCGATGAACTTTGAGTTTATGATCAGATCTATATCCATGAAAGTTATTTGAGTTCTTTGATCTCTTTTATGCATGATTACTTATAGCCTCGTATTTCTTTTTCGAATCTTTGGTTTAGTTAGGCCAACTAGATCAATTTTTCTTGCCATGGGAAGAGGTGCTTTGTGATGGGTTGCATCGTGTGGTGTTCTTTCCCAGTGACAGAAGGGACAGCAAGGAACACATGTATCATTGCTATTAAGGATGACAAGATGGGGGCTATTCCTACATGAATAGATCTCGTCTACATCATGTCATCATTCTTATTGCATTTCTCCGTTTCTCCATGAACTTAATACACTAGATGCATGCTAGATAGCGGTCGATGTGTGGAGTAATAGTAGTAGATGCAGGCAAGAGTCGGTCTACTAATCTTGGACGCGATGCCTATATAATGATCATTGCCTTGATATCTTCATAATTATTTGATGTTTTATCAATTGCCCAACAGTGATTTGTTCACCCACCGTATGCTATTTTCTTGAGAGAAGGCACTAGTGAAATCTACGGCCCCGGGTCTATTCTTTATCATATTTGCTTCGAGATCTATTTTTATTCGCTTTTATTTTCAGATCTATTAAACCAAAAACCCAAAAATACCTTGCTCCACCTTTTTGCTATTTATTTTATTTCGCGTTTATCGAGATCTATTTATCCAATCTACACAATTTTTATCCCGTCAACTTGACAATTTCTGGCACTGTTACCCGTAGAGGGATTGACAACCTGTCCTAATCGTCGGGTTGCAAGTATTTGTTATTTGTGTGCAGGTACCGTTTACATAGTATTGCTTGGTTCTCCTACTGGATGGATACCTTGGTTTCATAACTGAGGGAAATACCTACCGTAGCTGTGCTGCATCATCCCTTCCTCTTTGGGGAAATACCGACGTAGTTCAAGCGACATCAGCGGCGAAGCGCCATCATGTCGTCGCACAGGCGCCATCCTGATACATCTCCAACGTATCTATAATTTATGAAGTATTCATGCCATGTTTACAACAATTCTATATGGTTTTGGTATGATTTGAATGGAACTAACTCGGACTGACGCTGTTTTTAGCAGAACTACCGTGGTGTTGTTTTTTGTGCAGAAATCAAAGTTCTCCAAATGAGCTGAAACTTTTTGATGATTTTTTTTGGAACAAAAGAGGCACTAGAAGCTTTGTGGGCGGACCATAAGGTGAAGGTGGTGGCCACCAGCCACCAGGGCGCGCCAGGGGCCTTGCCCATGTGCTGGTGGGTGGTGGGCTCCTCGTGGCCCGTCTCAGCGTGAAACCGACGCCAAAAAACCTATAAATACAAAAAACCCTAGAAAAAACCCTAGATCAGAAGTTCCGCCGTTGCAAGCCTCTGTAGCCACGAAAAACCAATCTCGAACCTGTTCCGGCACTCTGCCCGAGGGGAAAATCATCACCGGAGGCCATCTTCATCATCGCGGCGGCCATCATGATGAGGAGGGAGTAGTCCACCCTCGAGGCTGAGGGTTTGTACTAGTAGCTATGTGTTTGATCTCTCTCTCTCTCTCTCTCGTGTTCTTGATTTGGCACGATCTTGATGTATCGCGAGCTTTGTTAATATAGTTGGATCATATGGTGTTTCTCCTTCTCTATCTTGTTGTGATGAATTGAGTTTTCCCTTTGAGATTTTATTTTTATACTTTTATGGATTTGAGAGCACTTGATGTATGTCTTGCTATGAATACCCGTGGTGACAATGGGGTATCATATTGATTCACTTGATATATGTTTTGGCACTCAACTCGCGGATTCCTGAGGTAACATTGGGGTAATCTATGCATAGGGGTTGATGCATGTTTTTGTCCTTATTTCTCCGGTAGAAATCTTGGGGCACTCTTTGAAGTTATTTGTGTTGGATCGAGTATTATGAATCTGAAATTGTTTGATGCATATCGTATAATTAATTCACGGATACTCGTGATGACATTGGAGTATCGAGGTGACATTAGAGTTGGTTGATGTGTATCATATGGTGTTATTTTAGTACGAACTCTTAGATAGATCGATCGGAAAGGATAACTTGGTGTTATTTTAGTACGAACTCTTGGATAGATCAATTGGAAAGAATAACTTTGAGGTGGTTTCGTACCCTACAAACAATTTCTTCTTATGTTCTCCGCTAGATAAGAACTTTGGAGTGATTCTTCATCGCATGTTGAGGGATGGTTATATGATCCAATTATATTAGCATTGTTGAGAGATTGCACTAGCGAAAGTACGGACCCTAGGCCTCATTTTCAAGCATTGCAATACCGTTTGTGCTCACTTTTGTTACTTGTTACCTTGCTGTTTTTTATTGTTACTATTACAAAAATCAGTATCTACTATCATTACTACACTTGTATCACCATCTCTTCGCCGAACTAGTGCACCTATATAATTTACCATTGTATTTGGTGTGTTGGGGACACAAGAGACTTTTTATTATTTGGTTGCAGGGTTGTTTGAGAGAGACCATCTTCATCCTACGCCTCCCATGGATTGATAAACCGTAGTTCATCCACTTGAGGGAAATTTGCTACTGTCCTACAAAAATCTATGCTTGGAGGCCCAACACGAGTCTACAAGAACAAGTTGTGTGTAGTAGACATCAAGCTCTTTTCTGGCGCCGTTGCCGGGGAGGTGAGTGCTTGAAGGTATATCTTTAGATCTTGCAATTGAATCTTTTAGTTTCTTATTTGATCACTAGTTTGGTTTATAAAAGAAAACTACAAAAAAATGGAATTGAGGTGGCCTCATATTATTCATCTTTATCATGTCTTTCTTGAAAATGATGGAAAGGAAAATTGTGCTCAATTGTTAGAAGAAGAATTCTATAAAATGTTTGGCATAAAATATTTGGATGATGAGCATGATTGCAATGTTGTTAGTATGAATTCTTTGAATATCCATGATGCTAATGATATGCAAAGCCATAAGCTTGGGGATGCTATATTTGATGAAGATGATATTTTTAGTCCCCCAAGTTTTGATAAGCAAATTTATTATGATGATTGCATGCCTCCTATTTATGATGATTACAATGATGAAATTGGGTTTGGAAGAGTGTCAACTCTAGGAAGTAATGATCCCACTATTTTGGAGGGTGTTGAATCTTATTGTAATAATTATCAAAGTGGATTTGGAGAGGTCATGACTTTATTTAATGATGAATCCACTATTTTGGAAGAGGTTTCAATTGATTATGACAACAAAGTTCCTATTTATGATGATTATGATGATGACATGTATGCTATAAAAAGTAATGTTAACTATGAAACTTGTCATCATGATTTTAACTTTCAATTGGATTATGCCTCTCATGATAGTTGTTTTGTTGAATTTGCTCCCACCACTATTGATGAGAAGAAATTTGCTTATGTGGAGAGTAATAAAAAATTCATGCATGTGGATAATGAAAAGAATGCTTTATATGATAGCTATATTATTGAATTCATTCATGATGCTACTAAAAATTACTATGAGAGAGGAACATATGCTTGTAGGTATTGCAATAATATCAAGTTTCCTCTCTATGTGTTGAAAATCTTGAAGTTTTGCTTGTTTTGCCTTCCCATGCTAGTTGATTCTTGTTCCCATAAATTGTTTGCTCACAAAATCCCTATGCATAGGAAGTGGGTTAGACTTAAATGTGCTTGCAATGTGATTCATGATGCTCTTGTTATGTTTAAATTCTTATCTTTTATGTGAGCATCATTGAAATCATCATGCCTAGCTAAAAAGGCATTAAAGAAAAGTGCTTGTTGGGAGGCAACTCAACACTTTTACCTACTGTTTTTGTGTGTTCACATGATTAAGCTACTGTAGTAATCATATTTTACAGCTTTTGTTTTAATAAAGTGCCAAGTAAAGCCTTTGGGATAGTGTGGATCATAGTGAGCGAGGGCTTTCGGTGCTTGGCCTACAGGCAGGCCGGAATCCGGTGCATCCGTATGGGCCTTGGGATTCAGAAGCAGTCACTTCACTGCAACTGCTTGGTAGGCCTAGTGGCGAAATACGGTCCATGATACTCCTATCTGCGCATAGGCGTATTGTGTTCGGCCCACCACCCGCATCTGTTCCCGAACCTTGGCCTGATTTGGGACTTGTTGTGGGTGGTTCGAACCAGCACAGTTAAATGGGCCCCGGGACGTTTGTGGAGCACATAGAGCCACGGGGACAGGGTTGGCTCACCATCCCCTTCTCTTCCACACACGCCCACCGCGGCAGCCACTCTGTTCTTCCACATGCACGCGCACAGCGGCGGCGCCACTCTGTTCTTTCACACACACGCACGACGACGGCAATTCTGTTCCGGTGATATGTCGACCAACGACCTCAAGCTCGACGGGTATGTGTATTTTGCTCTGCTCTTTTCCTTCTTCCATCTCTTCCTTCTAGAATCAGCGCGGTGGATTCCATAACTTCTTTCTCAAATTGTTAGATTTGATTCTCGCAGAGGCGTTTCCGTGCCAGCGGGTTGGAATGGATTTGTCCTTCCAGTGGAGTCCCAGGATTCCATGAGTGTAGCAGTTGTCAAGATATCGGCAAGGCCGCGGAAGCACAACAAGATCGGGATGCAGCTAGATACGAAGTGTGTTCTGAAGCTACGAGCGGCTGGACACAGAGGTTAGTAAGAAACGGTTGTGGTCTTACCTTTTGTGATTCTGCAGCTGGTCAGCAAGGGTTGCATCGTAGTTGGTTGATTTTGGCTAGCTAGTGTATAGCATGATCCCGAGTGATGTAGAATCAGCTGTGTGGATTTGAAAACTTCTTTATCACATGGCTAGATTTGATTTTATGGGTACAGATGTGTTGGGATGGCAGTCTGATTTTTCGATTTTCCTCTGGGCGACAGGCAGCATGCGTGATGTTAGGGTTGTTGTCTACTAGCGGAGATGGTTCATTAGTGTGGGTGTGGACCTGTTTAAATTGTTTTATTAGGGTTAGTTCATCTAGTTACCTGGTGACAGTGTTAATTAGATGCAACTCAATAGGCACACAGTTAAAGAGTACATTATTTGTGGCTCTAGGGAGGGAGCATATAGATGAGGCATGCAACACTGAAGTTGGTGGAATTGGTGATTTTCCGATTCAGTTCTGTCTGCAGTAAAGACATGGGATTGGTTTCAGATTCAGTATCTAGGGTACGGATGTTTCTTTGATGAGCTTGGTTTCGGTGAAACACACATGATTGATCTGAATTGTTAGAATACTTGTTATTAGAAGATTTCAGTGGAAGACATTTTTGGGCCTGAATTACGAATCTGACTGAAATTTCCTTGTTTTGTGTTATTATCCCCCCCTGAATTCTTAACCTAACTGAAATTTATTTGCTAGGGTAAGGATCAGAAAAACACCTGCCGAGTGTCTGTGGGGTTTCACTCTGATTTGGTGCTGACCATTTCTTTTTCTTTTCTTTTTTGCAGAGTGGAATTTCATTGAGAGCTAACCTGCCAATCAAGAGGCGTGCCAATAATGTTTACACCCGAGTGATTTTTTATCAACTTGGCGAAGCTCTGTACAAAGCCTTTGCATCAGTACTGAAAGAACTAGAACTGAATATATCTCTGCATTTGGATTTTACAGTGTCTAAGTGCTAGTAATGTACATATTTGCTGCAGATTAATTAGTTGGTCTACGGTTGTAACTTGATTATCTCCCCCTGACCAATTATCTGAACATTGGTGTTCTGTTCTTGATGAGATAATCCAAGGTTGATAATTATTTCATTCAAGTGGGGTAAAGTTTGAATTCCTACCACTGATTGCAAAGATCTTCTGTTCCATGGATTTCAGTTTGTTTTGTTGACCCCTTTCCCACTGTAGTCACAGACTTGAGCAATCGTTGATGGTCAAGTGTGCCATGGCGGCGAGGCCACATCCCTTGCCGGAAATGCTGGTTGGCGAGCTACAAGTGGCTGGACAAGAAGGTATTTCAGATTAAAATGTTCTGATCCAAAAAACCTTTAATTTTGGACATAGTATGTGTCGGCCTTGTTCTTGGTTAGATTTTGAATACAACCACATTTCACTCCCGAAATCAGTATCACACAAAATCAAATTCCGTGGCTTCTGTGCCCCTTGTGCGAGAAACATTTTTAGAAAAAAATATGATGATGCATGGATGGGTTTTCTTTATTCACAAAATGAATTTCACATGTCTGAATGCATTGCTTGATTCGCTTGATCTTTGTTCACTACATAACTTTCTTCGGAGCATCCTCTAATGAAGTGATTTTTGTTCCGTTCTTGATCAAAACCATGCTGATATGGTCTGTATCCTGAACCCTGAAGTAGAAGGCGTTTAATGTGATGCATTTCCCTACTGTTGTGATCTTGTAATATTGCCTTCTAGCCAAATCAGCAAAATTGTTCCCTGCCAGCGATCCATTCGACTGGGGTATATGTTTCTAATTATTGTAATGGATTTGTACCATTTGTGAACCATGTCAAATTGTTAAGGTGGGTGATGGGTATTCCAATTATGCATGGTTGCTAGTTCTGTGCGTAGAACTTGATCTGTGTATTAGTCAAAACCAACACATGTTGTGTGTTTGCTTAAGTTTTTTTATGTGATGTATTTGTTTATCGTTACAATATCACAGCGAACCTGTGACCAGATTCTCAATGGCCCGATGATGAATAATCATTCGTGACATCAAGTTTTAGGGTTTAGGACTTATGAAACTTGTTTGTAAATGATATATATTTTTAGATCATACACTCCTGATGAATATGAATAGGTAATTTGTGAGGCATTGGGGTGATCATTTCGTTCTTGCATGCCAAGCTATTAAAATTCTTTTTTCTGTGAGCAGTAGATGGAAACTGTAAATGATTCATATGTTGTGCTTAATCTATGGAAGTGTGAGCTTTTATGCCTTGGTGACTCTTAGTTAGGTATGGAGAATCTTAACAGGAAGGAACTGCAATTGTCAATGAGAGCAATATGTCGAGAAGGGAGATGGCCCAGTAGTCTAATGATTTATGTAACGGAGTGTTTTGAATCATCTTCGTCTGGCAAAACTGTTGTTAATTGCTTTTCCCAACCGTAACCATCCATTCTTGGTGTACAAATCAATGGTTCGACTAAGGTTTTGGATTGGTCGTTTGATTAAGAAATTGGTTCGTGTTCTTGGACAGAAGTTTGAGTGGTGCTCGCGCCTAGTGACAGCTGTTGTAGCTACGTGCTAGTGAACTTGACCACACTAAAAAGTGCAACGCCCTGTGCAATGCTGATCAAACTATGGTGAGGTGACATGACAGCACGGCTTAAAGTGCACCGGCCTGCGCAAAGCTGTGCACACCGGCCCTGGCGCTGTTTCACTTTACGTCCACATTGACGCGGTTTAAATCATTGTTTGGCCTCTAACCGGCTTAATTAAGCTAAGTTATGCAGCCTGCGATGAATCTGTTGGTGTGCCAATGACGACGCTGTAGCATGTCAGTACACATTTTCTTAGCAAATGAAACATCAACATTCCACGCAGCCATCTTAACGTGGCACACTTTGTTTTTCTTGATGAAAACATGAGTTCAAGTTTAGTGGTAAGGGGTTTTAAACACAACGACAGTGTAACCGTGCTGCATTTCCTTGACCTGTTCGCGCGCATGGAATGACTCCGTGGCATGCACCAGTGAGGTGGGAGATGACAACAGGGGTGGGTTGATGTGAGCGTGTAGTAAATTCTCGGACATGACAGGGCGGGGGAAAGTGAACCGCGATGCACGGTGAAAATCTGTTACATCAATGGGGCATCTCGCATAAAGTTGCAATCGCTAGCACAAAATCGGTCATTAGGCATGAACGTGGCGCTCCAGCGTGATTAATCAAGAATAATCTATTTGTTCTATCACATAAACCATTAGCAGTTTAGCACTAAACATGACGCTAACCTATTTCGTGCAGAACATATAGAACCCAAGTGCCAAGTTAGTCGTGATGCTTTTTAGAGAAAAAAACATTGTAGCACTTGCTAATCCCCACAGACAGTCGTATTAGCATGAAACAAAATAAAAGTAATCAGTGGAAGGTGGGCTAATGATGAATAAACTTGTGTCTTCCCTGGGCGAAAATGGTCCACGTCCATACTTGAGCAACCAGTGGGCTCCGTTGGCCAAAAATCCTCCACGGAATGCATACACAAGGGTGTGTACTGGTCTTCAGCCTACGATAACTGTGCGTACATGTCAGATGAGCAGGAGCCTAGCTGCCTTTTGCATGTGTGTGGGGCCAGACGAGTTCAATACGGGCAAAAAAATCAAATACATGACATATACAACGCTAGCACGCATCTCCGTGCACATGCAGCGGCCGAGATTCTGGCCTGCCTGCAGCGCGGCCACCATTGGCATTTTTCAGGATGATAGTTGATTTGATTCTGTGCAAAAACAAATTTTTTTGCTTCCAGTAACAGAATTGTTTAAATTCACTGGAACGTGATAAAATTCTAATTTTTTTACAGATGATTTACATACAAATTGCCTACGTTTTTTTAATTTTTCAGAATTTTTGCAGTAACAGAAGTATGGTCATTGTTCAGATCATTACGGACTGTTCTGTTTTTAACAGATTCTGTTTTCAATGCATAGTTTGCTTGTTTTAGTGTTTCCATAGCTTATATTATGTGATATAAATTGTGGAAATGATAAGGTACAATAGGAATTGTGTGAGAACAATTATGAATCTTTTCTTTGACAGTACCAAAGTGAATGGTTTGCTCTTTATCATACTAACCCGTCTCACGAAATTCTGTTAAGTTTTGAGTGATTGAAGTTTTCAAGTTTTGGGTGAGATATTGATATGAGGAGAATAAGGAGTGGAAATACCCTAAGCTTGGGGATGCCCAAGGCACCCCAATGTAATATTCAAGTAATACCCAAGCAACTAAGCTTGGGGATGCCCCGGAAGGCATCCCCTCTTTCATCTTCAACATTATCGGTAACCTCACTTGGAGCTATATTTTCATACGTCACATGATATGAGTTTTGCTTGGAGCGTCATTTCTTTTATTTGTATTTGATTGCTGCTATTTATAATAATGTTTTGCTTCTTTCATTTGAATAATAATGTCAAGTATAGCCTTTACCATGCTTATTTTGCAAGTCTATATGTTGCTGTTTGAAAACAGAAAGTTGCATGCTAGTGCGTGAATTCTTGAGAAAATTCAGAATGTGATAAAATGTTAAAAAATTTCGCGCAATAAGCTATGATAATTTTTCCACAGTGTGGTAAATTTTTAGAATTTTTGGAGTTAAAGAAGTATGAATCTTCTTGCATTCTTTACAGACTGTCCTGTTTAGACAGATTAATGTTATGTTTGCATTGTTTGCACATGTTTGCTTGTTTAATGATTCTATTTGAGGATATGACTATTAAATATGCAGAGGCATTTAGTATGCAATGTTAAATAATAATTTTAGTGATTTTCTACAGTAGAGAATGATAAGGTTTTGCATTGATTTATAATAACTTATCTCATGAGTTCTTGTTGAGTTTTGTGTGGATGAAGTTTTTAAGATTTAGGGAAACCGTGATATAAAAGGAATTAAGGAGACACAAAAGCTCAAGATTGGGGATGCCCAAGGCATACCAAGTATTAATTCCAAGAAGTCTCAAGCATCTAAGCTTGGGGACGCCCCGGTAGGCATCCCACCTTTCTTCATCAACAATTATCGGTTAGTCTCGGTTGAGCCTAAGTTTTTGCTTCTTCACATGATGTGTGCTATTTTTGGAATGTCATTTTATTTTGTTTTGACTGCTATTTTAATAAAATACTTAGATCTGAAAGTTTTTAAATGAGAGAGAGTCCTCAAATAGCTACCTATTTACTCAACTACTCGCTTGATCTTCACTTATATCTTTTTGGAGTAGTTTGTCATTTACTCTCGTGCTTCACTTATATCCTATGAGTAAATTGTTGAATGAATTGAATATCATGAAGTTGAAATTATATGCTTGTATCATACCTAGTCGTAGCTTCACATCGGGTTTAGAGAGTGAAATCTTTTGAAGCTTGACAATCACAATATTGGTCATACAAGCAATTCATGAATGATTAGTATAAGGAAGAGAACTTTCACATATAAATATATTATCTTGGACATCTTCTATGATTGTGAATACCCATTAATTATTTTCAAACTTGAGCAAATTAGTTGAAGTTGGACAAGGAAGACAACGTAATGAGTTATGGTTGTGTATATTTGCATAGAAGTTATATTGTTGTGGATCCTCCAACATGTGGTGTTTGCTTAGGATCTTTTGCTAGCCAAAAATTCATACTAAGTAGAGATACTACTTGTGCATCCTAAAACCCTTAAACCCAATTTCTTGCCATGAGTGTCCACCATACCTACCTATGGATTGAATAAGATCCTTCAAGTAAGTTGTCATCGGTGCATAAAGCAATAAAAATTGCTCCTAAATATGTTTGATCTTTTATTGTAAGGGAAAATAAGCGTTGTGCAAACTTGTTATGGCAAAGTAATAAAAGCGATGGACTGCATAATAAAGGTTGCTATCATAAGGAGCAATATAACATGACATTCCTTTGCATTAAGAGATTGTGCATCCAAAAATAAAAAGCGCATGACAACCTCTGCTTCCCTCTGCGAAGGGCCTATCTTTTACTTTTCAGTATTTACTTTTATGCAAGAGTCAATAGTATGCATTCTCATTTCAATCTCAATTATTCTCTAGTTGGCAAGCTTCATGTGGCGGGTAAAGATCTAGGCACATATGGCCAGTAAAATATATTTGATCATGATTTATTATTGTTGACAATTATCTCTATGATAAATGAGTTGGGAGGCGAAACATTAAGCCCCTATCTTTCTCTGTGTTCGACGGATGCCATTTGTTCTAAAAATATGCTTTGAGTACTAGCAATCATAGAAGACTATATGATGATTGAGTATGTGGAGCTCTTACTTAGACTTTGTTGAATAAGTTGAATTGCAATTGCTTGGTGACTGAGAACATAGGTTGTTAAGTTTCAAGAGAAGGCATTGTTTGAACCGTAACATGTGAACTGATTGCTACTTTATCATGATGAGTTTTATGAGAAAGAGTTTTTGTTATAATGCTAGGAAAAGTGATTGAAATTATCATTGATCAAGCTTATGCACTATGCTAGCATTCACACTTCATAAATTATTTCTTCTATCATTTACCTACTCGAGGACGAGCATGAATTAAGCTTCGGGATGCTGATACGTCTCCAACGTATCTATAATTTACGAAGTATTGATGCCATGTTTACAACAATTCTATATGGTTTTGGTATGATTTGAATGGAACTAACTCGGACTGACGATGTTTTCAGCAGAACTACCGTGGTGTTGTTTTTTGTGCAGAAATCAAAGTTCTCCAAATGAGCTGAAACTTTTTTATGATTTTTTTTGGAACAAAAGAGGCACTAGAAGCTTCGTGGGGGGACCAGAAGGTGAAGGAGGTGGCCACCACCCACCAGGGCGCGCCAGGGGCCTTGCCCGTGTGTTGGTGGGTGGTGGGCCCCTCGTGGCCTGTCTTAGCGTGAATTCGACGCCAAAAAAATCCTACAAATACAGAAACCCCCAGAAATAACCCTAGATCAGAAGTTCCGCCGCCGCAAGCCTCTGTAGCCACGAAAAACCAATCTGGACCCTATTCTGGCACTCTGCCGGAGGGGGAAATCATCACCGGAGGCCATCTTCATCATCCCTGCGGCCACCATGACGAGGAGGGAGTAGTCCACCCTCGGGGCTGAGGGTTTGTACTAGTAGCTATGTGATCTCTCTCTCTCTCTCTCTCTCTCTCTCTCTCTCTCTCTCTCGTGTTCTTGATTTGGCATGATCCTGATGTATCGCGAGCTTTGTTAATATAGTTGGATCATATGGTGTTTCTCCCTCTCTATCTTGTTGTGATGAACTGAGTTTTCCCTTTGAGATTTCATTTTTATCAGATTGAATACTTTTATGGATTTGAGAGCACTTGATGTATGTCTTGCTATGAATACCCGTGGTGATAATGGGTTACCAAAGCGTGCTTTCTTCGCAAGTTCAAGTACCGCCAGTGCATTTTACTCAATCGACTTCTAACAATATTAGAAGTGGTTTCGAGTACTATTGTTCTTTTCCCCCACAAGTCATTCCTTGCTGCTTTATCTCAATTATTATGAAGTCTCATACAACTTCATGATAATTTCCTTTGCATCACCACATTTATATATACGAAATTTGTTATCGTTTAGTTTTGCATTTGATTATGATAATTCTGCCAGGATTAGGTGTTTTAGACTAATCCGTGCTTCATGCTCTCCCAGATTTTTTTCTATGGGACGGAGGGAGTAACAAACAAGTCCAGTATTTATTTGGATGCTTCAAAATATATAGACTGAAAGCGTGGCAACCATACGATAGCATAAGTCGACTTGTATCCATGCCAAAGCACAATACTAAACCCAAGTGAGTTTATTCGCCACATTTCACATACAACTGAACATTAACAAAGTACATCGCCTCCCATTCCTCGTTGATATTAATTTTTTTTAACCTGTGACCATAGAACAATTGTTCTATGGTATTTTCATATATATATAATTATATTTACAAAAAAACAGTACATGGGGTGAATCACCCAATACCAGCTCTAGGCAACATTGGATCAAATTATAGGTTCAGTTCTATCCAATTTTCAATCTGTACTACTTTGGATTGCTTTGCTCTGAGCTTGACATTCTGTAGCCCTTCCTTGAGATAGTATCTCCAAGAGTTTATGTGTGGTGGTGCAGATTTGAAGATTTTATCATTTCTTACCATCCAAGTACTCCAGCAGCCCATTATTATGATCTCCATCGCAATGTCTTTGGGTAGCTTGATCCTGGTCAGTATAATTTCATCAAATGCAGAAATTCCTCTCTGTTTGGTGGGGAGCAGGTTTTTCCAACAGCTGGGTGAGAATGGGCAATTCCAGAAAAGGTGGATAAGAGTCTCCTCTATTGAATCAGCACATAGAGCATAGTTGTAATCGGCTAAGAACATGTTCCTGCGTTGCAGTAAAATCCTTGTGCTAACTCTATCATGCAATAGGAGCCAGAAGAAAATCTTGTGTCTGAGTCTGCAGGACATTTTCCATAGCTATTTAAAGATGGTATGAGCTTCTGTCTTCCCACATACGATCTTTTACATCTTCATGGATGAGTATTGTGGGGTGGTCCAGGGATAAGTCCATTTGTCCTTCTCATCTGTTTGTGGTCTGTTGAGAATCTGATTTTGGAGGAAGTTGAATTAGCTGAAGACTTCCTGGGAAAGGGGTCTGTGGAATAGTTGACTAAACTCCTATTGGTCTTGGGCTTGCCTCAGTGTGGTCTCTTTGTTTATGACAAAGGAGAAAAGTTCAGGGAATTTATGTTGCAGAGGTTCACCCATCCATTTGTCATACCAAAATAAAGTAGTGTCCCCTTTGCCTGGCTTGCAGATGGCATGTTGCTTGAATGTGGGCAGAGTTTTAAGAATTGCTTTCCACCAAAAGGATCCCACCATTTTTTTCACCCGGGAGGCAATCCTGGTAGTGTGTTTCCCAAATGATCTTAACCCTTTGTTGAAGAACTTATGTAGGAATTTCATGAGTAAGGCCTGATTATGAGAGTGGATATCCAAGACACCCAGACCACCTTGTGCTTTAGGCTGGCATACTTTGTTTCATGAAATCAGTACTGATCCTCTTTCTTGTGTACCAAACTTTCTCCAGAAGCAATTCATGAAATATGAGTTTATTTGCTTGACTACTGTCTTGGGAATCCATAGAGTCACTACAAAAAAAAAACCACTTCCATGATGATACGTGTTTGTCATAGTAGGTCACATTTTCTATCATGCATGTACATCCATGACGATTTTATGACAGAATCAAGATAGTCATAACTGTGCTGTCGTAGAAGTGTTCCATGACAATACCAAAGTTATCATCAAGGAAGTGTCCACTTCCATGACGATAAATGGCGCGTCATGGAAGCGCTTTCGTCAAGGGTAACTGACACGTGGCATCCACCATAACGGGTCGCCGTTAAGCTATCGGGTTCCGGTTTGGATCCGATAACCCGTTAACAGCCCGGACCAATGGGGATTTTCCACGTGCAAAATTCTCATTCGCCGGCGGATCCACGTGTCGACTCAACGCTGGGACAGATGCCATCCAGCGAATGGACGGGACGCGCCTATGATACGTCGACACGTGGCTCGGCCCAACAGTAGCCCATTCAGGTCAAAAGGCCGGCCCGTTTGACCTGGTCAAAAAGTAACGGCCCGGTCCACTTAAAGCCTGTTAACGGCATGTTCGCATATAGCCCATTTACAGCCCGCTAACTCACGACCCATTATGGCCTATCCGAATTAGGCCCAGTTGCGTCATCTGGGCCGTCCAATATGATTCCAGCCCATTGTAACTTCCGGCCCATGTATGGCCCATGACGTCTTTCGGCCCATATGAGGCCCTTTGTAATTCTTGGCCCATTAACGACCCGTGGTGAAACTGGCCTGTAATGAACAGTGTATCACTTTATACCCATTAACGGCCCATTATTCCATTGGGACGTTTCCAGCCTGTGTTATCTTTCGGCCTTCTAAGGGCCCATTTGTTCTTGGGCTGATTTGCAGCATTCGATTACTTACGGTACGTTATTGGCCTGTTCCGGTTGTGGGCCAAATTCAACCCATGGTTAAAGTCGGCCCGTTTGGGGCCCGTTAATCTATTGGGCCGTTTTCATAGCGTCATCAAATACGACCCATTAACGACCCGTTATGCCTGTCGATAGAATCAAGCCCGTTATACCCATCGGCCTATTAACGACCCGTTATGGTAGGCCCATGAATGGATGATTCCCACTCTAGCCCGTTTACGGCCCATAATTCGGTCCGTTATTGGCCCATGTTTGGCCAATCGAACATACGACCCATAGAAGGCCCATTGATTCTACGGCCCATAGAAGGCCCGTAGGAGGCCCACGGTCACTACAGCAGATAGCAGGACCATGGTGGCAACGGTCTGTATGTAGCCCATGGTTATTGTGGCCTAGTTTTAAAAAATAGGTTATTGCGGCCACTAGCAAACCGCGGAAAAAGAATTGCACTGACTACAAGCAAACAAATAAACAAGGAAACAAGGAAATAATTAAGCAAGCAACTTGCGCTAGGCTATTACGGCTATTACACATATTACATCCACTGGGCATCAAAGTTCGCCACCAGTGCAAATATGGGGAACAAAGTAGCATATTACATACACTGGTTGTCAAAGTTGGCGACCAGTGCAAATAAACGCCGTAGCAAAACAAGTCCAGAACTGAAACCACTTTAGAAGAGCTCAAGAAACAATATCCTGGGTACCCAGCATGCTGGTAAGATGCTTAGCAAGCTTATTAGCTTTCTCTTGTTTGGCGCTTAAATCCTCCAGCACTTGCTGTTGCACCAGGAAGTATGCATCTGAATTCTGCAGGGACTTCCTCAGTCCTTCGGCTTCATGTCGCAGCACATCTGATCGATGTCTTTCAACTTGAAGTTGAGACTCAAGAAGACGAACTAATTCAGGCAGCGAGTTCGAAGAGCTTGTGCCAGCAGTAGTGGCCAGTAACTCGAACACTACACCAAGACAGGACTTTGGGGTTGTCTCACTGTCGTCAAGATAGTTTTTATCAGCTTTCTTGGAGACCAACAGGGATGTCTCACTATCTTGAACCTTATCTGCATTACTTCCTTTACCATTGCATAACGGGGTACTCTTCTCCAATATTTTGTCCGCATTCTAAAAGAGAAACAAGCAGACACATCACAGGTTTACCATGTTGTATATGAAACTCATTTTGGTAAATCAATTCAGTAGTAAAGTGGACAGGATAACAACATGAAACAAACATATATCTATGTACGATGGTTACTATATGGTCTATATCATTCTACTTTTTGTTGCCAAATCAAGATAGAGACACGGTTCAAATCATATCTGTTTAAGACAAAGCAGCATATACAGAATATAAGTGTGGGAAACTACACCGCAATAACAACACTTGTAATGTGCATGAAATGAGAACATAACTGTTTATTCAATTGAATCTAAAATCAACATAGAGCAAGTTACAATAGCAAACGAGTTAAAGAAATAGGTTTAAAACATACCTGTTGCGCCATTGCAGTTTCAATTCCATCCTTCAAATTTGAAATTAGTTGGTATGAGTAAATACAGTGATGCATGAGCAAAGGAGTATGAACCATAGCTACAGAACCTGACCTAAGAACAATTCTTCTTCTGCTTTAAGTGTTGAGTTGGGGTTTGGAGTGGTGGTCCTCGTGCTTTGGGCACTGCACATGCTTTACTAACTGCTCGTGTTTGGGTGCTTTGTGGTGGAGATGGTGATGTGTCAACTGGAACTGGGTTACTATCTGCTGGGGTTGGGGTTAGAAGGGGTGTAGCTAGTTCTCTGTCCAAGTGGGTAGGGGTACAATCTGCGAGAGTCTGGGTTATGTGTGGTGGGGCTGGTTCTTGGGCAAGTACAACCGTGGTTCTATCTGCATCGATTTCACATATATGATGGCTAACTAAACAGGATAGCATGACACAATTTCACATATATAATGGCTAACTAAATAGGATAGAAAGACATAATTCAAAATATGATGACTATGTAAACAGGATGACATGATATAACTATATGATGTGTTTATTAAATAGGTTGGCATGCCATAATTCGCATACATGTCGCCTATGGAAACATGATGGCATGATATAATTCACGGATAGAATGACATAATTCAAAATATGATGACTATGTAAACACTAAACATGATGAGATGATATAACTATATGATGTCTTTATTAAATGGGTTGGCATGCCATAATTCAGATAGATGCTGTCTATGTAAACATGATGGCATGATATAATTCAAATATATGATTTATATACTAAGCAAGTAAGCAGATGGCAATCGCATATATGATGTCTAAACTAAGTAGATGTCATTTAATATGTGTATATGATGTAAAACTAAGCAATGCAAGACAACATATGCATGATATGAGTAATATAACCCTGCCAAGTTTGAGCATACACCTCAGGGGGGAAATAGGACTGGTCATCTGTCTCTGAATCCTCCTCTGAGGAGCTATCTCTAACCAGCAAGATGTCTGCTTCAGCAGGTAGCATTGTCTGCTCTGAAGACCTTGTTTTCACTCCAGATACTTCCATCACCGATTCAAATGGCCGATGCACAGGAAGAGTAGTTTAATATACAAACGTTGTCAACAAATGGAATACGTAATACAAAAAAAGGATAGCATGATATAATTCACATATATGATGATTGGCTAAACAGCATAGCATTGCATAATTCACATATATAATTCCTTGCAACAAGATAGCACTGCATAATTCACATATATAATGTCTTGCAACAAGATGGCATTGCATAATTCACATATATGGTAATTAGACACTAAACAGGTGGCATTCACACAAAGCATGTCTAAACTAAGCAAATGACATAGCAATGCAAGACACCATACACACGATATGAGCAACATAACACTGCCAAGTTAGAGCGTACACCTCGGGGGGGGGGGGAATTGGACTGGTCATCTGTCTCTGAATCCTCCTCTGAGGAGCTATCTGTAACCAGCGAGATATGCGCTTCGTCAGATAGCATTGTCTGCTCTGAAGACCTTGTTTTCACTCCAGATTTTTTTATCACCGTGTCAAATGGCTGATGCACACGAAGAATAGTTGAATGTACTAACATTGTTGACAAATGTAATACGTAATGGAAAAAAAGGATGGCGTGATATAATTCACATATAAGATAACTGGCTAAGCAGGATGTCATTGCAAAATTCACATATATGATGCCTAACTAAACAAGATGGCATTGCATAATTCACATATACGGTATAGAAACTAAATAGATGGCATTCACACAAAGCATGTCTAAACTAAGCAGATGACATATTTGATGTATAAAGTAAGCAGTGCAAGGCACCATATGCATGATATGACCAACATCAGCATGCCAAGTTAGAGCAAAGACCTCAGGGGGTAAATAGGAGTGGTCTGCTCCTTCTGAATCCCCCTCAGAACGGTTATCTTCCTCTTGATTACAATCTGAAATGGGTGGAGGGGGGCTGCCTTTGCGCCCACCATGGAGCAACGTCTGCATGAAATTTTATTGCCACGCAAGGCTCTGTAGGGGAACGTAGCAGAATTTTAAAATTTTCTACGCATCACCAAGATCAATCTATGGAGTCATCTAGCAACGAGTGAGAGGGGAGTGTATCTACATACCCTTGTAGATCGCGAGCGGAAGCGTTCAAGAGAACGGGGTTGATGGAGTCGTACTCGTCGTGATCCAAATCACCGATGACCGAGCGCCGAACGGACGGCACCTCCGCGTTCAACACACGTACGGAGCAGAGACGTCTCCTCCTTCTTGATCTAGCAAGGGGGGAGGAGAGGTTGATGGAGATCCAGCAGCACGACGGTGTGGTGGTGGAAGCAGCGGGATTTCAGCAGGGCTTCGCCAAGCGCTACTGGAGGAGGAAGAGGTGTCGCGGGAGGGAGAGGGAGGCGCCAGGGGCTGAGCTGTTTCTCCCATGCACCTCCCCACTATATATAGGGGTGGAGGGGGCTGGTTTCTTGCCCTCCAAGTCCATTGGGGCGTTGGCAAAGGTGGAAGGAAAGAAATCCCATCCTTTCCCTTCCCCACCGATTGTTATCCCCCCTTTTTAGGGATCTTGATCTTATCCCTTCGGGATATGATCTTATTCCTTCTAAGGGGGAATCTTGGTGCGCCTTGACTAGGGGTGTGGGGCCTTGCCCCCACTACCCACGTTCATGTGGGTCCCCCCATGCAGGTGGGCCCCACTCCGGAACCTTCTAGAACCTTCTCGGTACAATACCGAAAAATCCCGAACATTTTCCGGTGGCCAAAATAGGACTTCCCATATATAAATCTTTACCTCCGGACCATTCCGGAACTCCTCGTGACGTCCAGGATCTCATCCGAGACTCCGAACAACCTTCGGGTTACCGCATACTAATATCTCTATAACCCTAGCGTCACCGAACCTTAAGTGTGTAGACCCTACGGGTTCGGGAGACACCCAGACATGACCGAGACGACTCTCCGGTCAATAACCAACAGCGGGATCTGGATACCCATGTTGGCTCCCACATGCTCCTCGATGATCTCATCGGATGAACCACGATGTCGAGGATTCAATCAATCCCGTACGCAATTCCCTTTGTCTATCGGTACGATACTTGCCCAAGATTCGATCGTCGGTATCTCGATACCTTGTTCAATCTCGTTACCGGCAAGTCTCTTTACTCGTTTCCGTAACACATCATCCCGTGAACAACTCCTTGATCACATTGAGCTCATTATGATGATGTCCTACCGAGTGGGCCCAGAGGTACCTCTCCGTTACATGGAGTGACAAATCCCAGTCTCGATTCGTGCCAACCCAACAGATACTTTCGGAGATACCCGTAGTGCACCTTTATAGCCACCCAGTTACGTTGTGACGTTTGGTGCACCCAAAGCACTCCTACGGTATCCGGGAGTTGCACAATCTCATGGTCTAAGGAAAAGTTACTTGACATTGGAAAAGCTTTAGCAAACGAACTACACGATCCAGTGCTAGGCTTAGGATTGGGTCTTGTCCATCACATCATTCTCCTAATGATGTGATCCCGTTATCAATGACATCCAATGTCCATGGTCAGGAAACCGTAACCATCTATTGATCAACGAGCTAGTCAACTAGAGGCTTACTAGGGACATGTTGTGGTCTATGTATTCACACATGTATTACGATTTCCGGATAACACAATTATAGCATGAATAACAGACAATTATCATGAACGAGGAAATATAATAATAACCATTTTATTATTGCCTCTAGGGCATATTTCCAACAGTCTCCCACTTGCACTAGAGTCAATAATCTAGTTACATTGTGATGAATCGAACACCCATAGAGTACTGGTGTTGATCATGTTTTGCTCGTGAAAGAGGTTTAGTCAACGGATCTGCTACATTCAAATCCGTGTGCACTTTACAAATATCTATGTCTCCATCTTGAACATGTTCACGTATGGAGTTGAAGCGACGCTTGATATGCCTGGTCCTTTTGTGAAACCTGGGCTCCTTGGCAAGGGCAATAGCTCCAGTGTTGTCACAGAAGAGAGCCATTGGACCCGACGCATTTGGAATGACTCCTAGGTCTGTGATGAACTCCTTCATCCATACTGCTTCGTGTGCTGCCTCCGAGGCTGCTATGTACTCCGCTTCGCATGTAGAACCCGCCACGACGCTTTGCTTGCAACTGCACCAGCTTACCGCTCCACCATTCAAAATATACACGTATCCGGTTTGTGACTTGGAGTCATCCGGATCTGTGTCGAAGCTAGCGTCGACGTAACCCTTTACGACGAGCTCTTCGTCACCTCCATATACGAGAAACATATCCTTAGTCCTTTTCAGGTACTTCAGGATGTTCTTGACCGCTGTCCAGTGTTCCTTGCCGGGATTACTTTGGTACCTACCTACCAAACTTACAGCAAGGTTTACATCAGGTCTGGTACACAGCATGGCATACATAATAGACCCTATGGCTGAGGCATAGGGGATGACACTCCTCTCTTCTA
The DNA here is from genome assembly GCA_011799875.1 of Thinopyrum elongatum. Lineage (NCBI taxonomy): Eukaryota > Viridiplantae > Streptophyta > Magnoliopsida > Poales > Poaceae > Thinopyrum > Thinopyrum elongatum. The sequence continues at coordinate 284,850,893 of CM022297.1, read as the reverse complement.
TATCTTTTGCCGTGGTCGGGCATTGAGCCGAGCTCAATTTCACACCTTGCAATACAGGCAAGAACCCCTTCTTGGACTGATCCATATTGAACTTCTTCAATATCTTATCAAGGTATGTGCTTTGCGAAAGACCTATGAGGCGTCTCGATCTATCTCTATAGATCTTGATGCCTAATATATAAGCAGCTTCTCCAAGGTCCTTCATTGAAAAACACTTATTCAAGTAGGCCTTTATACTTTCCAAGAATTCTATATCATTTCCCATCAGCAGTATGTCATCCACATATAATATGAGAAATGCTACAGAGCTCCCACTCACTTTCTTGTAAACACAGGCTTCTCCATAAGTCTGTGTGAACCCAAACGCTTTGACCATCTCGTCAAAGCGAATGTTCCAACTCCGAGATGCTTGCACCAGCCCATAGATTGAGCGCTGGAGCTTGCATACCTTGTCAGCATTCTCAGGGTCGACAAAACCTTCTGGTTGTATCATATACAACTCTTCCTTAAGAAAACCATTAAGGAATGCCGTTTTGACGTCCATTTGCCATATCTCATAATCATAGTATGCGGCAATTGCTAACATGATTCTGACGGATTTCAGCTTCGCTACGGGTGAGAAAGTCTCATCGTAGTCAACCCCTTGAACTTGTCGATAACCCTTAGCGACAAGCCGAGCCTTATAGATGGTCACTTTATTACCATCCGCGTCAGCCTTCTTCTTAAAGATCCATTTATTTTCTATGGCTTGCCGATCATCGGGCAAGTCAGTCAAAGTCCATACTTCGTTTTCATACATGGATCCTATCTCGGATTTCATGGCTTCAAGCCATTTGTCGGAATCCGGGCCCGCCATCGCTTCTTCATAGTTCGAAGGTTCACTGTTGTCTAACAACATGATTTCCAGGACAGGATTGCCATACCACTCTGGTGCGGAACGTGTCCTCGTGGACCTTCGAAGTTCAGTGGTAGCTTGATCATGATCATTATCAATAACTTCCTCTCTAGCCGGTGTAGGCTCCACAGAAACATTTTCCTGTGCTGCGCTACTCTCCGGTTCGAGGGTCATCTCATCAAGCTCCACTTTCCTCCCACTTACTTCTTTCGAGAGAAACTCTTTCTCTAGAAAGGATCCATTCCTAGCAACAAAGATCTTGCCCTCGGATCTTAGGTAGAAGGTATACCCAATAGTTTCCTTAGGGTATCCTATGAATACGCATTTTTCCGACTTGGGTTCGAGCTTCTCTGGTTGAAGTTTCTTCACATAAGCATCGCATCCCCAAACTTTCAGAAACGACAGCTTAGGTTTCTTCCCAAACCATAATTCATACGGTGTCGTCTCAACGGATTTTGACGGTGCCCTATTTAAAGTGAATGCGGCAGTCTCTAAAGCATAACCCCAAAAGAATAGCGGTAGATCAGTAAGAGACATCATAGATCGCACCATATCCAATAGAGTGCGATTACGACGTTCGGACACACCGTTACGCTGAGGTGTTCCAGGCGGCGTGAGTTGTGAAACAATTCCACATTTCCTTAAGTGCGTGCCAAATTCATGACTCAAATATTCTCCTCCACGATCTGATCGTAAGAACTTTATTTTCTTGTCACGTTGATTCTCAACCTCATTCTGAAATTCCTTGAACTTTTCAAAGGTCTCAGACTTGTGCTTCATCAAGTAGACATACCCATATCTACTCAAATCATCGGTGAGGGTGAGAACATAACGATAACCACCGCGAGCCTCAACACTCATTGGACCACACACATCAGTATGTATGATCTCCAATAAGTTGGTTGCTCGCTCCATTGTTCCGGAGAACGGAGTCTTGGTCATCTTGCCCAAGAGGCATGGTTCGCATCTGTCAAATGATTCATAATCAAGAGACTCCAAAAGTCCAACTGCATGGAGTTTCTTCATGCGTTTAACACCGATATGACCAAGGCGGCAGTGCCACAAGTATGTGGGACTATCGTTATCAACCTTGCATTTCTTGGCATTCACATTATAAACATGTGTAACATCACGTTCGAGATTCAATAAAAATAAACCATTCACCAGCGGGGCATGACCATAAAACATATCTCTCATATAAATAGAACAACCATTATTCTCATATTTAAATGAGTAGCCATCTCGCATTAAGCGAGATCCAGATACAATGTTCATGCTCAAAGCTGGTACTAAATAACAATTATTGAGGTTTAAAACTAATCCCGTAGGTAGATGCAGAGGTAGCGTGCCGACGGCGATCACATCGACCTTGGAACCATTCCCGACGCGCATCGTCACCTCGTCCTTTGCCAGTCTACGCTGATTCCGCAGTTCCTGCTTTGAGTTACAAATATGAGCAACCGCACCGGTATCAAATACCCAGGAACTACTACGAGTGCTGGTAAGGTACACATCAATTACATGTATATCATATATACCTTTGGTATTGCCGGCCTTCTTGTCCGCCAAGTACTTGGGGCAGTTTCGCTTCCAGTGACCGTTTCCCTTGCAATAAAAGCACTCAATCAATCCCGTACGCAATTCCCTTTGTCTATCGGTACGATACTTGCCCGAGATTCGATCGTCGGTATCTCGATACCTTGTTCAATCTCGTTACCGGCAAGTCTCTTTACTCGTTTCCGTAACACATCATCCCGTGAACAACTCCTTGATCACATTGAGCTCATTATGATGATGTCCTACCGAGTGGGCCCAGAGGTACCTCTCCATTACATGGAGTGACAAATCCCAGTCTCGATTCGTGCCAACCCAACAGATACTTTCGGAGATACCCGTAGTGCACCTTTATAGCCACCCAGTTACGTTGTGACGTTTGGTGCACCCAAAGCACTCCTACGGTATCCGGGAGTTGCACAATCTCATGGTCTAAGGAAAAGTTACTTGACATTGGAAAAGCTTTAGCAAACAAACTACACGATCTAGTGCTAGGCTTAGGATTGGGTCTTGTCCATCACATCATTCTCCTAATGATGTGATCCCGTTATCAATGACATCCAATGTCCATGGTCAGGAAACCGTAACCATCTATTGATCAACGAGCTAGTCAACTAGAGGCTTACTAGGGACATGTTGTGGTCTATGTATTCACACATGTATTACGATTTCCGGATAACACAATTATAGCATGAATAACAGACAATTATCATGAACAAGGAAATATAATAATAACCATTTTATTATTGCCTCTAGGGCATATTTCCAACAGTCTCCCACTTGCACTAGAGTCAATAATCTAGTTACATTGTGATGAATCGAACACCCATAGAGTACTGGTGTTGATCATGTTTTGCTCGTGAAAGAGGTTTAGTCAACGGATCTGCTTCATTCAAATCCGTGTGCACTTTACAAATATCTATGTCTCCATCTTGAACATGTTCACGTATGGAGTTGAAGCGACGCTTGATATGCCTGGTCCTTTTGTGAAACCTGGGCTCCTTGGCAAGGGCAATAGCTCCAGTGTTGTCACAGAAGAGAGCCATTGGACCCGACGCATTTGGAATGACTCCTAGGTCGGTGATGAACTCCTTCATCCATACTGCTTCGTGTGCTGCCTCCGAGGCTGCTATGTACTCCGCTTTGCATGTAGAACCCGCCACGACGCTTTGCTTGCAACTGCACCAGCTTACCACTCCACCATTCAAAATATACACGTATCCGGTTTGTGACTTGGAGTCATCCGGATCTGTGTCGAAGCTAGCGTCGACGTAACCCTTTACGACGAGCTCTTCGTCACCTCCATATACGAGAAACATATCCTTAGTCCTTTTCAGGTACTTCAGGATGTTCTTGACCGCTGTCCAGTGTTCCTTGCCGGGATTACTTTGGTACCTACCTACCAAACTTACAGCAAGGTTTACATCAGGTCTGGTACACAGCATGGCATACATAATAGACCCTATGGCTGAGGCATAGGGGATGACACTCCTCTCTTCTATATCTTTTGCCGTGGTCGGGCATTGAGCCGAGCTCAATTTCACACCTTGCAATACAGGCAAGAACCCCTTCTTGGACTGATCCATATTGAACTTCTTCAATATCTTATCAAGGTATGTGCTTTGCGAAAGACCTATGAGGCGTCTCGATCTATCTCTATAGATCTTGATGCCTAATATATAAGCAGCTTCTCCAAGGTCCTTCATTGAAAAACACTTATTCAAGTAGGCCTTTATACTTTCCAAGAATTCTATATCATTTCCCATCAGCAGTATGTCATCCACATATAATATGAGAAATGCTACAGAGCTCCCACTCACTTTCTTGTAAACACAGGCTTCTCCATAAGTCTGTGTGAACCCAAACGCTTTGATCATCTCGTCAAAGCGAATGTTCCAACTCCGAGATGCTTGCACCAGCCCATAGATTGAGCGCTGGAGCTTGCATACCTTGTCAGCAGTCTCAGGGTCGACAAAACCTTCCGGTTGTATCATATACAACTCTTCCTTAAGAAAACCATTAAGGAATGCCGTTTTGACGTCCATTTGCCATATCTCATAATCATAGTATGCGGCAATTGCTAACATGATTCTGACGGATTTCAGCTTCGCTACGGGTGAGAAAGTCTCATCGTAGTCAACCCCTTAAACTTGTCGATAACCCTTAGCGACAAGCCGAGCCTTATAGATGGTCACATTACCATCCGCGTCAGTCTTCTTCTTAAAGATCCATTTATTTTCTATGGCTTGCCGATCATCGGGCAAGTCAGTCAAAGTCCATACTTCGTTTTCATACATGGATCCTATCTCGGATTTCATGGCTTCAAGCCATTTGTCGGAATCCGGGCCCGCCATCGCTTCTTCATAGTTCGAAGGTTCACTGTTGTCTAACAACATGATTTCCAGGACAGGATTGCCGTACCACTCTGGTGCGGAACGTGTCCTTGTGGACCTTCGAAGTTTAGTGGTAGCTTGATCATGATCATTATCATTAACTTCCTCTCTAGCCGGTGCAGGCTCCACAGAAACATTTTCCTGTGCTGCGCTACTCTCCGGTTCGAGGGCCATCTCATCAAGCTCCACTTTCCTCCCACTTACTTCTTTCGAGAGAAACTCTTTCTCTAGAAAGGATCCATTCCTGGCAACAAAGATCTTGCCCTCAGATCTTAGGTAGAAGGTATACCCAATAGTTTCCTTAGGGTATCCTATGAATACGCATTTTTCCGACTTGGGTTCGAGCTTCTCTGGTTGAAGTTTCTTCACATAAGCATCGCATCCCCAAACTTTCAGAAACGACAGCTTAGGTTTCTTCCCAAACCATAATTCATACGGTGTCGTCTCAACGGATTTTGATGGTGCCCTATTTAAAGTGAATGCGGCAGTCTCTAAAGCATAACCCCAAAAGGATAGCGGTAAATCGGTAAGAGACATCATAGATCGCACCATATCCAATAGAGTGCGATTACGACGTTCGGACACACCATTACGCTGAGGTGTTCCAGGCGGCGTGAGTTGTGAAACAATTCCACATTTCCTTAAGTGCGTGCCAAATTCATGACTCAAATATTCTCCTCCACGATCTGATCGTAAGAACTTTATTTTCTTGTCACGTTGATTCTCAACCTCACTCTGAAATTCCTTGAACTTTTCAAAGGTCTCAGACTTGTGCTTCATCAAGTAGACATACCCATATCTACTCAAATCATCGGTGAGGGTGAGAACATAACGATAACCACCGCGAGCCTCAACACTCATTGGACCACACACATCAGTATGTATGATCTCCAATAAGTTGGTTGCTCGCTCCATTGTTCCGGAGAACGGAGTCTTGGTCATCTTGCCCAAGAGGCATGCTTCGCATCTGTCAAATGATTCATAATCAAGAGACTCCAAAAGTCCATCTGCATGGAGTTTCTTCATGCGTTTAACACCGATATGACCAAGGCGGCAGTGCCACAAGTATGTGGGACTATCGTTATCAACCTTGCATTTCTTGGCATTCACATTATAAACATGTGTAACATCACGTTCGAGATTCAATAAAAATAAACCATTCACCAGCGGGGCATGACCATAAAACATATCTCTCATATAAATAGAACAACCATTATTCTCAGATTTAAATGAGTAGCCATCTCGCATTAAGCGAGATCCAGATACAATGTTCATGCTCAAAGCTGGTACTAAATAACAATTATTGAGGTTTAAAACTAATCCCGTAGGTAGATGCAGAGGTAGCGTGCCGACGGCGATCACATCGACCTTGGAACCATTCCCGACGCGCATCGTCATCTCGTCCTTTGCCAGTCTACGCTGATTCCGCAGTTCCTGCTTTGAGTTACAAATATGAGCAACCGCACCGGTATCAAATACCCAGGAACTACTACGAGTGCTGGTAAGGTACACATCAATTACATGTATATCATATATACCTTTGGTATTGCCGGCCTTCTTGTCCGCCAAGTACTTGGGGCAGTTTCGCTTCCAGTGACCGTTTCCCTTGCAATAAAAGCACTCAGTCTCAGGCTTGGGTCCATTCTTCGACTTCTTCCCGGCAGCTGGCTTACCGGGCGCGGCAACTCCCTTGCCGTCCTTCTTGAAGTTCTTCTTACCCTTGCCCTTCTTGAACTTAGTGGTTTTATTCACCATCAACAATTGATGTTCCTTTCTGATCTCTGCCTCCGCTGACTTCAGCATCGCATATACCTCAGGAATGGTCTTTTCCATCCCCTGCATGTTGAAGTTCATCACGAAGCTCTTGTAGCTAGGTGGAAGCGACTGAAGGATTCTGTCAACGACCGCGTCATCCGGGAGATTAACTCCCAGCTGAGACAAGCGGCTGTGCAACCCAGACATTTTGAGTATGTGCTCGCTGACAGAACTATTTTCCTCCATCTTACAGCTGTAGAACTTATCGGAGACTTCATATCTCTCGATCCGGGCATGAGCTTGGAAAACCATTTTCAGCTCTTCGAACATCTCATATGCTCCGTGATGCTCAAAACGCTTTTGGAGCCCCGGTTCTAAGCTGAAGAGCATGCCGCACTGAACGAAGGAGTAATCATCGGTGCGTGTCTGCCAAACGTTCAAATCGTCTGGCAGTGCTGGGAGAGCAGGTGGGTCACCTAACGGTGCTTCAAGGACATATGATTTCTTGGCAGCTATGAGGATAATCCTCAGGTAACGGACCCAGTCCGCATAGTTGCTACCATCGTCTTTCAGCTTGTTTTTCTCTAGGAACGCGTTGAAGTTGAGGGTAACATTAGCGTTGGCCATTTGATCTACAAGATAGATATGTAACATTTAGACTAAGTTCATGACAATTAAGTTCATCTAATCAAATTATGTAATGAACTCCCACTCAGATAGACATCCCTCTCGTCATCTAAGTGATTACATGATCCGAATCGACTAGGCCGTGTCCGATCATCACGTGAGACGGACTAGTCATCAACGGTGAACATCCCCATGTTGATCGTATCTTCTATACGACTCATGCTCGACCTTTCGGTCTCTTGTGTTCCGAGGCCATGTCTGTACATGCTAGGCTCGTCAAGTCAACCTAAGTGTATTGCTGTGTAAATCTGGCTTACACCCGTTGTATTCGAACGTTAGAATCTATCACACCCGATCAACACGTAGTGCTTCGAAACAACGAACCTTCGCAACGGTGCACAGTTAGGGGGAACACTTTCTTGAAATTTTAGTAAGGGATCATCTTATATATGCTACCGTCGTTCTAAGCAAATAAGATGCAAAAACATGATAAACATCTCATGCAATCAAAATAGTGACATGATATGGCCATTATCACTTTGCTCCTTTTGATCTCCATCTTCGGGGCTCCATGATCATCATCGTCACTGGCATGAAACCATGATCTCCATCATCATGATCTCCATCATCGTGTCTTCATGAAGTTGTCTCGCCAACTATTACTTCTACTACTACGGCTAACGGTTAGCAATAAAGTAAAGTAATTACATGGCGAATTTCAATGACACGCAGGTCATATAATAAATTAAGACAACTCCTATGGCTCCTGCCGGTTGTCATACTCATCGACATGCAAGTCGTGATTCCTATTACAAGAACATGATCATCTCATACATCACATATATCATTCATCACATCCTTTGGCCATATCACATCACAAAGCACTTGCTGCAAAAACAAGTTAGACGTCCTCTAATTGTTGTTGCAAGTTTTTACGTGGCTGCTATAGGTTTCTAGCAAGAACGTTTCTTACCTACGCCAAAAACCACAACGTGATATGCCAATTTCTATTTACCCTTCATAAGGACCCTGTTCATCGAATCCGATCCGACTAAAGTGGGAGAGACAGACACCCGCTAGCCACCTTATGCAACTAGTGCATGTCAGTCGGTGGAACCTGTCTCACGTAAGCGTACGTGTAAGGTCGGTCCGGGCCGCTTCATCCCACAGTGCCGCCGAATCAAGATAAGACTAGTAACGGCAAGAAGATTGACAAATCGACGCCCACAACTACTTTGTGTTCTACTCGTGCAAGATACTACGCATAGACCTAGCTCATGATGCCACTGTTGGGGAACGTAGCAGAATTTTAAAATTTTCTACGCATCACCAAGATCAATCTATGGAGTCATCTAGCAACGAGTGAGAAGGGAGTGTATCTACATACCCTTGTAGATCGCGAGCGGAAGCGTTCAAGAGAACGGGGTTGATGGAGTCGTACTCGTCGTGATCCAAATCACCGATGATCGAGCGCCGAACGGACGGCACCTCCGCGTTCAACACACGTACGGAGCAGAGACGTCTCCTCCTTCTTGATCCAGCAAGGGGGGAGGAGAGGTTGATGGAGATCCAGCAGCACGACGGTGTGGTGGTGGAAGCAGCGGGATTTCAGCAGGGCTTCGCCAAGCGCTACTGGAGGAGGAAGAGGTGTCACGGGAGGGAGAGGGAGGCGCCAGGGGCTGAGCTGTTTCTCCCATGCACCTCCCCCCTATATATAGGGGTGGAGGGGGCTGGTTTCTTGCCCTCCAAGTCCATTGGGGCGTTGGCAAAGGTGGAAGGAAAGAAATCCCATCCTTTCCCTTCCCCACCGATTGTTATCCCCCTTTTTTAGGGATCTTGATCTTATCCCTTCGGGATATGATCTTATTCCTTCTAAGGGGGAATCTTGGTGCGCCTTGACTAGGGGTGTGGGGCCTTGCCCCCACTACCCACGTTCATGTGGGTCCCCCTATGCAGGTGGGCCCCACTCCGGAACCTTCTAGAACCTTCTCGGTACAATACCGAAAAATCCCGAACATTTTCCGGTGGCCAAAATAGGACTTCCCATATATAAATCTTTACCTCCGGACCATTCCGGAACTCCTCGTGACGTCCAGGATCTCATCCGAGACTCCGAACAACCTTCGGGTTACCGCATACTAATATCTCTATAACCCTAGCGTCACCGAACGTTAAGTGTGTAGACCCTACGGGTTCGGGAGACACGCAGACATGACCGAGACGACTCTCCGGTCAATAACCAACAGCGGGATCTGGATACCCATGTTGGCTCCCACATGCTCCTCGATGATCTCATCGGATGAACCACGATGTCGAGGATTCAATCAATCCCGTACGCAATTCCCTTTGTCTATCGGTACGATACTTGCCCGAGATTCGATCGTCGGTATCTCGATACCTTGTTCAATCTCGTTACCGGCAAGTCTCTTTACTCGTTTCCGTAACACATCATCCCGTGAACAACTCCTTGATCACATTGAGCTCATTATGATGATGTCCTACCGAGTGGGCCCAGCGGTACCTCTCCGTTACATGGAGTGACAAATCCCAGTCTCGATTCGTGCCAACCCAACAGATACTTTCGGAGATACCCGTAGTGCACCTTTATAGCCACCCAGTTACGTTGTGACGTTTGGTGCACCCAAAGCACTCCTACGGTATCCGGGAGTTGCACAATCTCATGGTCTAAGGAAAAGTTACTTGACATTGGAAAAGCTTTAGCAAACGAACTACACGATCTAGTGCTAGGCTTAGGATTGGGTCTTGTCCATCACATCATTCTCCTAATGATGTGATCCCGTTATCAATGACATCCAATGTCCATGGTCAGGAAACCGTAACCATCTATTGATCAACGAGCTAGTCAACTAGAGGCTTACTAGGGACATGTTGTGGTCTATGTATTCACACATGTATTACGATTTTCGGATAACACAATTATAGCATGAATAACAGACAATTATCATGAACAAGGAAATATAATAATAACCATTTTATTATTGCCTCTAGGGCATATTTCCAACAGGCTCGTCTCTTTTGCTCTACATGTTCAGCTCCATTGTGTACAATAACTGACATGCATAGGAATAAAACATAGTGAGATTATGTAAGGAGTGCATGCAGAAATCCAGAGTGATGGTAGCAACCTGTGGATAGACCCAAAACCAATGATAGCAGGCAGATAATAGCTTCAGTTAAAAATACAGATAATGGCATCTTTACTCTTTGTTTCCCACCCAACATGAAACTCATAGTAGACACCAGAGATTAATCAGATAGTAGACAGATACTATTGATTGCGGCCCCGATATGTACCCCACAACCATTTAAAAACTCAAGTTTGAGCATTAGTTTGGAGCTGACTCAGAGTCTAATCGGTGAACAGGACGATAAAGTAGCATGTAAAATTAAGAGATGCATAACGTAAACAGATACGAAAGAGTGCGACCTCTCTTGCGGACCCATGTAGTCCTCAAGGTCATCTGCTCAGTTGATGATGGTAATGCAGTTGTTGTGGCTGCCGGCGGCGGGGAAGAAGGTCTAAGGCGGCGAAAGACAGTCTGGAGGGCGGATCCCTGCTGCAGTGGAACCTTCTGTCGTTGGAGCAGCTGAGCTAGGGTGGACGACGGCGCGGCAGGAGCGGGATAAACCACACAAGGTTTTCTTTGACAACTATCTGTAAGAGAAGTAATTCTGTAAGGGCTCATTTGAATTGGAGGACTCTAGGGATAGAAAATACACAGTAATAGGATAGGAATGCATGTGCAAAATAGAGAATTTAAAATCACAGGATTTCTATCAATCTGGGTCTTTGGTTCACAGGAATTGGAAGGTCATAGGAATGCAAAGAAGCATGGTCAAATTAAGTCAAACCACAAGAAAATGTACAGTTATAATGCTATTATGCTACTATCACTTAGTCTTCTTCTCCATGAATAAGAATTTGAAAAGGAGGGCCAAGTGGATATTAAAATTTCTACGATTTTTCTTTGAAAGAGACACTAAAGGAACAAATCCTACAGTTTTCCTTTGGTCCATTCCTTTGAACCAAATGCATGAATAGTAGTATCATAGGAAACTTTCCAATTCCTATGTTTTTTCTTCACTTTTCCTTTCAACCACTGGCAATTCTAGTAGACAGGCTTGAACAGGCAAAATCCTACACTCCAAAAATGTTTTTGTGCTACTTGTACTACTTTGGACCCAGGCCACTGCCCTACTAGCTCAACTCCCAGGCCCATCTACACATGCACATCTCAAATGCGCAGAAATAAATAATGATGGCTTTCGAGAGAGTCCATCACGGATAGCTAAGTTGCCTGGTACCTCACTGGTTGTTATATAGGAGAAACTAATCATATTTCACGTTACTACTTGTGCTCAGTGGACAATATATATAACATGTAGAGTAAAAAAGCGATGCAGCAAGTGTACATCCTCTTTGGCGAAGCCATGTCGATCTCAGCATCATTGGGTTGGTCACAGAGGATGCTGCGGTTGATGTGGCAGTCGGAGGAGGGGAAGAAGATCTTAGGCGCTTGGAGATGGAGCCAAGGGTACTGCTCTGCTGTGATGGAGGGTATCGTCGTTGGAGCAGCTCCGGTGAGGTGTACGATGGCGAGGCTGAAGCAGGACAAGAGAGACAACTTTAACCTGAAGTGGTATTCTAATAGCATCTCCAATAGATGATGTAAAATACATAACCAAAAAGTGCTAGATGTAAAATACATCAGCCGCTCATCTCCGAAACTAACTGTCGAAACTGAATTTAACTGTCGAAACTGAATTTTGCTATCGAAACTGAACGCCCTAGTAGCAGAAAAGCAGTGCACTAATAGTTTTGGCTGCACAAGCACTAGTGGCAGAGTAGCAGTGATCTAAATCGGTAGCCGCTCTAGCAGGAAATGTACTACCAGAGAGCAGCCGGGGCGGAGCAGCAGCAGCGCCCAGAGCAGCAGCGCATGCGAGAGCCGGGGCAGCTGGTCGTGTAGCAGCACCTCGGATAGCAGCAGCAAGAGCTCGAGCGAGAGCTGGAGCTGCTACTCGTGCAGCAGTAGCACGAGCAAGAGTAGACCATCAACGCAATCAAGAGCAAGAGCAAGAGCAGCAGTGCGAGCAAGAGCCAGAGCAGACCAGGCAGGGGATCAAGAGCAAGAGAAGAGCAGCAGCGCGAGCGAGAGCCGAAGCAGCAGTAGCAGCAGGGCCAGCAAGAGCCGGAGCAGCAGCAGCGCCCAGGGTAGCAGCGCGTGCGAGAGAAGGGGCAGCTGCTCGTGTAGCAGCATCTCGGGTAGCAGCAGCAGGAGCTCGAGCGAGAGCCAGAGCTGGTGCTCGTGCAGCAGCAGCGCGAGCAAGAGTAGAGCAACAGCACAAGCAAGAGCAAGAGCAGAGCAGCAGCGCGAGCGAGAGCTGGAGCAGTAGTAGCAGCTCCTATTGATGTGGACGTCGCTGCCGAGGGAGCGACACCATGGAGGAAGTGGCCGGCGACATCGCCGTAGATGGAGCCGCGCCATGGCGGCTCGAGACCGAGCGCCGGCAGCACCGTGAGATCAAATCAAGAAGAAAATGCAGCGATTAGTGTAGAACCTCTTTGGTGGCGCCGATTAGGCCTTAGCTTCATCCGAGGAATTAGTGATGGTGCTGCTCTTCCGGTGGTGCAGGTGAAGACGGTGCTGTGGGAATGGAGGTGGCGTGATAGACGAGGCAAACGCCGGGGCAGCTCCTTGGAGGTTGTGGACAGGGTGGCTGAACCGGCGGGACGATGAGATCGACGGCGGATCCTCATCTGGTGCGGTGGATGAGGGACGTCGAGCTATTGCGTTGGACGATGTCGTTGGGGAAGAGGCTCCGGCTGGGTGGCGGACGGAGGAGGGTGTGGCGATTCGTGGGTTTTTGCGGCCTCGGTGTGCGAGTGGAGGCGAAGGGGATGGGAGGGGAGAACCATGGCTTAGGGACACGCTTGTCCGAAATGTGGGGTAAGTTACAAAAGTAGCCCCACCGATTTGAACTAGGTGGTTCTTTCGGTTTAGGGGTATCACGGGAATTTCGCGTGTCGGGATTTCGCAGGAGGTGGGAGTTTTCGTGTGCGTTATAATTTTGGGATAGCAAGGCATGGGTTGAGATGGAGGGAATTTTAGGAGCACAACGAGACAAAGAGATATCTTAAAATTTCGGGATAACAAGGCGGGGGTTGAAATTTTCGGACAAGCCTAACGTGTACTGTACCAAATCAATTCGCACTTCCCTCGACGAAAAAACCAAAAAGAAATCAATTCGCACCACACAAGAGAGTCTATTCCCATTTTATTGTATGAGTTACTACAAATGCCATTCAAAACTTTCAATCCATGTTATGTTCAATTAAAATATTTCGCTATGTGTATAATGCATGTAACCTGCTACTCAATTGAACATTGTAGTGCATTCCAAACGTATATACTACCATTTCAATATGAACTAAATTTGAATTCATTTCTCTATTTGAATAAGATCTACAATCATGATTGTTGTCAAGTTAAATCATTTGAATTCATTTCTCTATTTTAATAAGATCTCCAATCATCATTGTTGTCAAGTTAAACCATCATTTATATATTATCTTCACAACACACCACATGATTACTGTCGAGTTAGATATGAACTATGTGTACTATATGAACTCGAACTCGAATTTTTCAATCCACTTTATGTTGATTTCACATCACAGTACATTTCAAGCTCTAGCTAGATCTTCATAATCTAAACCATGTCTCATATGTATAATGTGTTTATCACATAATATATGGTGCCCAGCCCCCTACACCTAGAAGTATTTAGCTGTGAGCTGCAAACGCCACACATTATCACAAATTCAAATAAAATGTGAGATTATTCAATATATAGTGTGGTTTAGATTGTTCGATATTTAACTGTGAGCTGCAAACGCCACACATTATCACAAATTCAAATAAAATGTGAGATTGTTCAATATATTGTATGGTTTAGATTGTTCGATATTTAGCTGGGAGTTGCAAACGCCACGCATTATCACATTATAGTATAACATGTCCAAAACCACACCACGCGTATCATCGCTATATTCATGCATGCATAGGTTTATAACACTATGATCTCTTATTCAAATATATGAATCCACTTTCATAACGAATTATGATCTTTGTTATTCTCTTACACCCACACAATCCTCTAACCTTTGTAGCTAGCACTAACTTTCTCTCGTGCATGCACACGCCCTCCCCCTCCCTCCCCCTCCCTCAGCATTTTATCCATTGCGCACATTCATTTATTTTCTTAAGGTCGTTCTCCCACGGTCTCCACAACTCCTTCTTTCCAACACACGCCGATCAATAAACCTCTCTAGCGATGTCTGCCTACCACATACACACACACTTTCCATCTCCTCCTTTCTCTGTCCATGCCTCATGTCTCTCATACGGTCCCACACACGTGTAAACTCTCGCCCCTCTTTTCATCGATCTCACAATCGCACACTCCTCCCCCTATCTAGTAGGCCTCTCGCACCACCTCCTAGCTCCATTCGTCTCTCTCTATCCGTCTCTCTGGGCCATATTTGCCTCTAACAAATGGATGTACACCGACCGATCTCCCACTATACATATAGCTAGCTAGGTCGTTTATAACTCATTTTCCCCATGCGCCGATCGATCTACCTCATTAGTTATGTCTCTCCCTTCCTTCGACACACAACAATTGATCTACCGATCTAGTTAGGTCTGCTTACCAATCACATATGGTCCCCCTTCATCATCCATGCATGCCTCCCGACACATTTATCATGCACACGCACACACAGAAACACATCCCCTCTCTTCTTGATATTGCAGTTCTACCATCAGTTTGTCTAGTAGGCCTCTCCCACCATCTCCGAGAAGCAACTCCACCACCCCTCCGGCACTCTACCTCTCTCTCTCTCTCTCACTCTCTCTCCCTCTCTCTCGCAACTTATTTCCCGTCCTTCACTTATGTATGGATGTCGACCGATCTACCTCAAGACATAGCTAGGTCTCTCTTTCTCAACACATATACGAGTCAATCTACCTCTATAGTTAGGTCTCTGCCTCCCCCTGCCCCCCTCCCAACCCACACCGATACATCAGGCGCTCTAGTCATGTCTCCCTGCTGCACACAAACTTGCCCTCTCCCCTCTGACCTTCTGGTAGGTCAATCGCCCTATATCTTTGACGTGCACACACACAATTTTGATGGCTCCCTTCATCGATCTCGCACACACTCTTGATCCTCTCTTCGACTCTATCGATATCTATGACCCCTCCCTCTCTTCTCGTGGATCGCCCCCTCTATATATGATATAGATAGGCCTCTATTTCACGCTGCTACTTCTTGAGCTTGCGTTGGTTTTTCCCTTGAAGAGGAAAGGGTGATGCAGCAAAGTAGAGATAAGTATTTCCCTAAGTTTGAGAACCAAGGTATCAATCCAGTAGGAGGTACAAGCAAGTCTCCAATCTATGCACCTGCACAAACAATCAAACACTTGCACCCAATGCGATAAAGGGGTTGTCAATCCCTTCACGGTCACTTGCAAGGATGAAATCTGATAGAGATAGATATAAAAGATTACAAAAACGTAAAATAAAGTAAATATAAATAAATTACAGCAAGGTATTTTTGGGTTTTTTGGTTTATAGATCTGAAAATATATGATGGAAAATAGACCCGGGGGCCATAGGTTTCACTAGAGGCTTCTCTCTTGAAGATAGCATACGGTGGGTGCACGAATTACTGTTTTGAGCAATTGATAGAAAAGCGCAAAGTTATGACGATATCTAAGGCAATGATCATGCATATAGGCATCACGTCCGTGACAAGTAGACCGAAATGATTCTGCATCTACTACTATTACTCCACACATCGACCGACTCATGCCTGCATCTAGAGTATTAAGTTCATAAGAACAGAGCAACGCTTTAAGTAAGATGACATGATGTAGAGGGATAAACTCAAGCAATATGATGAAAACCCCATCTTTTTATCCTCGATGGCAATAATACAATACGTGCCTCCCTACCCCTTCTATCACTGGGTGAGGACACCGCAAGATTGAACCCAAAACTAAGCACCTCTCCCATTGCAAGAAAAACCAATCTAGTTGGCCAAACCAAACCGATAGTTCGAAGAGAAATACAAAGATATCTTAATCATGCATAAAAGAGTTCAGAGAAGACTCAAATAATATTCATAGATAATCTGATCATAAATCCACAATTCATCGGATCTCAACAAACACACCGCAAAAAGTATTACATCGAATAGATCTCCAAGAACATCGAGGAGAACATTGTATTGAAGATCAAAGAGAGAGAAGAAGCCATCTAGCTACTAGCTATGGACCCGTAGCTCTGTGGTAAACTACTCACACATCATCGGTAGGGCAGCAAGGTTGATGTAGAGGCCCTCCGTGATCGAATCCCCCTTCGGCAGATCGCCGAAAAAGGCCCCAAGATGGGATATCACGGGAACAGAGGCTTGTGGCGGCGGGAAAGTATTTTGGTGGACGCTTCTGGTGGTTTGGGAATATTTGGGAATTTATAGTGCAAGAATTAGGGTTGGAGGACTCCCGAGGGGCCCACAAGCCCTTAGGGCGCCCCCCAGGGGCACGCCTGGCAGGCTTGTGGCCTCCTCGGCCGTCTTCTGACCCCCTCTCCAAGCTCCGTGGATGTCTTCTGGTCCAAGAAAAATCATTGTAAAGGTTTATTCTGTTTGGACTCCGTTTGATATTCCTTTTCTGTAAAACTCAAAAACAAGGAAAAAACAGAAACTGGCACTGGGCTCTAGGTTAATAGGTTAGTCCCAAAAATAATATGAAATAGCATATTAATGCATATAAAACATCCAAAATAGATAATCTAATAGCATGGAACAATAAAAAATTATAGATACATTGGAGACGTATCAAGCATCCCCAAGCTTAATTCCTGCTCGTCCTCGAGTAGGTAAATGATAAAAACAGAATTTTTGATGTGGAATGCTACCTAACATATTTATCAATGTAATCTTCTTTATTGTGGCATGAATATTCAGATCCATAAGATTCAAAACAAAAGTTTAATATTGACATAAAAATAATAATACTTCAAGCATACTAATAAAGCAATCATGTATTCTCAAAATAACATGGCCAAAGAAAGTTATCCCTACAAAATCATATAGTCTGGCTATGCTCCATCTTCATCACACAAAATATTTCATCATGCACAACCCCGATGACAAGCCAAGCAATTGTTTCATACTTTTGGTGTTCTCAAACCTTTTCAACTTTCACGCAATACATGAGCGTGAGCCATGGATATAGCACTATAGGTGGAATAGAATATGGTGGTTGTGGAGAAGACAAAAAGAAGGAGAAATTCTCACATCAACTAGGCAAATTAATGGGCTATGGAGATGCCCATCAATTGATATCGATGCAAGTGAGTAGGGATTGCCATGCAACGGATGCACTAGAGCTATAATTGTATGAAAGCTCAAAAAGAAACTAAGTGGGTGTGCATCCAACTTGCTTGCTCACGAAGACCTAGGGCAATTTTGAGGAAGCCCATCATTGGAATATACAAGCCGAGTTCTATAATGAAAAATTCCCACTAGTATATGAAAGTGACAAAATAGGAGACTCTCTAACATGAAGATCATGGTGCTACTTTGAAGTACAAGTGTGGAAAAAGGATAGTCACATTGTCCCTCTCTCTTTTCTCTCATTTTTTTTCTTTGGGCTTCTTTGGCCTCTTTTATTTTTTATAAAGTTCGGAGACTCATACCAACTTGTGAGGGAATCATAGCTTCCATCAGCCTTTCCTCACATGGGACAATGCTCTAATAATGATGATCATCATACTTTTATTTACTTACAACTCAAAAATTACAACTCGATACTAGAACAAGATATGACTCTATATGAATGCCTCTAGCGGTGTACCGGGATATGCTATGATCAAGAGTGACATGTATAAAAAATATGAACGGTGGCCTTGCCACAAATACTATGCCAACTACATGATCATGCAAAGCAATATGACAATGATGGTGCGTGTCATAATAAACGGAACGGTGGAAGTTGCATGGCAATATATCTCGGAATGGCTATGGAAATGCCATAATAGGTAGGTATGGTGGCTGTTTTGAGGAAAATATATGGTGGGTTTAATGCACCGGCGAAAGTTGCGCGGTACTAGAGAGGCTAGCAATGGTGGGAGGGTGAGAGTGCGTATAATCCATGGACTCAACATTAGTCATAAAGAACTCACATACTTATTACAAAAAATTATTAGCTATCGAAACAAAGTACTACACGCATGATCCTAGGGGGATAGATTGGTAGGAAAAGACCATCGCTCGTCCCCGACCGCCACTCATAAGGAAGACAATCAAAAAATAAATCATGCTCCGACTTCATCACATAACGGTTCACCATACGTGCATGCTACGGGAATCACAAACTTTAACACAAGTATTTCTACCAATCCACAATTACTCACTAGCATGGCTCTAATATCACCATCTTTATATGTCAAAACAAATGCAAGGAATCAAACTTCTCATCTTATTCAATACTCTTTATATGAAAGTTTTTATTATATCCCTCTTGGATGCCCATCATATTAGGACTAAATTCATACCCTAAGCAAATTACCATGCTGTTTAAAGACTCTCAAAATAATATAAGGGAAGCATGAGAGTTCAACAATTTCTATAAAATAAAGCCACCGCCGTGCTCTAAAAAGATATAAGTGAAGCACTAGAGCAAACTGCCTAGCTCAAAAGATATAAGTGAATCACATAGAGTATTCTAATAAATTCATGATTAATGTGTGTCCCTCTCAAAAGGTGTGTACAGAAAGGATGATTGTGGAAAACTAAAAAAAAGCAAAGACTCATATCATATAAGACGCTTCAAGCAAAACACATATCATGTGGTGAATAAAAATATAGCCTCAAGTAAATTTATCGATGGATTGAAGACAAAAGAGGGGATGCCATCCGGGGCATCCCCAAGCTTAGATGCTTGGTTGTCCTTGAATATTATCTTGGGGTGCCTTGGGCATCCCCAAGCTTAGGCTATTGCCAGTCCTTATTCCGTTGTCCATCAAATCTTTACCCAAAACTTGAAAACTTCACAACAGAAAACTCATAAGATCCGTTAGTATAATAAAATAAATCACCACTTTTGATACTGTTGTGAACTCATTCTTTATTTATATTGTTGTAATATCTACTGTATTACAACTTCTCCATGGTTCATACCCCCCGATACTACCCATAGATTCATCAAAATAAGCAAACACCACATAGAAAACAAAATCTGTCAAAAACAGAACAGTCTGCGAAGATCCTAATTGTGTAACTCCAACAATTCTAAAAAATTAAGACAACCTTGGAAATTGTTATATCAATCTTGTGTAAAAATTTCAGAATTTTTTGTCACTTTTGTTAATTTATAAAATTCTGGTACTGGACGCAAAAGTTTCTGTTTTTCAGCAAAATCAAATCAACTATCACCGTAGACCATCCCAAAGGTCTACTTGGCTCAAACACTAATTAAAACACCAAAACACAATTACTATAGAGGTAATAATGTGTATTTTATGAAAAACAGAACCAAAATAAAAAAACATAAAAATAAAATTGGGTTGCCTCCCAACAAGCGCTATTGTTTAACGCCCCTAGCTAGGCAAAAAACATAGATCTAGGTATTGTCATCTATGGTACACAATTCTTTCCTAGTCAAATCTTCCAAAACTTTTCTTAATAAATCTCTTTTTTATTTCCTTTCCTTCCTAATGGGTGAACTCAATTCATGGAAAGGACTATGATTAGTGATTCTAACATTCATAATTCCGTACTCAGGACCATCCCCATAAATATCCTCATACAAGATACGTATCTCATCCTTAATGGGTTCCTTAGACATTTCCTCCATCCATTCATCATTAAATCCAACATAAATTCCCTTAGTTACCCAGTCAAATTTATCATAAGTGTCAAGGTAGAGGGCTTGAGCAATTTCTGCATAGGGAACTCTTCTCCTAAGATTGTTACTGTAAGAATGATAATCTCTAGATTCTAGGCTACGCAAAGTTTCTTTATCATGGAGAATTTCTTCAACTGGAGGGTGCTCAATATTTTTATTATAAAAAAATTACATAGCTTCTTTTATTATGAAATCAAACTCTCGCATAAGGATGATAGTTGCAATCTTTTTAGCCTTAGGATGAAGTATATTGGGAAGTTCATAAAATATCTTTTGTAAAGCGTGATGAATATGCACAAATTTTCTCTCTAGTTTTACGACAAGCATCGCAATAGCCTCCGCATAGCAATTTGTGTCAAGAAGAATAGATCCCTTATTAATTGGTATGCCTCCCATACAATCAAAGAATTCTTGAATAACACTCTTCCCAATAATATTGCCATCTCCCACATGAAAAGTTTTTGCCTTAAGATTAGGGGGAGTTTCAGTTTCATGATCTAAAGAACAAGATCCAAAATTTTCCTCAAGATTATTAGCAAGATCCTCAGAATTTTCAACGATAACCTCACCATATTCAGACATGATGGCAAGGAACCAATCTAGCAAATGAGCAAACAAAAATCAAACGAAAAAGACAAACGAAAGAAGGGCGAATAAAAAGGCAAAGCTTTTTGTGTTTTTCTGAAAATGTTTTAGAAGTGGGGGAGAGGAAAACGAGAGGAAAATGGCAAATAATGTAATGCAAGAGATGAGAGTTTATGATGGGTACTTGGTAGGCTTGATGTAGAACCTCCCCGACAACGGCACCAGAAATTCTTCCTGCTACTTCTTGAGCTTGCGTTGGTTTTTCCCTTGAAGAGGAAAGGGTGATGCAACAAAGTAGAGATAAGTATTTCCCTCAGTTTGAGAACCAAGGTGTCAATCCAGTAGGAGGTACAAGCAAGTCTCCAATCTATGCACCTGCACAAACAATCAAACACTTGCACCCAACGCGATAAAGGGGTTATCAATCCCTTCACGGTCACTTGCAAGGATGAAATCTGATAGAGATAGATATAAAAGATTACTAAACGTAAAATAAAGTAAATATAAATAAATTGCAGCAAGGTATTTTTGTTTTTTTTTTGTTTATAGATCTGAAAATATATGATGGAAAATAGACCCGGGGGCCATAGGTTTCACTAGAGGCTTCTCTCTTGAAGATAGCATACGGTGGGTGAACAAATTACTATTGGGCAATTGATAGAAAAGCGCAAAGTTATGACGATATCTAAGGCAATGATCATGAATATAGGCATCATTTCCCTGACAAGTAGACCGAAATGATTCTGCATCTACTACTATTACTCCACACGTCGACCAACTCCTGCCTGCATCTAGAGTATTAAGTTGATAAGAACAGAGCAACACTTTAAGTAAGATGACATGATGTAGAGGGATAAACTCAAGCAATATGATGAAAACCCCATATTTTTATCCTCGATGGCAATAATACAATACGTGCCTCGCGACCCATTCTCTCACTGGATGAGGAGACCGCAAGATTGAATCCAAAACTAAGCACCTCTCCCATTGCAAGAAAAACCAATCTAGTTGGCCAAACCAAACCGATAGTTTGAAGAGAAATACAAAGATATCTTAATCATGCATAAAAGAGTTTAGAGAAGACTCAAATAATATTCATAGATAATCTGATCATAAATCCACAATTCATCGGATCTCAACAAACACACCGCAAAAAGTATTACATCGAATAGATCTCCAAGAACATCGAGGAGAACATTGTATTGAAGATCAAAGAGAGAGAAGAAGCCATCTAGCTACTAGCTATGGATCCGTAGGTCTGTGGTAAACTACTCACACATCATCGGTAGGGTAGCAAGGTTGATGTAGAGGCCCTCCGTGACCGAATCCCCCTCCAGCAGATCGCCGGAAAAGGCCCCAAGATGGGATCTCACGGGAACAGAGGCTTGCGGCGGCGGAAAAGTATTTTTGTGGACGCTTCTGGTGGTTTGGGAATATTTGGGAATTTATAGTGCAAGAATTAGGGTTGGAGGACTCCCGAGGGGCCCACAAGCCCTCAGGGCGCCCTCCCAGGGGCGCGCCTGGCAGGCTTGTGGCCTCCTCGGCCGTCTTCTGACCCCCTCTCCAAGCTCCGTGGATGTCTTCTGGTCCAAGAAAAATCATCGTAAAGTTTTATTCCGTTTGGACTCCGTTTGATATTCCTTTTCTGTAAAACTCAAAAACAAGGAAAAAACAGAAACTAGCACTGGGTTCTAGGTTATTAGGTTAGTCCCAAAAATAATATAAAATAGCATATTAATGCATATAAAACATCCAAAACAGATAATATAATAGCATGGAACAATAAAAAATTATAAATATGTTGGAGAAGTATCACACACACATTGCATGTGTCACATTTTGTTTGAGATATCATCGACACATATTCCCACAAATACACTCACGAAATCACACACCCCCCCCCCCCAATAAAAAAACACTCACGAATGCACATGCCATCTCTCTAGGTTTATATCTCTCTCTCACACACACACATAGGTGGGGGATGTGCACGAAGAGAAGAGGTGCACGCACGGCCCACGTACTCCCGTGTCTTTCCGAACCACACCCATGCAGGTACGTGGTGGAGCTCATTTATGTACGAAAAGGCAGCCCACGTGGTAATTTGACACGTGTACTGGTTGTCCACTTGATGGAGGATCGTGTACCACGGGTGAACAAACAAATTGCGACTTGACGCGTTATTTTAAAAAAGATTTTATTCCTCGATGGCGCACGTACAGAATATAAACCAATTATTATGGAGAGAAAAAAGAAAATCGCTCCACTATACTATACTATATAATATAGGCAGCACAACAAAAAAAATACACTTCCGTGATGATACGTGTTTGTCACAGTAGGTCACGTTTTCTATCATGCATGTACATCCATGATGATTTTATGACAGAATCAAGATAGTCATACCTGTGCTGTCGTAGAAGTGTTCCATGACATTACCAAAATTATCATCACGGAAGTGTCCACTTCCATGACGATAAATGGCGCGTCATGGAAGTGCCTTCGTCAAGGGTAACCGACACGTGGCATCCACCGTAATGGGTCGCCGTTAAGCTATCGGGTTCCGGTTTTGAATCCGATAACCCGTTAATAGCCCGGACCAATGGGGATTTTCCACGTGTAAAATTCTCAATGGCTAGAGGAACCACGTGTCGGCTCACCGTTGGGACAGATGTCATCCACTCATTGGACCGGAGGCGCCTATGATACGTTGACACGTGGCACGGCCCAACAGAGGCCCATTTTGATGAAAAGGCCGGCCCGTTTGACTTGGTTAAAAGGTAGCGGGCCGGCCCACGGAAAGCCTGTTAATGGCTTGTTCGCATATAGCCCATTTACAGCCCGCTAACTCACGGCCCATTACGGCCAATCCGAATTAGGCCCAGTAGCGTCATCTGGGCCGTCCAATATGATTCCAGCCCGTTGTAACTTCCGGCCCATGTATGGCCCATGACGTCTTTCGGCCCATATGAGGCCCTTTGTAACTCTTGGCCCATTAACAGCCCCTGGTGAAACTGGCCCGAAACGAACAGTGTATCACTTTATACCCATTAACGGCCCATTATTCCATTGGGCCATTTCCAGCCCATGTTATCTTTCAGCCTTCTCAAGGCCCATTTATTCTTGGGCTGATTTGTAGCATTCGATTACTTACAGTCCATTACTGGCCTGTTCTGGTTGTGGGCCAAATTCAGCCCGTGGTTAAAGTTGGCCCGTTTTTGGCCCATTAATCCGTTGGGCCATTTTCATAGCGTCATCAAATACGGCCGATTAACGACGGCCCGTTATGGTCGGCCCATGAACGGACGATTCCAACTCTAGCCCGTTTACGGCCCATAATGCGGTCCATTATTGGCCCATGTTTGGCCAATCGATCATATGACCCGTAGAAGGCCCATTGTTGCTACGGCCCGTAGAAGGCCCATTGTTTCTACGGCCCGTAGAAGGCCCATTGTTTCTACGGCCCGTAGGAGGCCCATGGTCACTACAGTAAATATGTAGCCCATGGTTATTGTGGACTAGTTTAAAAAAAAGGTTATTGCGGCCACTAGCAAACCGCGGAAAAAGAACCGCACTGACTACAAGCAAACAAATAAACAAGACAACAAGGAAATAAATAAGCAAGCAACTTACGCTAGGCTATCATGGCTATTACACATATTACATCAACTGGGCATCAAAGTTCGCCACCAGTGCAAATATGGGGAACAAAGCAGCATATTACATACACTGGTTGTCAAAGTTGGCGACCAGTGCAAATAAACACCACAGCAAAACAAGTCCAGCACTGAAACCACTTCACAAGAGCTCAAGAAACAATATCCTGGGTATCCACCATGCTGGCAAGACACTTAGAAAGCTTATTAGCTTTCTCTTGTTTGGCGCTTAAATCCTTCAGCGATTGCTGTTGCACCAGGAAGTATGCATCTGAATTCTGCAGGGACTTCCTCAGTCCTTCGGCTTCTTGTCGCAGCACATCTGATCGATGTCTTTCAACTTGAAGTTGAGACTCAAGAAGCCGAACTGATTCAGGCAACGAGTTCGAAGAGCTGGTGCCAGCAGTAGTGGCCAGTAACTCGAACACTACATCAAGACATGACTTTGGTGTTGTCTCAGTGTCTTCAATATAGTTTTATCAGCTTTCTTGGAGACCAATAGGGATGTCTCACTATCTTGAACCTTATCTGCATTACTTCCTTTACCATTGCATAACGGGGTACTCTTCTCCAATATTTTATCCGCGTTCTAAAAGAGAAACAAGCAGACGGATCATAGGTTTACCATGTTGTATATGAAACTCATTTTGGTAAACCAGTTCAGTAGTAAGGTGGACAGGATAACAACATGAAACAAACATATATCTATGTAGTATGGTCACTGTATGGTCTATATCATTCTAGTTTATGTTGCCAAATGAAGATAGAGACAGTTAAAATCATATCTGTTTTAGACAAAGCAGCATAGACAGAATATAAGTGTGGGAAACTACACAGCAATAACAACACTTGTAATGTGCATGGCATGAGAACATAACTGTTTATTCAATTGAAACTGAAATCAACATACAGCAAGTTAAAACAGCAAACACGTTAAACAAACAGGTTTAAAACATACCTGTTGCGCCGTTGGAGTTTCAATTGCA
This sequence comes from Thinopyrum elongatum, assembly GCA_011799875.1. NCBI lineage: Eukaryota > Viridiplantae > Streptophyta > Magnoliopsida > Poales > Poaceae > Thinopyrum > Thinopyrum elongatum. The sequence goes on along the minus strand of CM022297.1, from coordinate 284,825,442 downwards.
TCCTCCAAATTTGAAATTAGTTGGTATGAGTAAATACAGTGATGCAAGAGCAAAGGAGTATGAACCATAGCTACGGAACCTGACCTGAGAACAATTCTTCTTCTGCTTTAAGCGTTGACTTGGGGTTCGGTGTGGTGGTCCTCGTGCTTGGGGCACTGCAGTTGCCTTACTAACTGCTCGTGTTTGGGTGCTCTGTGGTAGAGACGGTGCTGTGTCAACTGGAACTGGGTTACTATCTGCTGGGTTTGGGGTTAGAATGGGTGTAGCTGGTTCTCTGTCCAACTGGGTAGGGGTACAATCTGCGTGAGTCTGGGTTATGTGTGGTGGGGCTGGTTCTTGGGCAAGTACAACCGTGGTTCTATCTGCATCGACGGGTAGCAAGATCTTTTCTGAAGACCGTGTTTTTACTCCCATCACCCCCTCCAATTCAAATGGCTGATAAACAAGAAAAGTAATTGAATGTATAGACATTGTAAGATAGACAGGTGCAATGGATAGTTGGGAAGAAAATAGGGCATGAAATAATTCACATTTATGTTGTCTAACCAAACAGGATAGCATGACATAATTTCACATATATGATGGCTAATTAAACAGGATAGCATGACACAATTTCACATATATGATGGCTAACTAAACATGATAGAATGACATACTTCAAAATATGATGACTATGTAAACAGGATGACATGATATAACTATACGATGTGTCTATTAAAGTGGTTGGCATGCCATAATTCACAAACATGCCGTCGATGGAAACATGATGGCATGATATAATGCACGGATAGAATGGCATAATTCAATATATGATGATTATGTAAACAGGATGAGATGATATAATAATATTATGTCTTTAGAAAATGGGTTGGCATGCCATAATTCAGATACATGCTGTCTATGTAAACATCATGGCATGATATAATTCAAATATATGATTTATATACTAAGCAAGTGAGCAGAGGGCAATCGCATATATGATGTGTCAACTAAGGAGATGGCATTCAATATTGTGTATATGATGTAAAAACTAAGCATTGCAAGATAACATATGCATGATATGAGTAATATAACCCTGCCAAGTTTGAGCATACACCTCAGGGGGGAAATAGGACTGGTCATCTGCCTCTGAATCCTCCTCTGAGGAGCTATCTGTAACCAGCAAGATATCTGCTCCAGCAGGTAGCATTGTCTGCTCTGAAGACCTTGTTTTCACTCCAGATTTCTCCATCACCAATTCAAATGGCTGATGCACAGGAAGAGCAGTTGAATATACAAACATTGTCGACAAATGGAATGAGTAATACAAAAAAAGGATGGCATGATATAATTCACATATATGACGCTTGGCTAAACAGCTTGGCATTGCATAATTCACATACATAATGCCTTGCAACAAGATAGCATTGCATAATTCACATATATAATGTCTTGCAACAAGGTGGCATTGCAAAATTCACATATATGGTAATTAGACACTAAACAGGTGGCATTCATACAAAGCATGTCTAAACTAAGCAAATGACATGCCAATGCAAGACACCATATGCACGATATGAGCAATATAATCCTGCCAAGTTAGAGCATGCACCTCGGGGGGGGGGGGGAATACGACTGGTCATCTGTCTCTCAATCCTCCTCTGAGGAGCTATCCGTAACCAGCAAGACATGCGGTTCGTCAGATAGCATTGTCTGCTCTGAAGACCTTGTTTTCACTCCAGATTTTTCCATGACCGTGTCGAATGGCTGATGCACAGGAAGAGTAATTGAATGTACTAAAATTGTTGACAAATTTAATACGTAATAAAAAAAGGATGGCATGATATAATTCACATATAAGATGACAGGCTAACCTGGATGGCATTGCAAAATTCACATATATGATGCCTGGCTAAACAAGATGGCATTCCATGATTCACATATCTCTACTACTATTAAACAAGCAAACATATTCATTGCTAAGTACACCCAGCCTAAGCTACACGTAACACCACGGATCAATTACAGCCTCAGGATCAGAATTACTTCATTTGATCTAACCATTAAGATTACAATAACCCTCAGCCAAAACTGCGCTTAGCAATTTCCTGGACAGACGAAAACTCTGCCGTCCCACCTCCGCAATCCCTACAACCATGCAAAGCCACGAAAATAGGAAACTAATCGCAATCAGATCCCCTTGATTGCTATGCTACGTTGCTCGTGCTCGCTGAAAACAACTACCCCACGACCCATGCCGCCTGCCTGTGCCCACCGGACGCTCCTACGCCCTAGACCACGCCACAGGTCGCCGCCTGACCCTCTTCCTCCGCCACCGCCGCTGCTTGTCTTGCCTCTTTTTCTGTTGTCGCCATCAATCTGTGTTGGCCTCCGCCCCCGCTGGCCGGCCTCTCCTTACGCATAGGTCACCGCCTGCCGCTCCTTCGTTTGGCCGCCGACCGACGCACGTGGCCGTACGCCGCCACCGGCCTATCCTTACGCGCAGGTCGCACACTCAGGAAGAACCCGACGAAGGAGTAGGTGAAGGACATGACGGCGACAATGATGGAGATGAAGGTGACGGATCTCCAGGCCCAGCAACAACGAGAGGACGACCTCGGCGAGGCCGAACATCACCAGGTACATCGTCCCATCCTGGCTGCAGTTCGCGTCGTTGCCCTTTTGATGGCGGCAGTGCTGTGCACCACGGACCTGCACTCTCAAGGCAAGGAATTTCTTCCAGTCCATTACTTTTCTGAACAAAATATTTACAGATCTTCAGAAGCCAAAGAGGCTTAAATAGTTAAACTGCTTGTGCTTACATGATGCCCGTGGCAACTATGATGCATAGACAATCCTGTACTGTGCAATGCCCCATGCAGCTACATGTCTAGGCCCTGCATGGACATGATCAAGACTGTGAGACCCATTTATTCTGCCTAACAACAGACATGCATGCATGCTGCCAATGTGCATCCATACATGCCAAGAGAAGTTAATTTGAGGATTATTTGTTACCGAGGCAGGAGCGGACGGCATCCATGTACAGGAGTAGTTCCGCTTGCCGTGGATGAGTTCCGGCGAGCGGTAGTAGTCGGAGAGGAGGACGGCGGTGTAGTAGGTGATGTAAGCGTAGGCGATGAGGGCGAGGACCCAGCCCATCTACGCCACGCTCTGCATTAGCGCCATCTTGACCTTAAAAGAGGGCTTCCACATGGCGAAACTGGGCAAGATGTATTGCTCCAAATTTGAATCCCACTGCAGTGCACCAGCAATTAGAGGATTGGTATTATTATGCAGATATAAAAAAAATCATCGGGTGGATATTTTTGACAAAAAAGTACAGAACTAAGTTGTGGTTGAAAATACACTTCAGCGAAAATAGAATAGCAATGTGATAGCTTTATATAGTGCTTCAGTGATAGCTTTGTACACTGCTTCAGTGTTTATAATGGAGTCCATTGCAGTTTAGATAAATGAAAAAGGAGGGACAACAACACAAAATTCAAGTACAACCAAGTATTTTTTATTTTCGGTGTGTGTAATTTCATACATTAGTATACCGAATTTGCAAACTGGAAGTATGTGAAGGCAACTGTTAAAATAAAGTACGTAGCAGAAAATAGTAGTTCAGTAAAATATGGAACATTGGTGTAATTGCAATAGCTTGTTTTGAAAATTTAACTAATGCATCCCTCATCAAACTAGAACACAAAATTCTGCTATGAAAATGATTGCTTCAGATTACATTTCAGGGTGAAATATTTCCCAACAGAAAAGTGTTGGTTATTGCTCGTATGGGGCAGCAAGCTCCGTTCTGATTAAAAGGATTTGAGTGGAAGGTTGATTATGATGAATGCAAGCAACACGCTTCTACAGAAGAAGCCAAGGAGTATGTTCCAGAACCTCTTTTATATTACTTTATCACAAAAAGTTACTGCAATATTTGCTTTTTTCGCTGAAGTGTATATGATAGGCTTGAATGATTTTCTGTTATATTGCAAGATGCCCTATTGGTGTGATCATAATAATTATTTTTTAGTCACTGGTCGGTGTCCTGAAGCAGAGCTTATTTTGTGGATAGATGCATTGGTTTATGTTTCTAGGCTTTTAGATTTTCCCTAATAATATGGAGTTGATTACGATGAATGATGCGCTTCTTTGCGAAGTTCTCACGTGTGTAATTATAAAAAGAATCGGTTCTCAGCATTACCTATTTGATAGGAAAAACTTGAATACAAAGGCTTGGCAATATGTTCACTAGGGTTTTAGTCCGAGTTTTTTTGTGTGTGTGTGTGTGTTACAACATTTTTAAACATCTCTATTGCCTCTCTTATGTTGGTACATCAATATATTTTCATCATTTTATTGATATATTATCTTCGTAGGATGAATGTTAATTGTTTTCACATGATAATACGTGAGCTTATTATTATTTAAAACTGAAAACAAAACATGTAACCTGATTCATTCTAAACACTAAAGAAGTTGCACTTCCTTCTTCCAGAGTGTAAAATGGTGCATTTGAATGTCTGCTTGTTGGAACCACACAGTTATGCGAGATCCTTCTTTCATATAGATATCCTATTAGGTGAGAGCATCAACGAGGTTTTGTTGACCTATCTTGAACCAGTTTATTTTTGAAGTATAATGCTTGTGGTAAGACATCTAAGAAATATTTAGAGTTGCCGATAAAGGTAATCTGGAACTTTGATTTAGTAAACAAATATGCCTGACCATCACATCAAGGATTTCCCAAACTATAAAAATACTGTGCAATTACACTCAGAATCAAAACATACCCGTTGATTCAGACTTGTTGCTCCCATCCCATTTCGACACCTCCTTCTTCTCCGTCGGGAAAACTGAACCATTAATCGTGGCATCATCAACACATCCACCAACTAAGCGGATTAAAGGAAACCCAAAACCAGGAAGAAAGCTTACTCTTTTTTGACAGGTAGTAGAATAGCCGCCGGGATTGCGAGTTCGCGAGCAGGAAGCTCCAGTCTCGGACCTTCCCGTCCCTATTAGCCAGCGAAGCCCGTCTCCCCAGACCGCATGTCAGGTAGTGACACACGAGACACAACCCAGCGCCCTCACCGTCGGGCGGCGGCAGCGGCAAAGGCAGCGCCGCGCGGAACACGCTATGGCCCCCGAGCAGATAACCCTAGGGGCTAGGGGTCAGAACATTGCACGGAGTTAGGTGATGCACCTGTTGACGAACCCAATTGACGGGGAGGAGCAGGCGGCGGGGTCGGAGAGATAGACTAACCTAGACTGGGACGAGCGCGGGAGAGGGTGGAGAGGCTCATGGCGGCGACGGCGACGGCGACGGCATCAGGAGGAGGGAGGAGCCCGGCGTCCCCGGCGAGCATGCCGAGCTCGAGCACCGCCTCGGGCACTTGGGCGACTGGATTCGATGTAGGAGCAGGGAATAGCAGGGGTGTGCATGTCCCACGCCTCCGCATCCGCCTCCGACGGCCACTTCCGCGGCCGGATTTGACATTTTCGACATTAAGGGGAGGAAGAGCATGGGTGACCATGGGAGAATGGGGAACGGCAAGGAGATGTGAGGGGGCGGTGGGGAAGTGACCAGATAAGGGTGGTGAGGAGGATGACTGTAATGTTTTTCTTTCTTTAATACACGTACTCCGTTGACAGTGACGAGAGAAATTGTTAGTCAGTGCGGCCTTGTCCAAATCAAAAAATAATTATCTTCTGACTGACTAGGTTGTCTTTACGGAGGGAGTACGTATGATCATGCCCAGGTAGGTTCCTTCCTTGATGCTTTCTCTTTGAACAATCGATGAAATGCACAACTAGCTTGCACCTAAGTAAGGTGCACGGTCAGTTTCATTTTGTGTAAAAAATAGAGGTGAGTTTTCCTTCAAAGAGGTCTCCACTAGTCCGCCTACATAGACGATCTCTTCGTTTGTATAAACACTTCAATATTTTGATACTTTCCATGGGTGGATATTTTAGCAGTTCAACTGTCCAAAATAGAAAATGAGTAGCTTCAGCAGAAAACCGAGGTCATGATAGTAGCCACTTCACTAACACTGGTTAGTTCATCACTACATCTTTGTTCGTTTGGAAGTACTTGTATTCTGTTAACCTTTGTAAACACATTTAGTATCATTATCCATTTAGCGTTGTCTGTTTACAATGTACTATTAAATGCCATTTTTTAGGTGTATTTTTGTTGTTTGCTATTGGATTTGGAGGCAAAATGATTTAGGCAAATGTGAATTGTCCTCTATTTTGAAATTGTGGAAGTTTCTTCCGCTCTTACATCAGGCAAGTGTCTAGAGGAAGTTTTACTTTTGTTTAGGCTCAAGAAACAAACTATCGCACAATACTGCGGATTTGAAATGGTGTTCTTTTCTTCCAAAAAAATGCATAGCAAAATTTCAGGGGGGCCTGCACATGATTTCTTGAGTAACAAATTTTAGGAGTTCTGACTACTTTTCTTATGATAGTTCAGACATGCTGCCAATGAAATTCATCCTCTATAGAAAACAACAAGTTGTTTACTTATGTGTTGTTCTATGATTAGACTGCAGGGTAAGTTACTTTTTAATGAACCAAGATTCAAGCTTTTTTTTTTGATAGTTGTACCTTTTTTCTTCTACAATTTACAGATATTCTGACAAATTTGGGATGTAACAATGGTTAATTTGCGCTTCATGTTTTTTGATAATTGCTAGGGTGTCTGTTAATTAGGCATGAATCCATCTTCCCACATGCTGCATTACTACATATATGTATTTGAGTTTTTCTAAGATATCTTTTATGACATCATGTCATTGAACCATGGGTGAAGCAAAAATGTATACAACTCGGGGGTATAAGCATTTGGCTGCTGGACTAAACATTACATATTTAGTAACTATTTCAAAACATAAAATTTCATGATGAAGAAATCAGCTAGGCCATTTGCTTATATGGCTTGACTCGTTTCAATCTTACTGATAACGGAATAGTTTTTCTTCTTTTTGTCACTTGACAAAACAAGGTCATGTGTGAGACAGGAGAGGCAATGTATTTGACTCTTCATCAGGCTGAAACTGTTGCAACCATGTGTGATGTGTCGATTTCTATGATGGGATAGAGGGGAGAATCAAGATGATATGGCTACAAAAATAGCTTATAACTAATTACTAGGTACTAGCATCATAGGTTACATAAATTTATTAATCTTGAACTTATTTGCACATCATTTATTTGTCCGTCATTTAGTTGTGCTTCCATCCAAAAAAACATTATTATCATTAACAATATATGTACAGATGAAAAAATTATTTTAATAAATATTTGATGATAATTGAGACGTGCGTTGCACGTGCATACTTACTAGTATGATATAGAAACTAAACAGATGGCATTCACACAATGCATGTCTAAACTAAGCAGATGACATATTTTATGTATAAAGTAAGCAATGCAAGGCACCATATGCATGATATGACCAACATCGGCATGCCAAGTAAGAGCAAAAGACCTCAGGGGGTAAATAGGAGTGGTCTGCTCCCTCTGAATCCCCCTCTGAACAGTTATCTTCCTCTTGATTACAGTCTGGAATGGGGGGAGGGGAGGTTGCTTTTGCGCCCACCATGGAGCAACGTCTGCATGAAATTTTATTGCCACGCAAGGCTCATCTCTTTTGATCTACATGTTCAGTACCATTGTGTACAATAACTGAAATGCATAGGAATAAAACATAGTGAGATTATGTAAGGAGTGCATGCACAAATCCAGAGTGATGGTAGCAAACTGTGGATAGATCCAAAACCAATGATAGCAGGCAGATAATAGCTTCAGTTAAAAAATACAGATAATGGCTCCTTTAATGTTTGTTTCCACCCAACATGAAACTCATAGTAGACACCTGAGATTAACCAGATAGTAGACAGATAGTATTGATTGCTGCCCCAATATGTACCCCACAACCATTTAAAAACTCAAGTTTGAGCATTAGTTTGGACCGTACTCGGAGTCTAATCGGTGAACAGGATGATAAAGTAGCATGTCATCATATTAAGCGATGCATAACGAAAGCAGACACGAAAGAGTGCGACCTCTCTTGCGGACCCGTGTAGTCCTCAAGGTCATCTGCCCAGTTGATGTTGTTAATGCAGTTGTCGTGGCTGCCGACGGCGGGGAAGAAGATCTGAGGCGGCGAAAGACAGTCTGGAGGGCGGATCCCTGCTGTGGTGAACCCGTCCATCGTTGGAGCAGCTGAGCTGGGGTGGACCACAGCGCAGCAGGAGCAGGACAAACCACACAAGGTTTTCTTTGACACATATCTGTAACAGAAGTAATTCTGTAAGAGCTTGTTTTAATTGGAGGATTCTAACAATGCAGGGATAGGAAATACACAGGAATAGGATAGGAATGCACGTGCAAAACAGGGAATTTAAAAACACAAGAATTGGAAGATCACAGGATGCAAAGAAGCATGGTGAGATTAAGTCAAACCACAAGAAAATGTACGGTTATAATGCTATTATGCTACTATCTCTTAGTCTTGTGCTTCATGAATAGGAATTTGAAAAGGAGGACAAGTGGATATTAAAATTCCTACGGTTTTTATTTCAAGGAGACACTAAAGGAACAAATCCTACAGTTTTCCTTTCCTCCATTCCGTTATACCAAATGCATGAATAGTAGTACCATAGGAAACTTTCCAATTCCTATGTTTTCCTTCACTTTTCCTTTCAAGCACTGGCGATTCTAGTAGGTAGGCTTGAACAGGGAAAAGCCTACACTCAAAAAATGGTTTTGTGCTACTTCTACTACTTTGGACCCAGGCCACTGCCCTAATAGCTCAACTCCCAGGCCCATCTACAAATGCACAGCTCAAACGCGCAGAAATAAATAATGATGGCGTTCAAGAGAGTCCATCACGGATAGCTAAGTTGCCTGGTACCTCACTGCTTGTCATATAGTAGGAGAAACTAATCGTATTTCACGTTACTATGTGTGCTCAGTGGACAATATATATAACATGTAGAGTAAAAAAGCGATGCAACAAGTGTACAACCTCTTTGGCGAAGCCATGTCGATCTCAGCATGATTGGGTTGGTCGGTGAGGATGCTCCGGCTGATTTGGTTGTCGGAGGAGGGGAAGAAGATCTTACGCATCTGGAGATGGAGCCGGGGGTACTACTCCGCTGTGATGGAGGGTTTTGTCATTGGAGCAGCTCCGGTGAGTTGTACGACAGCGAGGCTGAAGCAGGACAAGAGATGCAACATTAACCTGAGTGAAATTCTAATAGCATCTCCAATAGATGATGTAAAGTACATAACCACAAAGTGCTAGATGTAAAATACATCAGCCGCTCATCTCTGAACTTAACTGTCGAAACTGAATTTTACTGTCGAAACTGAATTTTGCTGTTGAAACTGAATTTTACTGTCGAAACTGAACGCACTAGTAGCAGAAAAGTAGTAGCAGCAGCAGCGCCCGGAGCAGCAGCGCGTGCGAGAGCCAGGGCAGCTGGTCGTGTAGCAGCATCTCGGGTAGCAGCTGCAGGGGCTCGAGCGAGAGCAGGATCTGCTGCTTGTGCAGCAGCAGCAGCGCGAGCAAGAGTAGAGCAGCAGCGCAAGCAAGAGCGAGAGCAACAACGCGAGCAAGAGCAAGAGCAGACTAGGCAGGGGACCGAGAGCAAGAGCAGAGCAGCAGCGCGAGTGAGAGCCAATGCAGCAGCACCTCCTACTGATGTGGACGTCGCCGCCGAGGGAGCGACACCGTGGAGGAAGTGGCCGGCGACGCCGCCATAGATGGAGCCGCGCCATGTCGGCTCGGGACCGAGCGCCGGCAGCATCGTGAGATCGAATCAAGAAGAAAATGCAGCGATTAGTGTAGAACCTCTTTGGTGGCGCCGATTAGGCCTCAGCTTCATCTGAGGAATCGGTGATGATGCTGCTCTTCCGGTGGTGCAGGTGAAGACGGCGGTGTGGGAATGGAGGTGGCGCGAAAGACGAGGGGAACATCGGGGCAGCTCCTTGGAGGTGGAGGACGGGGTGGCTGAACCGGCGGGGCAACGAGATCGACGACGGATCCTCATCCGATGCGGTGGATGAGGGACGTCGAGGTGTTGCTGTGGACGATGTCGTCGGGGAAGAGGCTCCGGCTGGGTGGGCGGACGGAGGAGGGTGTGGGGCTTCGCGGGTTTATGCGGCCTCGGTGTATGAATGGGGGGCGGAGGGGATGGGAGGGGGGAACCATGGATTAGGGACGCGCCTGTCCAAAATGTGGGGCAAGTTACGAAAGTACCCCCACCGATTTGAGCTAGGCGGTTCTTTCGATTCAGGGCTATCACGGGCATTTCACGTGTCGTGATTTCGCAGGAGGTGGGAGTTTTCGCGCGCGTTGTAATTTTGGGATAGCAAGGCGCGGGTTGAGATGGAGGGAGTTTTTGGAGCACAACGAGACAAAGAGATATCTTAAAATTTCGGGGTAACAAGGTGCGGGTTGAAGAGGCGGGAGTTTCGCAGCACGATAGATAGAGATGCTAGCTTGAAATTTTGGCATAACAAGGCGCGGCTTGAAATTTCGGGAGAACAAGCTTAACATGTAAAAAAAAGACAATTCGCACCTCACTAGAGAGAGCCATGTCCCGTTTTACTATATTACTAGAAATGCATTCAAATACAACAACAAAAAATTAAAAAAAATCGTGACAACAAACTTAACGTGTACAGTACCAAATCAATTTGCACTTCCCTCGACAATAAAAAAAACAATTCATGTTGTCTAGCATATGGACTAAATTTGAGTACATTTTCCCTGTTTGAATGGGATTGTACTCGGGTTAGTTATACAACCATCTAAATATTATCTTCACAACACATGACATGAATATAGGAGTAGTAAATTCCCATATAAATATGAACTACATGTACATACGATCTCGAATTCAAATACATGTATCCATTTTATGTTGAATTCAAATCATATATAGTACATGTACGCTCTAGCTAGATGTTCGGAATCTAAACCATGTATGATACTACGTACAATGTGTTTAACACGCACAACACACACACACACACACACCATTTAGACTAGTAAGGTACACGTGCATTGCACTCATAAGATTTGCCAACCAAATTATGAATAAATATCACATTATAGCATGTAAGCTTTGAGTCATATATGCATGATGTAGATGTTCGTTTAATTCCTATAGTTCATCTCATTCAAAATCAATTAGTTTTTTATAAAAAAGCTAATATATTTTAAAATTCATGGAACTGTGCGTTGTAAAGCATAAAGTAAAAACAAATAATGGCAATTCATCTAGAATTTTTTTTGGCAATTATGATACAGAAGATTCTAGAACAAAGGAGAAGTGCTTGTGTTTTGAGGTTTGTGCATTATGCTTAAGTTCAACCATGGAGTCTTCTAGATTGTACATGTGGCAAAATCTGGTGGAATGTAGATGATATCCAACGGCCAGTAGTGCTCGGATTTGCCATCTCTGCACCGTCGGATTGGCTTCATCCAACGATCATCTTTCAAAGTTATTCGCACACTATATAGGGGTATAGATATGTGATGCGAAAGCCACCCATCATCTCCAATTTGAATAGTGTGTCCATGCACGGATGCAATGTGGCCAAACGATGCCTGCCATTGGTATCTCAAATTCAAATCAGTCTGACATTGTTCAATGTGTATACAGTATAGCATGCTCGTTTCCAAACCACACCACGCATATCTCAGTTATATTCATGCATGCATGGGTTTCAAACATCATGATCTCTTATTCAAATATTTGAATTCAACTTTACATTGATTATGACCTCACCTAGTCTTTTACACCCACACAGTCGTCTTCTCTTTATATTTGTACCACTAACTTTCTCTCGTGCATGCATGCACACACACTACCACTCGGCATTATCCATCGCACACATGCAATCTTTTTCTTCAGGTCGGTCTCCCATGCATGCACACACATGCACACACCTCCCCCTCTTCATCACTTCGGGCATTCTTTATCTCTCACATGCATGCGCAACAATCGATGTTCCTCTATGTGTGTGTATATATAGCTAGGTCTTTCCCAGTTTACCACACAAACCGATCGATCTATATATTAGTCAGGTCTCACCCTCTTTCCCACATACACATCGATCAATCTATACCTCTCTATATAGGATTACATAGCTGATACACCCACATTGTCTATCCATCGTCCCCCTCTCATCATCCATGCCTTCCGCTTCATCTCTCAGACGCGCGCACAGTGGCGAAGACAGGGGCAGCAAGGGCCCTGGCCCCCCTAACATCACTATATACTGAGGCTAATATGAATGTGATCAGTAGATCAATTGCTGGTAAAATGGTTTAAGTTGATGAATTGGCCCTCCCTGTAAAGGATTAGCAATGCTTGCCCCGCTAGCTCATTTATTTTTCATGGCTTCACCACTGCGCGCAACCGCGCATGTTCTCGCCCCCTCTCTTTAAATATCGATCTCGCACTTGTGCACTCCTTCATAGTCTCCCTCCACTTGGCCCCTCGTACCATCTTCCAACACCCCACCCCCCATATCCCAGTGCTTGTACGCTCGTAGAGCTCTTCCCTCTATCTATCTCTATCGATATCTCGCGCGGTCGACCCCTCCCTTCTTGTATATCACCCCGGCCCCATGCACATACATGTATGTATATAGGCCTCTCCTTCACACAAATTGCATTGACACGTATTCCCTCACCATATCTTAGTATCTCTCACACACACGGACTACGTGTGCGAAAGAGAAGAGGTGCACACACACGTACTCGTTCCCACATACAAACGCGCGGATGCACGGTGGAGCACACTTGTACAAAAAATGAGCGTGTAGAAAGGCTTTAGATGATGTGCCACTAGTCTATATCTATACCTCTATATCTATATCTATACCCCTATATTGAGTGCGAATAAATTTGAAAGATGGTCGTTGGATGAAGCCAATCAGACGGTGCAGAGATGGCAAATCCGAGCACTACTGGCCATTGGATATCATCTACATTCCACCAGATTCTGCCACATGTACAATCTAGATCGACTCCATGGTTGAACTTAAGCATAATGCACAAACCTCAAAACACAAGTACTTCTCCTTTGTTCTAGAATCTTCCGTATCATAATTGCCCAAACTTATTTTCTAGTTGAATTGCCATTATTTGTTTTTACTTTATGCTTTACAACGCACAATTCCATGAATCATAAAATAGGTTAACTTTTTTTATTAAAAAAATTGATTTTGAATGAGATGAACTATAAGAAATAAACGAACGTCTACATCATGCATATATGACTCAAAGCTTACATGCTATAGTGTGGTATTTATTCATAATTTGGTTGCCAAATCTCATGCGTGCAATGCACGTGTACCTTACTAGTACTTCCAGTATGTGCAAAACACGCAAATTAGAATTCCAATGGCACGCTACACAGTGTCTCTCCCTTTTTCAGTTAATATATTATGATTAAAATGATGTGGGGGCATCCATGAAGCCACGTGGCACATGTGGAGGCGTTGTCGCGACCTCCTTGTGTGGATTGATCATAGTGACGTGCTGCTGGTTCCAGAAGAATGTACTCGTCCTCTCTCACGCACACTGGCAGTACATGCACGAAGCGAAGATGTGCACACACGCACTCATTCCCTCGCATGCACACGCGGGTACACGGTGGGACACATTTTTGTACGAAGATCCACCCCATGTGATAATTTTACGCGTGTAAAGTCGTTCACTTCATTGATGGTCAACTAATACAGTGCATGCAAATTGAGTGGACGTGAGGGAGGAAGTAGTTGAGAAAGACATTACTACTCCACTGCGTGCATGCGAGTAGTTAAATCATGGGTTGCTACTTCCATTGGTCTCCTTCATATTTTGTGCCAATTTTTTACCATAATTTTAAGTAACACAATATTTATGCATGTCATAAAAATTAATGTCATCGAAAACTATGTTCAAATGTGATTCCAATGATATAATTTTTGGTGACATGCATTAACATTTTCTTAGTTAAATTTTTGGTCAAAAATTGGCACAAAATAAAAAGGGGGCCAATAAACCAGGACGCAGGCAGGATGATCAATTTTTGCCTGGGTTACTATTGGTGTCCTTTGTATTTAAATATGGACGGAGTGGAGTAGTACTATCTTTATCTTAGCCTCGTAGGGCTCTCCCAGCGCCTACGCTCGCCTCCCCGCCTCGCCCACCGGATCCCACCATGGATAATCCCTTAGATCCCAGGATCCCGTGGGCTGCCCTCTCGCTGCGGCCCGCGGCACTGCCGCCTTTAAGCGAAACCCACATGTGTTTCAGAGGGGATCCATTGCTCTGGAATCATAGATCGGTGGCGCCGGAGGACATGCCAGGGCTGTGTTTCAGGTGGTGGGCAGCAAGGGCAAATCGGATCAAGGAAGTGTCGCATCGATTGGAGACAAGTTCGAAGGAGCTGCGCCTGGCGAAGCACAAGGCAGAGGCGCAAGTCGATCTCAGGGGAGAGATGCTGAGGATGTCAGCATCTGGCAGCGTCACGTTGATTTCGAGCTGGGGCTAATGGCAGAGATCATATTCACGGAGTCGACTGCGGAGGAAACAATGCGCATTCCTGCGGAATGGCATGAGCAGCCGGTGCAACTGTTCAAATGGGTGGTAGGAGAAGCCAAATCGCGGGACCAGCTACGGCGGCGCCGCTGGGCATGCATCGTAGGCGAGGTGAGCTGCCCTCCTTCCCCGCCAGCGATGCAGTGACCTACTCGGTTGCTGCTACAGTGAACTTGCGGCGCCATGGCGGTTTGCAACCATGACAATCACTCCATCTATATGTATTGTATTCCTGTGAAAATACTTGGTCGTTTGGAAAAAGATGGTAGTAATTGATTTATCACTAGTTTTTGAATGCTTGATCGTGACAATCACCCGAAGCCACAACCAGAAGTCTCCATCGCGTAATACTTACGGTCGGTCACACCAACAGACGGTCGGTCGAACCCGCGTCTCACCGAAGGGACACACATCGGCTTGGTCTGACATGTACGACTAGTTACATCACTAACTTGTGCGACCGCATTTGAGCAGTAGTACTTGAAATTTGTGTTCCAGGAAACTCATCGGGAGCCATTTCAGGCCTCGAAACCAAAACCATCAATTAATCTTTAGCTTGTTCCCATCACATTCCAAAGTAGTACTACCATGCTATAATTAAGTGCAAACCTGCTCACACCTAGTACGTATCAAACCTGAACGTGTTCCCACTATGCAGGTTTTAGTACTAGTGCTAGTACTAGGTTATAAAAAGGGGAACTACCTAGCCGAAAATCACTCTACCTTCCTCCTCATAAGTCTTTCTTGTTCGTCCGTCCTTACCATGGCCGGTGTGCAGAGCTCTAGGTCGAGAACTACTCGTAACAAGGGAGCGGCGACCAAGGCCGTGGAAAAAAAAGAGAGGGATCCCCGCCTCGCAGAGACCTCGAAAGATCTCTCACGGGCAGGCGAGGGCTCCCAGAAGCACCCTAGCCACGGAGGCGAACATGCTGAGCTGGCGGCGCTGGAGTCGTTATCCATCGATGACATGCCCGATCAGCTCAATAAGCAGAAGGAGTTCATCGACGGCTTGGTGGAGCTGATGAAGGAGAGCCTCGACGACATGCCCGCTGAGCTCAATGAGGAGGGGGAGTTGACCACCAGCTTGGTGATGCTGCTGAAGGAGAGCATTGCCTTGGGTAAGAAGGCAACCGGCGAAATCCTGCAACTTCAGGAGGACAAGGCAAAGCTCTGCCACGAGCTCGACCTGCTGAAGGAGGAGAACGCCGGCTGGAAGAAGCTGCATGAGAAGAGTAGTTCCTCGGTGAAGATGCTGCGCGCCCTCATCATGGAACAGAAGGAGGAGTTGGCAAAGCTCCGCATCGAGCACCCGGCTGCTGTCAAGGTACGTAATGCGGCCGTGGAACAGATGATGAAGGCTCGCGTCGAGAAATCCCGCGTCATGGACATAATGAAGAAGATGGCGGAGGAGATGCGCAAGGAGATGGAGGTCGTGGAGGCGATGAAGAAGCAGTCACGACTCCGCGGCTAGCAACCCTTCATGTAGTAGAGAGCAGCGCCCCACACTTGTGTGTGCGTCTTCCTTCTTTTTTTGGGGGGATAATCTTCCTTCTTCTTTTGCTCTTGTGTTTCTTCTTTTGCTTCGGGTGTTTCGCCGCACGTGTCACATTCTCTGTGATGCATGAATAGAACAATGCTAACGATGAGCGGCGCCGTGGGATCGATGACTAGCAAATTAGATCATTTTTTATCGCCATATCGCACTGGGCTGCGGTGTTTCGTGCTCCTCCGTCGTACTAGTACTCCAATGGAAAACTTAAGTATACCGCATGCTTCTTTGCTCCTCCTCAGGTCGTCGGCAACATTTATACGAGCAGTCAAATCACAAGGGCCCCCCTTCCAGCAGTAATGAGCCGTCAAATCACAAAGGCCCTCGCCTCTCATGAAACCGACCAAGCGAGACTGCCTCGCCCTCTAGCCTTTTAAATGTATACTTTTGTACAGTAGTAGTATCGATGGATTGCGCCATGGAGCAAAACTAACAAGATGAAATTAAAGAAAAAAGGTGGTACATATAGAGAGCGCTCGTCGCCAAATTATGCATACAGTACTATTAAAAAAGCTAGTACGTGCTTAGATGGGGTGCTAAAGTCTATTAAAGAAATTAGCATACCTATTTAATTCTTTGACAACTAAACTCCTTCATGCTTTGGGTAAACTTCTCTCATTTAAGTTTTTTTTAGAATTACATATCTCATTTACGTGTTTTTGCGTATGTGGCATGCTTAGAGCGTGGTTAATAGTATAGTCAACTGCTGGCTATATATATTGTACGTATATAATGTGAAGAAACGAGTGGTAGTACTACCAACTACAAGATGAACTGTAAGAAATACTAGTATGTACATACTGAAGAGTTAAAGTAACGAGAAGGAACATAACATAGTTCTGCTGGGGGCTCAGCACAACACACCCCTCAAATAAAACTAAGCACCCTGAAATTAAACTAAGCAACTAATCTGGTAGACACTGCATTAGAACCACCATGAGCAAAGACACTGCCACCTTACTCAGACTCCTCGTCCACGTGCTCGACTTCGTCCTTGTCCTCTTCCTCTTGGACAATACTTCTTTGCTTGAACCGCACACTTGGCTCTCGCTCTTCATCCAACCCTTGTAGATGTTGAAACAAAGGTAGGCATCCATTGCAGCGTACTGGATGTGGTCTCTATCTAGTGCATTCCACTGCCATGTAAGATGAAACTCGGGCGGAGGTTTCGTCAGTTTACCGTACGAAGGATCAAACGTGGCTCCTACCAGGGTCAGCATTGAAGGCTGACGGGAGGGCACCAGCCCATTCTTCTGGAGGTCGAAGGGCTGGCCTACAACTAGGCCTATCCGACTCAGGACTCTTCTGTCATTCATAAAGTCTACAGTAATGAATTTGACTTTGCCGCCCGCGAGGAAGTTCTTAAAATCCTCGCACTCAACATCGGCATGGCATATGTGGTAGACCAAGCACAAGTTATGCACGCAAACCTGGATCACGGCAGGCTTCTTCCTCTCTTCCTCCTTTAGATTCTTCTCTTTTCCCAGGACTGTGGTGTACTCAACATCTAGCCCAGTGACCCACTCATCACCATTTGACTTTTCGAACATGCGTCTGAAGCGAGAAGGCATCATTTCACCGTCGCGGAAGAACGGGTGTAGATGACGTCGAACTCATCGCCGGTGATGGTTCTAACCTTGTACTCACCGCCGATCATGGAGATTTGGGATGCCATGGATTTGGGAGGAGGGTTAGGATTAGTGGAACTGCTCTAATGTGAAAGGACGGGATGACTACGAGCGAACTGCCGTAATGTTAAAGGATGGCCGGGGACGAGTAGGAGCAAACTGCTAGCGGTTTTCCGATTGTAAAAATGCTTGAGTGGGTCATGCGAACGGCATGGTAGTGGCTTGCCCGGTGGATAAATGGATTCATGCATAGTACTATGGGGGCCCAATTAGATGTCATGTCTACTAGACGCCCAATTAAATGGCTTCATGCATCTGCGTGTTCGCACGTCAAGCGTCGGGAAAATTACAGGTGATACGAAGCTTTCCATGCTCCCATGATATGGGCTTCCGTGAGCCCTTGGATCTGAGATCGAACGGTTGCATGGCGTGATTCTAGACCTATGGGTGAATATCCTATCCTGGAGGGCTATTTTGCAAATTCTCAGCAACTTAGCATGCGACCGTTCGATCTCAGATCCAAGGGCTGTCAACAGCCCTTATCATGGCCGCGCCTACCACGACCGTCACCTCGCTCGCACGGTCGCGCCTTTGGAGATTTCATACGGTTATAAATGAGCATTTTTTTGCCTACTTTGCATGCATGAAACTACTTCCTCCGTCTAGGTGCGTTAGGCTATCTGATGTTGGCATGTCATACATAGTCATCACTTAGTCACTCATACAACAAGGTTAGCTATAAGGTTGGCTATAAGAGTATTTTCTTACTTCTCTCCATCTCTTTCTTCGTAGTATTTACTGCATTTGCCAAGGAGTAAGGAGTACTAGTACTTGGCACATGTATACCATGGAGGTGGTCAGGAATTGGGAGACTCGCGCCGATCGTAGTGCCGCAGTAATAATGATAATGGCAAGTCAAATCACAGGGCCCCACCTGTCCAGCAGTAATGAGCCGTCAAATCACACATCCCTACGTTTGCAGCAGCCTACTCCCTCATCTTCTCACCTCCTTGTCGAACCGACTAGGCAGAACTGCCCCGCCTACCATGCGGGAAAAGCCCCGCCCTCGACTTTTAAATATAATTTTGTATCCATGGAGCAAAGCCTCAAGAAAACGACGATGCACATGTATACAGCACGCCCGTTGCGTTCGCGTCGCACCCCAGAAGGTCGGTCAGTCTGGCACGCCGCTCTCCGAATGGAACGCGCGTCATATTGTGTTTGCACACACATGTGGGACCGCAATTGAGAACCGACCATAGGCACACTCCCCCATCCCCGCAAGTCGGCTGAGTTAATAGAAGAGAGAGATGAGCGATAGTAGTTCTGGAGCAGTGTTATAAACACGTCGATGCCTGGACGATCCCTGCACGACACGGGAGATCAGTTCATCCATGCATGTGACCAGACTCCAGCAGACGGCTGGATTGGCTATCGTCTACATATCGTGCAGGCTGTGTTGTACAGGGCTGTAGTTCTGATGAGAAATCTAAAAAAAAGGTTTCTTGTCATCTCGAAATATTAGGTGTCATGTGCTTCGGATCACTGCGAGGGTTAAACAGCGACAACTGCGTTCCTCCAAGGCGCTGGTCATTGGGGGCACATGCACGAAGACTACTCGGCTGCCATCTAGGTCAAGCCGGCTATGTTAATTAGGACATCTATCGATTGATCCCTTTTCTACGAGTTTGTCTTTAATTTGAGCTTTGATCCTCGTCTAGTTTGTCCGTTGGGATTCATGTTGTCTCCTTGGGGCAGTGAGGTTATGGTTTCTTGTCATGTGGCATTTTTTCGTGTTATGTATATGTTAATCCGGTGCTTCATATCAAAATGACAACAACTGCGCCTCCGGGGCACGTGCATGAAGACTTCTCGACAAACATTGATGAGGTCAAGCCGGCTCCGGTAGATAAAAGAAAACTACTCCACTATATAGGCAGGAGCCTCTGCGCTTGCTTGCTAGTGTTGCTCTCTTCACACTCTCTCATCCTCTCCAGATCTAAACACGACAGCGGTGGCCACACTCTCTCTCTGCTCACCGCTGGTCACAGATCCGGACGGATCCCCTCCGTCGGTGAAGGTGAGAAGGTGCAAAGTTCACGCGGTCATCCTTGGCGACGGCTCTTACCCCCTGCCGGCGCATCCCGATCAGCGTGCCTTGCCGTTCTCTCCCACGCAGCACAGGCTAGGGAGGGCCTCCGACCCCTTCTTCCTCACTGCCGTAGTGTGGGCAGATCCGGCCTCCCGCCGCCCACCTAGCAACATCCCGGCGACCCTCAGGTATAACTTCCTTCGAAACAGACCTTGCTCTACTGCCCTAGCTCCTGACGTCGCTGCATTTGTATCTTTTACTATCTATCAGGCCCCCTCGTAGATAGGATCGATCGGCTGTTCGAAAGCCACCTATATTTTTACTGTTAAGAGGTAAAACTATTTCATGCAGTCGAATCTAGTACTACTTGGTTCAAACAGGGAAGAAAGGGGTGGGGGTGGGGGAAGATTTTTTACCTGAATCTAGGACTTGGTCGAAAGAGGAAATAATGGGGGCGAAAAGTAGCAGAGACTGGCTATCCAACTGGTCTCTTGGTCTAATAGGGAAATAAAGGGAAACACAGTACAAACTCAATATAAACCGATCTATTGGTTGAAAAAGGAAAGAAAGTGGGGACGGGGGGACAAGTCAACCGAGTATGTCCAGCACTAGATTTGATAGCCTCACACAGTATAAGGTGGCTATACTGAACAAAAATGGGACCAACCCAGACAGTGGCGGAGCCAGGAATTTCTTGCTTGGTACTCATTTGTGCAATTTTATAGCAATATGACAACAAATATACAGCTAGCTAGCAGCAGTATACCAATGGATCAGCAATTCTTTGGTATTCCATGGAAGTCCAGGGAAGACCCCTAGCGCCGCCACTGAACCCAGATATCCTGTTCTGATGTTTGTTGCCCTGAGCCCCTCTTATGTAATGCCACTGGTAAAATGTAGCAGTCCCACTGTTAAAAGTAAGGACACGTTAAACCAATGTTGTTTTCAATGTAATGCCTCCAGTAATATGAATCAATAGCACTGTTTTTCATGTTCTGCTAAATTTCCCATTAAGATAAGTTGCTTCTTTTCGTTAGAAATGCAATTGTCCTGGTCCGCCTGCTCTCCCGTGCCCAAATACCAACTCTTTAGCAGTTGTTAATGTAATGTTGCTGGTAAAATGAAGCAATGGCACCATTAAAGTAATGTCGTATTTAACGGTTGTCATAGTTAATCCTAATGACCACACTAATATCTAGCAATGTTGCTGCTTTAGAAATTGCTACTGTCCTTGTAGGATCGCTATTCAGATAAGGAACATGCTTCTTTTCATTTGATGTATGTTTCATCACTTGTTAGTCACCCTCCTTTCCACCTTTTTGTGCAAACAGAGATATACATTTCATGCTTGATCTTAGTTGAACTGCACAAATGATATCCAAATTATAGTTGAACATTCCACGAGCTTCACAACCAACCTTGATGTTGCTCAATTTTATTGCAACTAATGAAGAAGAAGCTGCTAGCTCATGGGACATTGCTTCATTTTAGGTGAACTGCACAAAAAGGTCCCATGAATTGAATCATCCATGTTGGTGACTGGTGTCATCCCTTCTACGATGGCGTTGACTACAGATATGGTTCCCATCATGAGGTATGTTCCTTTTTGGTCCGACCGTTTGCCAAAGATCCTGCATGTTGACTCTGCTCTTGTGCTACTGTTTTGGCACTGCCATGATAAAGCAGTAATGTTATTATTTTGGACCTTAATCTAGTGGCACTATTAATTTGAGGCAATGTTTTGGCACCGCTACTGCCACTGATTTTTTTATATATCGAAAGAGGGGGTTTCCACCGATTTCATTAAAGAAACCCAACCATAGAGAACCATTATCCGACAACATCTCAGTGTAAATGGGCAGTTATGCAACTACTACGAGAACGGACTAAGTACTAGCAGGAGACAAGTTCGCCACATAAGCTAGGCAGGTAGGGAGACGCAGCACCAGCTCGACCATGTTTGGATTACAACCCAAATGCTACCATAGAAACATCAGGGGGGAAGATAGGGACTGAAAGAGCCAGCTTCAGCATCCAAGTCTACGCACCCCCGGCCTCCATCCTTGCGACGCACGGTACACCTCGCTTGCCACCTGCTCGACCCTAGTGCCACTGATAAAATGAAGTAATAATACAGTTTAAATAGACCGAGCGTCCTCTCTATCATTTCATTTCCAATGTAGATAAAGAAAGTGCTTCTCTTTGTTAGTATATGTTTCATCAACTAGTCCCATTGTTAATGTTTAAGTGTTTCTGCAAACTGGGGTACTTAATTTTAGTTGATCTGCACAAAAATAGAGATTGGAATGTCTCAAGGCCCCTCCTTGTACTACCGTTGTACACTGATGTTCATCACTGGCAGAAGGTGTATCGGGAAGAATTGGGTCGATTTCCAGTATGAGGCCTACCGTATGAGGCGTAGCAGGGCCCATCTCGCCCTCGCAGCATGGCATACTGTGATACTATCGCAATATTTTCCCATTAAGAAAATGAAGTTTCTTCTATTTATTAGTGTATGTTTCATCAACTAGTGCCACTATAATGTAATCACGCTTTTTCATTATCTGTGCAAACAGGGTTATTCAGCTGCATTTTGGTGGAACTGCACAAATGTACGGATGGAACCGGCATATATGCAGAGTGCGAGGTGCCAAGTAAAAATTACTGACACCAACCATGCTCCATCTAAGCATTGGCATCCACCACCAGTGGGATGGGTGGCGCTCTTTGTGGACGGATCTTTCTCGGCAGCAAATCCTCTAATCAAATTCTAGTAGCTTATATTGGCACTTTTCTAGGGAGTACTCTTTTCTGAAAGAAGCACCAATCTATTTTTCTTTATTTGTACACAGTGTCACAACTTTGTTTTTGGTCTAGAGCTATTTTTAGGGTGATTGGCGTAGTACTCGGACACTGATTGTAAGCATGATTTTCATTAGCCGTCACACTGATTGTAAGCATGAGCAGATGGAAGATTAGGTTAGTGCAAAGCTTACCTTAAGCCCTACCGCCGCCGTTGAAATGAGGCGAGTGGCGAGGGAACTGTGGAGAACGGTGGGGAAGCGACGTCGCGCCATCCGGCCTCCTCTTGCAGTGGTAGAACGAATACTCCTGTGGCTCCGGCTGGCACTGCACCCTCACGAACGGCAGACCGTACTCGATCGATTCGTTATCCTCTGGATGCTCGACCTTCGACCTGTATGCCCACCACCTCCGCCTGACTTTCGTGTCGGGCGAATCTGTCTGGTCCATCACCCAGAGGAGATACTCGATGAACTTGAAGGACTATGGCATGACTGCCGCCGGGGAGTACATCGCCGCCGTCTTGCTCTTTCGCATACATTGCCACATGGCCCTCACCGTCCTCGAAATCTCCCACTCGTTGTCAAACCAAGTAAGGATCTCCTTCAACCTGGCTAACTTCGCCTAGTCGCCGCTGGCAATCTGCCCGATTTGCTGCTGCATCCTCTCCATAGATGTCCTTCTGAGAGGTCCGGTGCTAGATTTGGAAGATGGGAGGAGAGACGGTGGTCTTGCAATGGAGAAGAGGGAGAGGCAAGATGGTGGTTTTGCAATGGAGAAGATGGAGAGGTGAGATAGTGGTTTTGGAATGGAGAAGAGGGAGAGGCGAGACGGTGGTTTTGGAATGGAGATGATGGAGAGGAGAGGGGGTGGTTTTGCAATGGAGAAGAGGGAGAGGAGCGTGCGGCAGCGATTTAGGATTGGACGAGAGGGCCGGCGCGCTGTGACTGGATCAAAATCAAAATCAATTTACCCTTCAATTAAGAAAGCGACCCCACATTAACTAGTCTCCCTTGTATTCTGGGTCATATTTGACCATGATTTTCACAAATAAAATATATGTTATACGTTGCAATAATATAATTTGAAATTACATTCAGATACGAACCAAACGATACAATTTTTGATGACATGCATTCACATTTTGCTTGTCAAATACAGTACGTGGTCAAACTTTGACCCAAAATACGCAAAACAAAAAAATACTTCCAAGACCAGCGCCGCTCTTCTCCTCTTAAACCACCGCCGCTCCTCTCCTGTTCCAATCCAAATCCAGCGCCGCTCCTCTCTTCTTCCATTTCAAAACCACCTCCGCTCCTCTCCCGTTCTAATCCAAAACCAGCGCCGCTCCTCTCCTCTTCCATTCAAAAACCACCGCCGGCGAGTGAAGGTGCTGCGAAGAAGTAGATCGATGGAGGAGTACAGCCGATACGTGTGTCTCGCAGGCGGCGACCCTGTGAAGCTAGCTAGGATGTTGGAGATACAGTCTTGGTTTGACAACCTAGAGCAATTAGCGGCGATGGCGAAAGCGATGGCCAAATATCTGGAAAAGAGCGAAAAGGAGGCGATACACCAGGAGGGAGTCGCGCAGGAGTACATAGAGCTGCTCCTCTGGGCCATGGAGCAAACAGATTCACCAGATCCGATCGTGAGGCTGCGGTGGTGGGAGTATCGATCCAAGATGGAGCATCCACTCGAGATTGAAGGATCGAGCATCTACATGGTTCCGTTTGTGAGGGTGCCGTGGCAGAGTGAGCCGGTGGAGTCTTCGTCGACCGAACCCAACTGCAAGAGGAGAAAAACAGTTGGCGCGACGACGCTTCCCCGCCATCCTCTCCCTCACCGTTCACCTCATCCCACGGGGCGGCTGTCTGCCGCCGAGGAATAGGAGGGGACTCTCCCCCCCCCCCCAAATAGTCTGAGGAGGAGCTTAGGGTTGTCAGTATTTGTAGGTTGTGTTTTGTGTTTCAGATTTGAGAGTACTTTCAGATATGAATGTCTTTTGAATTTCAGATTTGCAGTATTGAGCATATGAAGTATTTTATGAATTCTAGAGATCTATTTTTAGCACTTTAAAAAATGTAGTTTCATATAAAAGTGCAGACAATGTGATTCTCAGAGAAGAAACTGCAAGTTTCAGTTTCAGATAAGAAACTGCAAGTTTCCGAGGCAGAGCATTTATATTAACATGCCCTTTTCAAACAGGGATAACATCATGTTGGAAGTTTTATTCATGGTCGAAAATGGAACTACCAGCCAGTTAACATCATGCTGATCAACATTCATGCATAGCACATCTTCATATGATGCACAGTCAATAAAATATGCTATTTTCAAAATGCCCACACAATGTTGAGTGTGTTGGAGGTGGTGTGCGTAGATGACAATGGGCACCCACATGTCAGAGGCAGAGGCAAAAATTTGTGGATATTTTCACAGCATCAGGTGGAATCGAACCCGGGCGGAGCAGCGGTTGGGGAGTGGAACTTGACCACTGGGCTACTCCAGTATTTTCGCTAGAAATTAGGCACAACATCTACCACTACTGTAGCACGTCTATGGCCCTACCAGGTCCATGGCCGTACGCAAGCAAGTGCCTCATTGAAAAAATACTTCCTCCTAATGCTATACTGACGTTGGGGGCCACGGGTTTGTCAACGTAGTTACTAAAGGAGATAAATTTACAACGAAGCTAGTCATCGGGGAGCTGGCATGTATCATTTATTATCAGTGGGCCAACAAGTATCAGCTGGGTTGTGGGTTGCCCAGTCTAGGCTTTCTTTTTTAACATGTGCAGCCCACGACATACCGGTTTGTATTTGTTTGAGGGGCATCATGTATCGACCGGCCTATGGCCCTCCCATCCTAGGTTTTATTTGTTCTTAAACATCCGCAGCCCAACTTATGTTTTTTTTTTGAAAAAAACGCAGAGGTCTGTTCAATTTATCTATATAAGAATAGGAACGCCAGGTCCAACTTATGTTTCCCTTTTAACTATATTATATATATTTATATTATTTTATATGTTATTATATATTATTGTTATTATCATCATATATTTAACAGATACTTACATATATAAGAAAAAAAAATCCCATGTATTATGAACTTATAAAAATAAATGTTTAACAATAAAATCCTGATTTTTTTTACTTAAGGTCAACGAAAATACAGGTGATTGTGTACAAAAGCTTGGTAAGATTTAAGGACCAATGTAAATAAAGCACTTATTATTTAAATATATTTATAACAAAATGCTCAGCCCCTTTTTATTTTTTAATAACATTGCTGCGCCCAACCCAACATTATAATTAGAACCAGCCGAGCAAAATCGTGTATTTTGAGAAAGTGCAAATGGGCTGTAATTTTTTAGGAAAAAATAAATAGGCCGCATGGACGCTACATTATTTGTTCACCCAGGCCAGCAAATTCGTGTATTTCTAGAAAGTGGAAATGGGCTGTAGTTTTTTTTTAAAAAAAATAAATGGCCCGCATGGACGCTACATTATTTGTTCACCCAGCACAGCGAATGGACTGTATATTCTAAAAAAATGGGTTGAATATGTGCGACATTTTTTGAGGCTGAAATGTGGGCCAATAGGTCGAAGCCAATGCAAGGCGTTGTCAACTTAGTCAACAAATGATTCTGACATCGATAGCCGTTGGATTTACATCCAACGGCCGGCATTCATCTTCAATCTCTCGTCTTCTTCCTCCAGCGCCGTCGGGACCACCTGCTCCCGCCTCCGGCTGCTAGCAGCTCTACTTAGCACGCTTCGTTGTGAAGCGCTACCCCACCGCTGGCCAAGCCATCCCTCCATCCCTCCACACCTCCTGTTATTCTCCGCCGACTACAGAACCATGCCACACCAGAACCAGTTAACCCTCGTACACCTCTCCGTCTGCGACTCCAATGCCGTGTCTTCCCATCACGGGCTCGTTGCCGTCCGGGGCCTCGCCGTCGTCCACCGCCTTGGTGCGCTCGGCCCGGCGTGGTCAACGTGGTCAACAAACGAGAGTCATCGGAAGAGGACTGTACGTGGAGAGGCTGACAGTGGGGATGCACCAGGTCCATGGACGCACACATGCAACCGCCTCCTTATTACGCGAAAATAAAATTATTCCTCCCCCTGAAAGCTGGGACCCACCACGTATATCTTCGCAAGGAAGGAAGTGCCTCCTTATGCCTGCCCCTGACAGCTGGGACCCACCAACAACATCTTTGCACACAAGGAAGTGTCTCCTTATTACAGGCAAAAAATATATGATTCCGCCCCTGACCGCTGGGACCCGCCAGCTATATATTCGCACGCAAGGAAGTGCCTCCTTGCCCTCCCTGATAGCTGGGACCCACCCGGTCGAAGCGTACGTAGCGTTGTCTATGTACATACCGGTCAGTCGGTCTGTCTGCCACGATGAACCGTGGCCGAGTAAGGAGCGGTAGCAGTTCAGGCAGTCCATTCAAAACTGTGTACACGTACGTATAGCCAGATGCCAAAAAATACGGCCACGTACGTACATACGGGCAGGGTCTCGAACGCGTACTCGCGCATACGTACGGCCAGGGCTCGTGTACATGGAGAGGCAACGGACGGCAGCAATGGCGCCCTGTTCATCGGAAGCCAACTGGCTGGGTCAGAACGGAGAAACTGCGTCGTGTTCATCGGGAGGCAATGGAATGCGTCGTGTTCATCGGGAGGCAACGGAATACGTCATGTTCATCGGGAGCCAACCGGCTTGGACGGAACAGCCGAAACGAGGTCTGGCGTACCGCAGAACGGAGGAAACGGGCCTTCTGTTCAACCACGTACGGTCGAAACGGGGTCCTGTTCATTGAGAAGGGTCTGGCGTACCGCAAAATGGAGGAAACGGACTTGTGTTGGAGTGCCTATGGTCGAAACGGGGTCCTGTTGATCAGGAGGGGTGTGGCGTACTGCAAAACAGAGGAAACGGACTTGTGTTGGAGCGCCTATGGTCGAAACGGGGTCCTGTTCATCCACCGCCTACTGCCTCGCTCCAGCCTCCACGGGCTACTGTTCATCCACAGCTACTATTCATCCAGCCTCCACCGGCTGCTGTTCATAGAGCCTCCATGGGGTCCTGTTCATCCACCCCCAACCGGCTGGGGTGCGACAGCCTCCTCGGGGTCCTGTTCATCCAGCGGCAACAGCCTACTACCACGGGGTCCTGTTCATCCAACCCCCACCGGGACTGTTCATCCACAGCCAACCAACCACCTTGACTCACCACGTCTCGACTCGTTCTACGTACCGCGCGCACGGTAGCAATGTTCACTGTTCATCAAGAGGCAAGCAACACTGGCTGGCTAGCTACGTCTCGCACGGGGGCTCGATCGGCTTCAGTGTAAGCAGTAGCAGTGATCAATAGCTCGGTTCAGTTAGCAGCAGCAGCGAAGGAATCGCTCGGGTTCAGTCAGCAGCGAATGAATCGCTCGGGTTCAATTAACAGCCAAGGATCGATCGCTCGGGTTCAGTAACATGCGATTGCTCAGGTTCAGTTAGCCAACGCCTCGCACACACGCGCGTACATGAGAGAAGCGCGCAAACCTCCGTGCATCGCTCGGCCCCGACCACCCACCGTAACCGGGAACTCCCCGATATTTTACTCGCCCTCGCTTCTACCATGATTTTTTCCGTCATGGACGGCCGAAAGAATGTCATGCAGCTGCGTCTCCGGCCCGCCCAGGACGAAAAGCCCATTTTCTGTCATGATTTTTTGTCATAGAAGTAGGAGCCCACCACATCTATGATGATACCAGGTTTTGTCACAATTATCGTCATAGAAGTGTCATAAGCATGACAGAAAAAAAATCGTTCGGCCCAAAATGTCACGGATGTGTCTTTTTTTTGTAGTGCAGGATGCTCAATGCTTGCTTTCTGGGGTCGGTCTCTTCTACTCTCTCACACAAGATGGTGGTGGCCTCTCTCTCTCTCTCTCTCACACACACACACACACACACCATTGGTCCCTGATCCAGCCGGATCCAGTCCGCTGGTGGAAAGGGACGATGTGCAACGTTGCTCCGGTCACCAGCGTCGACGCAGGAAACCCACTGCCAGCGCGTCCCGATCTGCGGTACCCGCTGTTCTCTCTAAGCAAGCTCCGGCGCGGTACTACTTTTGCCCCTTGCTCGCTGTCGTAGTATGGGCAGATCCCGCCCGCCGCCGCCCTTCTTGTTACATCCCGACGACCCTCAGGTACAGCTTCCTTTGGAACCGGCCTTGCTCCACCGCCCATCTTCCCATGTCACTGCATTTGGATCTTCTCTAGTTATTTGCCTAAAACGTACTGTAGCTCGGCCGGCGTACTTTCCATGTTTCATCAACAGTGCCACTATTATTGCAATCACACTTATTCAATATCCTTGTCAACATGGATGCTCAGCTCCATTTTAGTGCAACTGCACAAAATGATGGGATGGTGCATGCATCCAACTGCTACATGTCTTGGCGGGCATCAACGAGCCGCGTGAAAATGGCTACCAACATGTCCACCGTGGCCAGGAAATGAAAGCATGCTTAGGGACCTAATCGATCATTTTTTTCTTTATTTGTAAACCTTCTCACAACTTTGTCTTAAGTTGTGAAGTAAATATTGGGTCTGATATGTGAATCATTGATATGCATTAGCATGCATGTTAGCTTCCTTTGTATTTGTTGGAATTTTGTAACAAGAAAACCTTCAAGGCAAGACACATGAAAGAAAAGTTGAAAGCTTCGTAGCATTGTAGTAGTATAATTTTATCTCGCTGAGAAATTACATTTACTAGCACAGTATATATAAACAAATGCTGAAAGGTTGATAGCATTGCGAGAAACCATTCCAGGAGCATAGAACTTCCTTTCCTCGACATGTGGGACATCCAACATCCGGGTCCACGTGCCATGCACCAAATTATGAGTGCACAACCGCAAGGAATACTACTAATGAGCAGTCACATCTCAAAGCCACACCTTTCCAATAGTAAGCTGGACGCACGAACAACACATCATTTCACACATCGTAGAATCCTCTCGTAATAATTTTCCAAGAAAAACACCACACGTGAAAATTGGACAGTACTGTTGCAGCAAGGCATATATCCCTTCTCCGAAACATCAAGTATGGCCGTATGCGGATGGTTCCAGAAAATAATATTCCCTCCCTTCCGGTTTATGGGCCTCAATTCCAAATCTAAACCAATGAATGAACTAGTACTACTAGATAGTGAGTGTTTACTACTGTATCATGTACGTACTAATTGCAATGCATGCATGTGTTAGCAGTACAATGACCACGTATGAATTTGATGGTATGATTTGTGTAAGTTGCATGTCATATTATTGCTCTAACATGTGGTCAAAGTTAGCCTCCAAAACACATTTTAGACCCTATATGGATTGAGGGAGTACATGCATTGCTAAGTTTTCTCTTAATCCTTGCGTCCTTATTGAAGCTTGAAATGTGAACATGTGAATGGGAGGGACTACTACAACCCTTCCAAAAGAACTGTAGTACTAATGGTATCGTACTCCCTCCGTTCACCATCTCACATGCTCAGTACTTTTGCGAACTATGGAAGTAACAAATTTATTCCACCACTCAGCATCTATTATGGTTACGGAGATTTGAAATTGAGTCATATAGACCGGAAAGTACGCACTTAGGGCATCCACAACGTATGTTTTTTGTTGCCTCTAAGCCCTCTCTCTCCTCTTAGAGGCAAGCCTCTATACATTGCATGAACTGCCTCTAACAAAAAATTGGCTAGCATCGCGTCTAACCTTAGAGGCTGCCTCTAAAAATTTAACAATCCATCTGGTCCCACTTGTCAGCCTTAGGAAGCATGAGAAAGTACAAGATAAATATTACTGATTGGACAAATGTGGTGCTAATCAATACTTTTTAAATTTCTGCTAGGGCCCACCTTAGAGGCTGGTTAGAGTCTCTATACATTGTGGTGTTTCATTTGATAAGAGGCAAACCATGTGGGGCCGACCTTAGAGGCAAGGCTCTATACACTGGAGATCCTCTATACTACTTTTGATGTGTCCCGTCAACTCGCAGAACGAGGAGAAGCTTGCTTAGTACGCCCTCTCCCTCGCCCACGGGCGCGGTGGCTCGCAGAGTCATAGGACGAGGAGAAGCTTGCTTACTAAACCTACGCCCGCTCCCTCGCCCACGTGCGCGGTGGCTCCCAGGACCAGGAGAAGCTTGCATACTACGCGTACGCCCACTCCCTCACCCACGCGCGCAGTGGCTCGCAGGACGAGGAGAAAATTTTACTACTCCCTCCGTTAGATGTATACTCCTCGTCCCTACCTTGGTTAGAGAGATTATCATATTGTTTGAAATATATGTCTTTTACCAGATTTCAATATGAACCAATAGTACATACTCCAAATACTAATGTATATAAACGTATTTTAGAGTGTAGATTCACTCATTTTGCTCCGTATGTAGTCCATTGAAATGGACGTAGTAGTACGAACTCTCCCTCGCCCCTCGCCCACGTGGTGGACGTGTAGCAATTCATTCGGTCTTAGATAGCTAGAACCATATACTATAGTATCATCATTGCTCGACTTCCCGAAGAGCCGAAGAGCCAAGTGCAAGGTTAATACAGAGTATTTTTGAGATGCCAAGCACAAGGATTATAGGAAAACGAGTAGTAGTACTACTAGTAGTACGTATTGTATGAGGAAGAGGGCAACAAGAATGTATGTTTTGCGTGACAGTCTCTTCTTACAGGACGTGCTAGACCTAGTGGACCTCATTGTTGCAATGGGAGTATCATAGATGGCATGATTCAGAGTGGTGGGCAACGGGGATAATATTTGGAGCTGCTTAGTATTAAACCCCATGAAGAAGTCTGATACGTCTCCAACGTATCTATAATTTTTGATTGTTCCATGCTATTATATAATCTATTTTGGATGTTTAATATGCATTAATATGCTATTTTATATTATTTTTGGGACTAACCTATTAACCTAGAGCCCAGTGCCAGTTTCTGTTTTTTCCTTGTTTTTGAGCTTCGCAGAAATGGAATACCAAACGGAGTCCAAACGGAATAAAAATTCACGATGATTTTTCTTGGACCAGAAGACACCCAGAGGACTTGCAGTCCAAGCCAGAAGAGCCACGAGGTGGCGGCAAGGGTGGAGGGCGCGCCCTAGGGGGGGCGCCCCCCTACCTTGGGGGCCCCTCGGGACTCCCCTGACCTAGCTCTTCCTCCTATATATTCACATATATTCCAGAACCACCAGAAGCATCCACGAAAATACTTTTCCGCCGCCGCAACCTTCTGTTCCCGTGAGATCCCATCTTGGGGCCTTTTCCGGCACCCTGCCAGAGGGGGATTCGATCACGGAGGGCTTCTACATCAACCCTATTGCCCTTCCGATGAAGCGTGAGTAGTTTACCACAAACCTACGGGTCCATAGCTAGTAGCTAGATGGCTGCTTCTCTCTCTTTGATTCTCAATACCATGTTCTCCTCGATGTCTTGGAGATCTATCCGATGTAATCTTATTTTGCGGTGTGTTTGTCGAGATCCGATGAATTGGGGATTTATGATCAGCTTATCTATGAATATTATTTGAATCTTCTCTAAATTCTTTTATGCATGATTTGATATCTTTGTATTTCTCTTCGAATTATCGGTTTGGTTTGGCCAACTAGATTGGTTTTTCTTGCAATGGGAGAGGTGCTTAGCTTTGGGTTCAATCTTGCGTGATTTCACCCAGTGACAAAGTAGGGGTAGCGAGACACGTATTGCATTGTTGCCATCGAGGATAAAAAGATGGGGTTTTCATCATATTGCTTGAGTTTATTCCTCTACATCATGTCATCTTACTTAAGGCGTTACTCCGTTCTTTATGAACTTAATACTCTAGATGCATGTTGGATAGCGGTCGATATGTGGAGTAATAGTAGTAGATGCAGGCAGGACTCGGTCTACTTGACACGGACATGATGCCTATATGCATAATCATTGCCTTGGATATCGTCATAACTTTGCGCTTTTCTATCAATTGCTCGACAGTAATTTGTTCACCTACTGTAGTATTTGCCTTCATGAGAGAAGCCTCTAGTGAAACCTATGGCCCCCGAGTCTATTTTCCATCATATTAGTTTCCGATCTACTATTTTGCAATGTTTTATTTTCAGATCTATATACAAAAAACCGAAAAAAATTATCTTTTGTTTATCTATCTCTATCAGATCTCACCTTTGCAAGTGACCGTGAAGGGATTAACAACCCCTTTATCGCGTTGGGTGCAAGTGTTTGATTGTTTGTGCAGGTATTGGTGATTTGCGCGTTTTCTCCTACTAGATTGATACCTTGGTTCTTAACTGAGGGAAATACTTACCTCTACTGTGCTGCATCACCCTTTCCTCTTCAAGGGAAAAACCAACGCAAGCTCAAGAAGTAGCAGGAAGAATTTCTGGCGCCGTTGCCGGGGAGATCTACGCCAAGTCAAGATTAGTCTCCTGTCAACTTGCCAATTTCTGGCATCGTTGTCAAGGAGATCTACATCAAGCCTACCAAGTACCCATCATAAAACTCTCATCTCTTGCATTACATTATTCGCCATTTGCCTCTCGTTTTCCTCTCTCCCACTTCTAAAACGATTTTCGAAAAGATTTGCCTTTTTTATTTGCCTTCTTTCCGTATGCCTTTTTGCTCATTTGCTAACTTTGCTTGGGTTGCCATGTGCCTTCTATTTGCTTGCATCTTTGCTTGCTAAAAATCTATTGATATGGATCCACTTAAAGTTTTCTACTTGGATCATCTTCGATCCATATGTGCTTGTGCTGAAACCCCAACTAGTTTAGTTGAGGGAAAATCTTTAGATGAGCATGCTCATTTTGTGCGTCACCGTTTGTCTGAAAAAGGGAGACTCTTATGGAATCAAATAAATTGTTTGCTATGTTATGCTTGGAATCTATGTGAACTTTGTGATTTTACTTGTTGCTCTAAGAACCCTAAGAAACACCTTCCCTACCTATGTGAGTTTAATGATAATGAAATCTTATCTTCTTATGAAAAGGATGTTTATAGTTACTATGATATAGAACAAATTGAAGAATTTGTTGCTTTTAAGGGTGCTTATGAAGTTGCTTCTTTGATTAAAAAGTATGATATTACTCTCTACAAATCTGAAAATTTTGACATACTTAAATATTGCTATGAAAACTATGCTCACAATGCCTATGTCAAAGAATTTATTGAGAGAATGACCATTGCTTTGGAAGAAAATAATGATATGCACGAATCTATAGATAATTATGATTCTGTTGATTTGATTGAAATGTCCCTTGATGAACATGATGCTTGCTATTCTTGTGGCCATGATGCCAATATTTATGGAGATGAATTTGCTATAGTTCCTTATGTTAAACATGAGATTATTGTTATTGCACCCATACTTGATAGTTCCTTGAATCAAACGCATGATTGCAATGATGTTATTATAAATTCTATTAATGTCAATTGTGCTATTGATATGCAAAACACCAAGCTTGGGGATGCTAGTTTTGCTATGTCCACTACTTATTGCAATGATCATGATTGGGGTGGTAATGCTTCTTATGATCTTGAAAATTTATTTAAGCCTCATGATGAATATGTTTGCTATAATATTGAAAGTGGGTTTGGAAGAGTGTCAACTCTAGGTAATAATGATCCCACTACTTTGGAGAATGATCAATCTTATGAATTTTTTGATAAAAGTGGGCTTGGAGATGTCATGACTTTATTTGATGATAATCCCACTATTTTGGAAGAGTGTCAACTTTGCATGCATGTGGATCTTGAAGAGAATATTTTATGTGATAGCTATATTGTTGAGTTTGAGTATGATCCTACATGTAATTATTATGAGAGAGGAAAATATGGTTGTAGAAATTTTCATGTTACTAAATTACCTCTCGTTACGTTGAGATTGCTATTGTTTCTTTCTTCTACCTTGCATAGGCTAGATCTTGCTTGTCTTGCTAACTTGTTTTCCTATAAAATGCCTATGCATAGGAAGTATGTTAGACTTATATGTGATTTTCACATGTATCATGATGCTCTCTTCATGTTTCAATTGCCATCTTTCATGTGAGCATCATTGAAATCTCAATGCCTAGCTAAGGGCGTTAAACAATAGCGCTTGTTGGGAGGCAACCAAATTTTATTTTTGTGTTTTTTGTTTTGCTTCTGTTTTTGAATAAAATACACATTATGACCTCTGTAGTAATTGTGTTTTGGTGTTTTAATTAGTGTTTGTGCCAAGTAAGACCTTTGGGATGGCTTACGGTGATAGTTGATTTGATCTTGCTGAAAAACAGAAACTTTTGCGTCCAGTCACAGAATTGTTTAAATTCACTGGAGCGTGGAAAACCCCTGAATTTTATACACAAGATTTATATACAAATTTCCTCTGTTTTCCTAATTTTTCAGCATTTTT
Organism: Thinopyrum elongatum; assembly: GCA_011799875.1. Classification (NCBI taxonomy): domain Eukaryota; kingdom Viridiplantae; phylum Streptophyta; class Magnoliopsida; order Poales; family Poaceae; genus Thinopyrum; species Thinopyrum elongatum. The sequence goes on along the minus strand of CM022297.1, from coordinate 284,790,309 downwards.
TTAGTTACATAAGTATTATAACAATTCATATCTTCTCAGACTGTTCTGTTTTTGACAGATTCTGTTTTCTATGTGTTGTTTGCTTATTTTGATGAATCTATGGGTAGTATCGGGCGGTATGAACCATGGAGAAGTTGGAATACATTAGATATTACACCAATATAAATAAATAATGAGTTCACAACAGTACCAAAAGTGGTGATTTTATTTTCTTATACTAACGGATCTCATGAGATTTTCTGTTGAGTTTTGTGTTGTGAAGTTTTCAAGTTTTGGGTAAAGATTTGATGGACTATGGAATAAGGAGTGGCAAGAGCCTAAGCTTGGGGATGTCCAAGGCAAACCAAGGTAATATTCAAGGACAACCAAGAGCCTACGCTTGGGGATGCCCCCGAAGGCATCCCTCTTTCGTCTTCGTCTATCGGTAAATTTACTTGAGGCTATATTTTTATTCACTACATGATATGTGTTTTGCTTGGAGCGTCTTGTATGATTTGAGTCTTTGCTTTTTAGTTTGCCACAATCATCCTTTCTGTACACACCTTTTGAGAGGGACACGCATGAATTGTGATTTATTATAATACTCTATGTGCTTCACTTATATCTTTTGAGCTAGGCAATTTTGCTGTAGTGCTTCACTTATATCTTTCTAGAGCACGGCGGTGGTTTTATTTTATAGAAATTGTTGAACTCTCATGCTTCACTTATATTATTTTGAGAGTCTCTAAACAGCATGGTAATTTTATTTGGTTATGAATTTAGTCCTAATATGATGGGCATCCAAGAGGGATATAATAAAAACTTTCATATAAAGTGCATTGAATACTATGAGAAGTTTGATTCCTTATGATTGTTTTGAGATATAAAGATGGTGATATTAGAGTCATGCTAGTGAGTAATTGTGGATTGTAGAAATACTTGTGTTGAAGTTTGTGATTCCCGTCGCATGCACGTATGGTGAACCGTTATGTAACGAAGTTGGAGCATGATTTATTTATTGATTATCTTCCTTATGAGTCGCGGTCGGGGACGAGCGATGGTCTTTTCCTACCAATCTATCCCCCTAGGAGCATGCGTGTAGTACTTTGTTTCAATGACTAATAGATTTTTGCAATAAGTATGTGAGTTCTTTATGACTAATGTTGAGTCCATGGATTATCCGCGCTCTCACCCTTCCACCATTGCTAGCCTCTCTAGTACCGCGCAACTTTCGCCGGTGCCTTACACCCACCTTATACCTTCCTCAAAATAGCCACCATACCTACCTATTATGGCATTTCCATAGCCATTCCGAGATATATTGCCATGCAACTTTCCACCGTTCCGTTTTATTATGACACGCTCCATCATTGTCATATTGCTTTGCACGATCGTAAGATAGCTACCATGATGTTTACAAGGCTTGTCCGTTTTTTATGTCATTTTCTACGCTAGAACATTGCACATCCCAGTACACCGCCAGAGGCATTCATATAGAGTCATATTTTGTTCTAAGTATCGAGTTGTAATTCTTGAGTTGTAAGTAAATAAAAGTGTGATGATCTTCATTATTAGAGCATTGCCCCATGTGAGGAAAAATAAAAGAGGCCAAAGAAGCCAACAAAAAAAAGTGGCCAAAGAAGCCAAACAAAAAAAAGAAAAAAGAAAAAGAAATGAGAGAAAAGAGAGAAGGGGCAATGCTACTATCCTTTTTCCACACTTGTGCTTCAAAGTAGCACCATCATCTTCATGATAGAGAGTCTCCTATGTTATCAATTTCATATACTAGTGGGAATTTTTCATTATAGAACTTATCTTGTATATTCCAATGATGGGCTTCCTCAAATTGCCCTAGGTCTTCGTGAGCAAGCGAGTTGGATGCACACCCACCTAGTTTCTTTTTGAGCTTTCATAAACTTATAGCTCTAGTGCATCTGTTGCATGGCAATCCCTACTCACTCACATTGATATCTATTGATGGGCATCTCCATAGCCCGTTGATATGCCTAGTTGATGTGAGACTATCTCCTTTTTGCCTTCTCCACAACCACCATATTCTGTTCCACCTATAGTGCTATGTCCATGGCTCACGCTCATGTATTGCGTGAAAGTTGAAAAGGTTTGAGAACATCAAAAGTATGAAACAATTGCTTGGCTTGTCATCGGGGTTGTACATGATTTGAATACTTTGTGTGATGAAGATGGAGCATAGCCAGACTATATGATTTTGTAGGGATAGCTTTCTTTGCCCATGTTATTTTGAGAAGACATGATTGCTTATTTAGTATGCTTAAAGTATTATCATTTTTATGTCTATATTAAAATTTTGTTTTGAATCTTATGGATCTGAACATTCATGCCACAATAAAGAAAATTACATGGATAAATATGTTAGGTAGCATTCCACATCAAAACTTCTGTTTTTATCATTTACCTACTCGAGGATGAGCAGGAATTAAGCTTGGGGATGCTTGATACGTCTCCAACGTATCTATAATTTTTTATTGTTCCATGCTATTATATTATCTATTTTGGATGTTTTATATGCATTAATATGCTATTTTATATTATTTTGGGGACTAATCTATTAACCTAGAGCCCAGTGCCAGTTTCTTTTTTTTCCTTGTTTTTGAGCTTCGCAGAAAAGGAATACCAAACGGAGTCCAAACGGAATAAAACTTCACGATGATTTTTCTTGGACCAGAAGACACCCAGAGGACTTGGAGTCCAAGCCAGAAAAGCCACGAGGTGGCGGCAAGGGTGGAGGGCGCACCTTAGGGGGGCGCTCCCCTACCTTGTGGACCCCTCGGGACTCCCGTGACCTTGCTCTTCCTCCTATATATTCACATATATTCCAGAACCACCAGAAGCATCCACGAAAATACTTTTCCGCCGCCGCAACCTTCTGTTCCCGTGAGATCCCGTCTTGGGGCCTTTTCCGGCACCCTGCTGGAGGGGGATTCGATCACGGAGGGCTTCTACATCAACCCTATTGCCCTTCCGATGAACCATGAGTAGTTTACCACAGACCTACGGGCCCATAGCTAGTACCTAGATGGCTTATTCTCTCTCTTTGATTCTCAATACCATGTTCTCCTTGATGTTCTTGGAGACCTGTCCGATGTAATCCTCTTTTGCGGTGTGTTTGTCGAGATCCGATGAATTGTGGATTTATGATCAGCTTATCTATGAATATTATTTGAATCTTCTCTGAATTCTTTTATGCATGATTTGATATCTTTGTATTTCTCTTCGAATTATTGGTTTGGTTTGGCCACCTAGATTGGTTTTTCTTGCAATGGGAGAGGTGCTTAGCTTTGGGTTCAATCTTGCATGATTTCACCCAGTGACAAAGTAGGGGTAGCGAGACACGTATTGCATTGTTGCCATCGAGGATAAAAAGATGGGGTTTTCATCATATTGCTTGAGTTTATTCCTCTACATCATGGCATCTTACTTAAGGCGTTACTCCATTCTTTATGAACTTAATACTCTAGATGCATGCTAGATAGCGGTCGATATGTGGAGTAATAGTAGTAGATGCAGGCAGGAGTCGGTCTACTTGACACGAACGTGATGCCTATATCCATAATCATTGCCTTGGATATCGTCATAACTTTGCGCTTTTCTATCAATTGCTCGACAGTAATTTGTTCACCCACCGTAGTATTTGCCTTCATGAGAGAAGCCTCTAGTGAAACCTATGGCCCTTGGGTCTATTTTCCATCATATTAGTTTCCGATCTACTATTTCGCAATCTTTCATTTTCAGATCTATATACCAAAAAACCCAAAAATATTTTATCTTTTGTTTATCTATCTCTATCAGATCTCACCTTTGCAAGTGACCGTGAAGGGATTGACAACCCCTTTATCGCGTTAGGTGCAAGTGTTTGATTGTTTGTGCAGGTATTGGTGATTTGCTCGTTTTCTCCTACTGGATTGATACCTTGGTTCTTAACTGAGGGAAATACTTACCTCTACTGTGCTGCATCACCCTTTCCTCTTCAAGGGAAAAACCAACGCAAGCTCAAGAAGTAGCAAAGTCCCATCGAAAGGAATAGCCATCCTCTACACGTGTGATACGTCTCCAACGTATCTATAAGTTTTGCTTGTTCCATGCTGTTATATTATTATTCTTGGATGTTTTGCAATCATTTTATAGCAACTTTATATCATTTTTTGGGACTAACCTATTGACATAGTGCCCAGTGCCAATTGTTGTTTTTTGCTTGTTTTTTACTTCGTAGAAAATCAATACCAAACGGAGTCCAAACGCAGCAAAACTTTTTGGAGATTTTTTCTGGACCAGAAGACACCTGTTGGGCCAAAGAAGTACCAGAGGGGGGCTTCGAGGGGAGCACAACCCACCTGGGCCTGCCTGGGGGCCCAGGCGCACCCTGGTGGGTTGTGCCCACCTCGGCGGCCTTTCACACCACCTCTTTGCTCTATAAATACCCCTAAAATCCAAAAACCCTAGGGAAGTCGACGAAACGCAATTCCAGCCGCCGCAAGTTCCAGAAACACCAGATCTAATCTAGACACCATCACGGAGGGGTTCATCATCCTCATTGGTGCCTCTCCGATGATGGGTGAGTAGTTCATTGTAGACCTACGGGTCCGTAGTTAGTAGCTAGATGGCTTCCTCTCTCTCTTTTGATTCTCAATACAATGGTCTCTTGGAGATCTATTTGATGTAACTCTTTTTGCGGTGTGCTTGTTCGGATCCGATGAACTTTGAGTTTATGATCAGATCTATTTATCCATGAAAGTTATTTGAGTTTCTTTGATCTCTTATATTCATGATTACTTATAGCCTCGTATTTCTTCGTCGAATCTTTGGTTTAGTTAGGCCAACTAGATCGATTTTTCTTGCCATGGGAAGAGGTGCTTTGTGATGGGTTCGGTCGTGCGGTGTTCTTTCCCAGTGACAGAAGGGGCAGCAAGACACGTATTGATCGTTGCTATTAAGGATAACAAGATGGGGTCTATTCCTACATGAACAGATCTTGTCTACATCATGTCATCATTCTTATTGCATTACTCCGTTTTTCCATGAACTTAATACACTAGATGCATGCTGGATAGCGGTCGATGTGTGGAGTAATAGTAGTAGATGCAGGCAGGAGTCGGTCTACTAATCTTGGACGTGATGCCTATATAATGATCATTGCCTGGATATCGTCATAATTATTTGAAGTTCTACCAATTGCCCAACAGTAATTTGTTTACCCGCCGTATGCTATTTTTCTCGAGAGAAGCCACTAGTGAAATCTACGGCCCCGGGGTCTATTCTTTATCATATTTTCTTTGAGATCTATTTTTATTTGCTTTTGTTTTCAGATCTATTATCCTAAAAATCCAAAAATACCTTGCTGCACTTTTTCTTTATTTATTTTATTTTGTTTTATCGAGAGATCTATTTATCCAAAATCATACGAACCAATCTATCTTTTACCCGTGAGGGATTGACAACCCCTCTTGCGCGTCGGGTTGCAAGTATTTGTTCTTTGTGTGCAGGTACCGTTTACATAGTGTTGCCTGGTTCTCCTACTGGTTCGATAAACTTGGTTTCATAACTGAGGGAAATACCTACCGAAGTTGTACTGCATCATCCCTTCCTCTTCGGGGAAATACTGATGCGGATACGAGCCATCAACGTGCTCCTATGTAAAATGAGTAAATGAGACAAAAAGAGAAAGAGACAATGTAAACAAAAATCACCAGCCTTAGAGCCAGCCCTATTGTATCAGTGAATGATATTTCTATGTCGTGATTGACATGGCTATATTATTAACCATGCTACGGAGGTAGCAACGGATTTTTATTTATTTGCGGAGGTAGCATCAGATGGATATTCAACGAGGAGTGAAATGATGGTTGCTTCCTCGGTCAAACATAGAGAAAGGTGGGCCTCATGATTTGATGGCTCATTAGTCATTATTACTGCCTATACTCTTTGCCCATATAATAACTGCATGGTAGAGTAGTTTTTTTTCTTCAGTGGCACGTACGCAATATAAATAGGTTCATATGGAGAGAAAAAGAAACCGCTCCACAATATACATAGCTAGGAGCCTACATGGTTGCTTGATGGGGTTGCTCTTTTCACACTCTCTCGCTCAAAACAACTGTGGCCACATCTCTAGTCACACATCCGGGCGGATCATGTCCGCCGGGGGAAGGGGTGGATGCTTTGTGTAGATGCGGTCGCCGTCGCCGACGGCGAAAACCCACTATCGGCGCGTCCCGATCAGGGGTCCCCGCCGTTCTCTCACACAAAGCCGGTGCGCGTGGTTGCCTTCATCCCTTGCTCATTGCTGCGACGTGGGCAGTTGCCGCCTCCAGCCACCCTCCTCTAGCTACATCCTGACATCCCTCAGGTACAACATCCTCTACAGCTGGCTTGCACCACTGCCCCAGCTGCCCACATCGCTCCATGTGGATATTCTCTACTTCTTTGCCCCGCATGTATCTCTACTGGCTTCTACTGTATTTGTGATGAGTTTATGTCTCATCGACTAGTCCCACTAGTCTTATTCTAATCACACTTCTTCAATTTCTTTGCCACAGGGATGCTCAGCTCGATTTTAGTGAAACTGCACAAAATGATCCGATGGTCAAAGGGTTGCAAACTTCATTTCTTCGGAAGGTTCGATGTCGCCAGCAAATTAAAGCGTGGTTAGGTTTTAGGGTTCAAGGCCTAGGGACTGCATGGATCATTTTTTTTCTTTAGCTGTCTCTGTTCCAAAATAAGTGTCAACTTTAGTACAACTTTGACACTTATTTTGGAACGGAGGGAGTACATATTGGCTATGATCTGTGAATCATTGATATGCAATAGCATGCATGTTAGTGTCCTTTGTATTTGATGGAATGTTGCAACAGGGCAACCTTGGACGCAAGATACATGAAACAGAAGCTGAAAGCTTCATAGCATTGTACAATTTTATCTCACTGAGAAATTACAGTACTGTGTACTAAAGAGTTAGGTGTCGCACGGTGTCCAACAAATATGGTGATAGTGTGAGGTGGGCCATGTAATCACTGAGCTGCCGTGTTTTCACTGATTTCACACTCCTCCGCTGTAAGAGGGGAGAAAATTGTAAAGAGTGGAGACGCTCTACCTCCTTTCACTGAAACGTGGGACATCCAGCATCCGGTGCAAGTGTCATGGACCAAAGTAAAGTGTACAGTACAACTGAGACTCAGCATGGTCGTACCACCTCAGTAATAATGACCAATGAGCCGTCAAATCACATAGACCGGGCAGTAAGTTGGACGGACGAAGCAACCATCACTCTTCGTTGAATCTGCTTGTCCCAACGCATACGCCAGTGAGAGGTCGCGTTTGCTCTGCTCGGGCATGAATGCGGCCCCGATTCTCTGGAGCAACACTGACCGTTTCGGGCAGGAAGCGCGCGCGGGCGATGGAGGGGCTTTGGGTGGGCCAGGCTGGTCAGGAGCAGGCGTGGCAGCTGTCTCGACCGGAAGCCCGGAAATGAGAGGATGCACCGACTCTCGCGGCTAAATCGTAGTACTACACACCATATCTTTGTAGGAGTAGGTCGATGTGTCGCCCTCTCTAACACACACATGCTGTTAAAACACACACACGCACACACAGACAGGTTCATAGAATAGGAATAGGACTAGGAAGCCACAGGAAGTGAGATAAATGGAGTACGTATAAGAAGAGAAGAAGTGTGCAAGCTCGAGAAGCCACAGATCAATAATGAAGACATAGAGAAGATATTAATACAATTAGTGGGAGCAGTTATGGAAATTGGATATCTTTTAAAATGTCTAATTGTGGTTCTTGTTTTCTTTGGTCTTGCTCTCCTAGCAAAGAATTGGTGAATGTACTTCCCTGTATCAAAATGTCGTTGATGAAATAAAGAAATGTGCTGAAAAATAAATGTGTGCATACGGCCTGTGGCCGTATTAATTATGTTGGTTTTGATTTTTTCTTCGTTTATTGGGCTCATCTCATTTTCTTCATAACAGTCTTATTTTCACTTCTTTCCACCACATGTTCATATTCCAAGGTGCATTAAATTGATGCATGCAAGGATTAAAAGAAACCAACCACTGCATGTAACCATTCCTACTCATTTAGTGGTCGTCCATGAATATATTGTAATTAATGTAGATTAAAGTTTGAGTGATTTTTTAAACTATGAGATGGAGTACTTACTACATTTCTCCACTCATCATGCATCTGCCTTGGTTGATGAGATTTCAAATTTATGCCCTATAAACCGGAAAGTAGTGAGTAGTTAAAAATTTTGGTCAAACTTTGACAAAAAATATATGACGTGGCGTAAAAACCTGGACAGAGAGGGCATATTGAGTAGTATGAGATACGGTGGCACACTGACTTAGGCCGAATACAAGTGCCCAAAATTATTGAAAGAGAGCAAAGTGTACATACAAAATAATTAAAATTGAATTTCTCAATTTTTTTTCGAAACAGAGGCAAGAGATTTGCCTCATCCATTAAATAAGAGGAGAATAGAGTTTGACAGTTTGCAAGTGACCCTACAAATAAACAGCATGGCAATTACTCTCAATACGCCCTAGTTTCTTAGCACCCGCTTTAACCCTTAGTACATACGGTGGCACACTGACTTAGGCCGAATACAAGTGCCCAAAATATTTAAAATTGGAGGATGGTGCAGCCCACCTTTCCGATATTTTAACCATGTGTGTTTCAGTTGTTGTTCACTTCGGAGGGTCGTGTACCACACATGAACAATAGTAAGTGCAACCGGGAGGCGTGGAGCGTTAATTGCGAGTTGACTCCTTCGAGCGTTAAATTTTCTTCACGTATTAGCTTTGCCCTGCTAGTATTTTTCTTCACTAGTACGTTAAATAAAGAGTTCCGTTTCGTGCACAATTTAAAACAATTTTTATGGAGAGAAAAATAAAATCACTCCAACTGTATACGTTGCAGCCTCAACGCTTAATTTCTAGGATTTGCTCTCTTCACACTCTCTCTCCACTATATATATACACGCTGGAGCCTCAGCACTTATAGTTGCTCTCTACACACTCCCTCACCCTATACAGATCTAAACAAGACTGCGTTGGCCTCTCCTCTCTCTCTCCCCTCACCGCTAGTAAAAGAGCCGGCAGGATCCCTTCCACCGGGGAAGGCAAGGAGGCTTAACGTTGTCGCCGTCGGCGAGGGAGGGAATCCACTGCCGGCGCCACTGTTCTCTTTCACCCAGCAGTGGTGCAGGAGGGCCTCCGACCCCTTCTTCCTAGCTGCCGTACATAGTGTGGGCAGATCGGCCTCCGGCCGCCCACCGAGCCACACCCTGAGAACCTTAAGGTATAATTTACTTAATCCACAGGCATTGCTCTAGCTGCATGTGGAATTTTTTCGCTTCTGCACTCGAATCTAGGTGTTGGATCAAACATGAAAGTAGTGGGGAAAGTTGTATAGCATGAATCTAGGACGTGGTTCAAAGAGGAAAGGAAGGGGGAAAGTAGTACAGACTAGCTATCCAACACCTATGTTGGTCGAAAAGGGAAAACAATGACAAACGTACTAACACATCTGTAAGGAACTGATCTTTCTGTGGGTGGGGGACAAGGCTGTAGAGTTTGAGCAGGACTAGATTTGTTGCCCTCACATAGGGAAAGGTGTCTAAAGATAACAAAAATGGGACCAACACAAATATGCTCCTTGGTTGTTTTTTGCAACAGACTGTGCATAACCCCTTTATACATCGGTAGATGCACATGGTGCTTGTGCATCCACTGTCCCATACAACTCTTTAGCTGTTGTTAATCTAATAATGCCGCCGGAAAATTGAAGCAATGCCACAGTTAAAAGCAAATTACATGTTTAACGAATTTTATTGTTAATATAATCTCTCTGTTAATATGAATCAATGCCACCGTTTGAGAAATGCTACTGTCTTGCTTTATTTCCCATTTAGATAAGTTAGATGCTTCTTTTTGTGGGCTTCTGTGTCATCCATTGTTATTGACTAGTAATTGTTTCCTTTGCACCTCTGTGTAAACAGGGTTATCTACTTCACCTCGTTGCTATTGCGACCTTTTGTTGCACTGCACAAAACACTTTTGTTTTAAGAGTGTTTTGTGCAGTTCAACCAAAATGTCACATCGAAAATGTTGCTTGATTGCTAGATCTTAGTGGAACTGCATAAGAGGAGATCTGACTTCCTATCCGTGTTGGCAAATTTGTTTCAGATCTTCTTCTTGTGAGTTGTTTGAATTCTGCATCATGAGAGGTCAGTACTGGCCTTCTTTCACATGATTGTGCAGTGTGCTTTCATATGTTGTGCTACTTATACAGTAATGTTGCTTGATTTTAGTGAACTGCACAAAAGGAGACCAGACTTCCAATCTGTATGTGCACCGTAATATCCCATTGAGGTAAGATAATGATATTTCACAACTATTGGCCTGTATTTTGCTACTGCCATCAGAAAATTAATATCATTGTTTAGTGCTATACTTGTGCTCCCTTATTGACATGCCAAATCTTACATTGAAGGCGAAGCTTGTCTGTTATTGAACCAAGTGACGAAGGGGAAGAACAAATGGAAGAAGAACAAAAATCAACTCCCGGTGCTGTAATGAAGCACTGGAACTGTGATGACACAAGTAATGATATAGTTTTGCATCTTAATTTATTGCTATGGCTGGAACGAGCAATTGTTTTGCCACTGTGATTTGATTCCACTCTTAATGTAATATGTAATTATCTCTACTTGTGCAAACAGGGATCTTATTTGAAGATAACATATATTTTAGTGGAACTGCACAAGAAGATGTTGGAAACATTAAACTAATCAAGGAGTATATAGTAAGCATGGCAACCACAGTAGATAATAACGAATAGTTCCGGAGAAGTGCTTCATCTGTATGCTCTACACAATAAGCCTCACAACAAAGGTTGGTACCGGCCCACGGATTTCATCCATATGATTGAGCTTTGTCATCTCTATTGGTGTTGTGCTACTGTTTAGCTATTGTCATGAGAAAGTGGTATTGTCCTCGAGAAGTGTTTCATCTGTGTTGTTTTAAATATTTCCTTTCCTTTTTTTGAGCAAACAGGGATTCTAGCATTTAGTTGTTCTCTTGTCTTTGCACAACAGGATCATCCTCCTCTGAAGAAGAATATGGAGTATGTGAAGTGCCTAGTTCCGATTATGCCAGGATGAAGAAGCCAAGCCTCTCTTCTTATCAGAAGGGAGCAGTTGAAGGATGGTTACATTACTGCCCACAAGAACAAACTAACTTCAGCTCAGAAGGACTCACGGATCTCCATCTTTGTTGTTGTGATGGCCAATACAATGTTGTTTTAGGATTCTTTCCGGTGAGTTCCATTTTTTTAAATGCGTGCTCTGCATGGATCATGTAGGTTGCCTGTTTAAACTGTCAATTCAAAGTACAATTTGCTTTATACTAATCACTTTTTTTGTATTTATGCAAACAGGGATGCTCAACTTGATTTCAATGGGAACTGCAGAAAATGTTCTGATGGTTCGTGCCCTCCATTGTACTTCATCATGCACAATACATCGAATGTTCTCGAATCATTCATTTCCACCTCTAGCCACAAAATTAGCTACAAGAAAGGAGGTGCGGATATGTTCAAGGCGTTGCAACATATAAAGGCGAAATCATACAAGCTACGCGCGAAGTTGGTTGATTTTAGTGGAACTACACAAAAAGAACAGCTGGTTTATTTAGCACGAGGTGACATGTCAATGTCCGAACTGATGGCAAACCCCACCCATTCCACAATCGTAGGCATTTGATATTTTGGAATGGGAAAACCTTGTCAAAGTTTGCTCATTGATGTACGCAAAAAGACACACATTTGATATGTTGGAATGGGACGACCTTGTCAAATTTTGCTCATTGATGTTAGCAAGAAGACATGTGTTTGATATTTTGGAATGGGACGCCCTTTGCCGTCAGCAGCATCGATCGATTTTTCTTTATTCTTTAGTTGTGAAGTAAATATTGGCTCTGACATGTGAATCATTGAGATGCATAATCATCGATTGTTTTGAATGTTCTCTATGAATTGCCAGGCCTGTGAGTTTGATTGCAATGTACATGTACGCTAAAAAGCTGCTCAAACTTTTTGTACGTGTGAAACAGCTGCAAACGAGGTGATCACCGTGCGTCCTGAGAATAATGCTAGTACGTATTGTTTTGCATGTTCATCTAATGCCAATGATACAAGAATTCGAACAAATCGGACTAAATTCGTTCATACACGGCCGGATTTCATATAAACATGCCGAATTTCATATAAACATGCCGGATTTCATTACATTTCATACATTCTTCAACTAAAAAGGGGTGCGCTGGAGGTATAATTAATTAACCTAATCTATGATCTCCGGTGCCCATTCCCCGTGTCTGGCTGAGCCCCAAGAACAGAAGCTTCTTCTCCAGCTCCGCCTCCAGAGCCACAGGAAGTAAAGCTGTCAGACTCCACGTCGCTGCCAAGCAACTAATCGGCCGTCAATGTTCAACCCGCCAAGCTTGGCTTCAATAGGAGGGTAGGAGCGGTGGCCTTACATGGATCCGAGCGGCGGCGACCTACCGTCTTCTACTCTTCTTCGTTTTCTGTGTGGCGTGGCCTCGTTGCTGGCGGGGCGGCGCCTCAACAGAGCGGGGGAAATCCTCCCCCTCATTGCCGGCAGGGCGGGGCCTCGGCAGAGCTGACAATGTCCTCTGCCTCGTTGTTGGCGGGGCAGGGCCTCAGCGGAGCAGGGACTCGCCGTGGCCGGCGAAGTCCTCCACCTCGGTGCCGGCGGGGCGGGGCCTCAGCAGAGCCGGCATTGTCCTCCGCCTCGTCGTCGGTCTCGCCAAACAGCGCCTCGCCCGCTTCATCGCCCTCTTTGTAGGCGGCCGCAACCTCCACCACCCGCATGTGGTACCGCCAGCGCGCGAGGCGGCTCTCGCGGGCGGAGCAGTACGACTCGAGCAGCGCCTCCTGCTCCGCCCGCTCCGCGGCGATCTGCTCCTCCGCCTGCAGGTGCTCCTGGAGGACATGGTGGTTGTAGGCGGCGTCGGCCTGCGCCTCCCGGAACTGCTCCTCACGCTTTTGCCTTACCATGTCCATGTATTGGGCACGGGCCTCGCCAATGGTCATGGTGCAATGCACCGACGAGGATGGCGCGGAGGAGGGGGTTGCCGCCGGATCATCGATGAGCATGTTCTTCATTGGGACGTCGTCGTCCTCCGGATGCCTGCCGGCCAGCCAGTCGGCAGCAATGGCTGCCATCTCCTTCTTCTGATCCGTTGTCCGGCCGTCCCGAAGAGCGCTAGAGCATGAGGAAGCCATGGTGGGAGTGGTGTGGAGAGGAGAAAGGGAACGGAGGTGGATGACTGCAGCTATGGCCGGCGCAGCAGTTTATAAAGCAATGGTGGGCGGCAGAGGACGGACGGGTGGCGCCGGAGTAGCCGCCTCGGCAACCGCATATCATTAATGTGGGCGGCAGACGGACGGATGGCACTTGTGTCGTTTGAACGTGGACCAGCGGTCCGGTCCAGCAGCCGGACATGCTGGCTCGCCAGCGAGCTCGCCGAGCTCAACGACGACAACCAGACGATGGACGTGGCTTCCGACCAGTAGCTGGCACCACCACCCAAGCCGTTTCATGCCGTGTTCACCATAGAGCAGGTGTGGCCGCACTTCGACGTCTTAATGGCGGAAGAGCTACCAGCGCAGGAGAACCTGTGCTACATCCTTCGTCTCCTCAACGAGCACCGGCTCACAGAGGGATAAATCACCGACGAACAAGCGAACGATAATGCCGTCGCGGACATGTGGCCCTATGATCTTGGCTTCCTGAATGAGCAGCGGGCGCTGTATCAGACCATCCGTAGGGCCCACGAGTCCCTCTCCATCATCCTTCGAGTTGTTGCACTCGCCATGGTTCCGCCGTCTCACGTTGTCAACATGGACAACAAACATGAGGAATCAGGAGATGACTTTACGTGAAGAGGATGACAGTACGGACACACCAGGGCCATAGCCGTACGTATGCGAGTGCCTCCTTATTTACAACTATAAAAAAATGCTTCTTCCTGGTTTCCTGACATCCCGGTCCCACACAATTGTCAACATATATAGTCAATAAACGAGATAATTGCACAAGGAGCGGCCGACAGCTGGGACCCAGCAGCTCGAGCAGTATTTGTTTTTTGAGGTGTGAGCAGAGTTTTTTTTGAGCGATGTTTTTGTTGTTATTCAGAGGAGCAGGGTATCAACTGGGCGGGCTGTGGCCCGTCTAGCCCAGGCTATTATTTTATGTCGACCAAATATCCAGCCCAGATATTAATTTTTCAAGGTGAAAATGGCTAGCCCGGCTATACTTTTTTTGAGGAATACCCAACCCAGGTCAACTTGTTATTCTCCGCCTGGGCTACAAATCTTTCCTAGGAGAGATGCATTAGGCCTAACAAGAAAATGGGCTTTAAGAAATAATAAATGGGATACAATTATAAAAACTGGGTTGTAAATATAAAAAACACACCAAACAGGTAATTAGTTTCAAAAATATTATTTTTGGATTTTGAAATTTTTAATTTCATTACTTTTTGCCCGCGCAATATTCCGTTTGATTTTTACCTAATACAAATTTATTTTGAAATTATATTTAATCTGACTCGAAATTTCAGGATAAAAATGTTTCGGATCCCATCAAAATGTGGGATTTTTTGTTGAATTCTATTTTGAGCGGTTGGTTGAAATTATTAATCGTTGTCCTGGCTAGAAAATAGGCTGTAATTTTAACAAACTGTAAATGGGGTGTAGTAAATTCCAATAGAATTCAAAAATGGGTTGTACATTATTACAAATTGCAAATGGTCTATATGTTCTCTACCACAGATGTGATGCTCACTTGTGGGCCTACTAAGTTGACACGTACGGAAGGCTTTGTCAACTTATAGTCAACACACGATTCTAGCAGCAGTGGTCATTGGATGTCCATCCAACGGCTCTAGTACTTCTTCAATTTTGGATATTCTTGCTTCAGCCAGCCAAACCACTGCCGGCGGTACCGCCTGCTACCGCCTCCCGTGGCCAGCTGTGCTGCCGCGTAGGCTTCACCGGCCCACCCTACTCCCATCGCCATCCAGGCCATTCCTCTACTCACCAACACCTCCTATTATTCTCCGGCGACGGTAGCCTCACACCGCAGCCGAACCAGTGAACCCTCGTACTCCCCTCCGCGTGGGCATCCACTGATGTGTCTTCGCCGGCTCCGGGTCGTTCCCTTCCTAGGCCTCGCCATCGTTCACCGCGTTGGTTCTCTCGGTGCGGCGTGGTCAACTTTGTCAACAAACGACAATCATCGGAAGAGGCATGTACGTGGAGTGGCTGACAGTAGGGACCCATCAGGCCCATGGCCGCACTCAGCAAGTGCCCCTTATTATGCGAAAACAAATGATTTCTCCCCCTGACAGGTTTGACCCACCAGCTACATCTTCACACACAAGGAAGTGCTTCCTTTATTACGCGGAAAAAAAAGTTTCCTCCCCCTGACAGCTAGGACCCACCAGCTTTATTATGATCCATTTCGTGAAAATATAGATTGTACCAAAGATGCTAAATTGTTTTCTTTTTATTCTAACTTGAAAAGAAGAAATAAAAAAAACCAGAAAACATCTTCGCACGCAAGGAAGTGCCAACTTATTACGCACAAAAAAAATGATTCCCCCCTGCTAGCTGGGACCCACCAGATTTGGAGGCTGACTTATGGGCCTACTAAGTTGACTTGTACACAGGGCTTTGTCAACTTAGTCAATAAACGATTCTAGCTGCAGTGACCGTTGGATCCAACGGCCGAGCTGCATCTTCAACCTCTGGTCTTCTTGCTCCAGCCGCCCAAACCAGCGCCCGCCGTACCGCCTGCTCCAGCCTCCCGTGGTCGGCTGTGCTGCCACGCAGGCCTCACCGCCCGACCATACTACCACTGGCCAGGCCTTCCCTCTACTCACCCACACCCCCTGTTATTCTCCGGCGATGACAACGTTACACCACAGCCGAACCAGTGAACCCTCGTACTCCCCTCTGCGTGGGCATCCACCTACCTCGTCTTCCCTGGTTCCATGTCGTTCCCTTCCTAGGCCTCACCGTCGTCCACCGCCTTGATGCTCTCGGCGCCTCGTGGTCAACGAGGTCAATGAACGACAGCCATCGGAAGAGGACTTTAGGCGGTGAGGCTGACAGCTGGACCCACCAGCTACATCTTCGAACACAAAGAAGTGCCTCTTTATTACTCGCAAAATAAAAATGATTCCTCCCCCTGACACCCGGGACCCACCAGCTATATCTTCGCATGCAAGGAAGTGCGTCCTTATCCTCCCTGACAGCTGGGACCCACCCGGTCAAAGCATACGTAGCGTTGTCTGTCTGGTTGCAAACATGTACGTACATATTGGTTGATCGGTCTCTCTGCAACGATGAACCATGGCCGAGCAAGCAGCGGCACGTGTAGTAGTAGAGCCCCCGACGTAGCAGTTCAAGCGCAGTTCAGGCAGTCCCTTCTAAATCGTGTACATGTACGTACAGCCACATGGCAAAAAATACGGCCACATACGTACATACGGGCGGGGTCTCAAACGCCTACTCACGCATACGTACGGCCAGGGCTCGTGTACATGGAGAGGCAACGGATGGCAGCAACGGCGTCCTGTTCATCGACAGCCAACCGGCTGGGCCAGAACGGAGGAAACAACGTCGTGTTCATCGGGAGGCAACGGAATGCGTCGTGTTCATCGGGAGCCAACCGGCTTGGACGGAACAGCCGAAACGAGGTCTGCCGTACCGCAAAACAGAGGAAACAGACTTCTGTTCGAGTGCCTACGGTCGTAACGGGGTCCTGTTGATCGGGAGGGGTGTGGCGTAACGCAGAACAGAGGAAACGGACTTCTGTTCGAGCTCCTATGGTCGAAACGGGGTGCTGTTGATCGGGAGGGGTGTGGTGTACCACAAAACGAAGGAAACAGACTTGTGTTGGAGCGCCTACGGTTGAAATGGGGTCCTGTTCATCGGGAGGGGTGTGGCGTACCGCAAAACGGGACTCCACGGGCTACTGCTCATCCACCATCTACTGCCTCGCTCTAGCCTCCATGGGCTATTGTTCATCCACCATCGACTTCCTCCAGCCTCCACCTACTACTGTTCATCCACCGCGTCTTCCTCCTACCTCCACCAGCTACTATTCATCCATGGGCTACTGTTCATCCAGCCTCCACCGGCTACTGTTCAACCAGCCCTCCATGGGGTCCTGTTCATCCACCCCCAACCGGCTTGGGTGTGGTGGCCTCCTCGATCAGGGTCCTGTTCATCCAGCGGCAACAGCCTCTACTACCACGGGGTCCTGTTCATCCAACCCCCACCAGGAACTGTTCATCCAACCCCCAACAACGGTCATTGTTCATCAAGAGGCAGCTAGTTCGATCGGCTTCAGTTAGCAACAGTAGTGAAGGAATCGCTCGGGTTCAGTTAACAGCTAAGGGATCGATCGCTCAGGTTCAGTAATGTTGCTAGTGCAATCGCTCGGGTTCAGTAAGCAAACGCCTCGCTCGGGTTCAGTTAGAGCCCAACACCTCGCACACACACGCGTACGTGTACGATAGAAACACGCAAACCTCCATGCATCGCTCGGCCCCAACCACCCACCGTAATCGGGAACTCCACGAAATTTTCCTCGTCCTCACTTCTACCACGATTTTTTCTGTCATGGACGGCCCAAAGAATGTCATGCAGGTGCGTCCTAAAAGCCCATTTTCTGTCGTGATTTTTTGTCATAGAAGTAGGAGCCCACCACATCTATGATGATACGTGGTTTTGTCACAATTATCGTCATAGAAGTGTCATAAGCATGACATAATTTTTTTTGTTCAGGCCAAAATGTCACAGATGTGTCTTTTTTTTGTAGTGAGTGCACATGAAGAAAATAGGCATACTAGAAAAAACTGACTTGATGAGGGTAAGCTTGTCTCCAGTGGATAGTAAAGTGGAGCACCCAAGCAACCTATTTTCAATTCTCTTCAACATAGGCATAAAATCCTCAACCCTTGGTTTGGTGTAACATAGTGGTAGCCCCAAATATTTATGTGGAAGTGTTCCATTTTTGCAGCCCAAAAGGTGAGACAGTTCAGTCATCTTGTCCATGGGTGTGTTGATAGCAATGAGGGTTGATTTGGAATAGTTGACTTTGAGACCTGTGTAAGCAGCATAGTGAAGCAAGAGGTTTTTGATGTGCTCAAGTTGCCTTCTGTCAGCCTTGGCAACCAGGATGGTGCCATCTGCATACTGAATGATAGGGTAATCAGTGCAAGATTGATGAACAAGTGGTGTCTGAATCAGGTTGTTTAGCATGGCTTCATTCATCATGGTTTGTAAGACATCAGCAGCAATCACAAATATGAGAGGTGAGAGTGGATCTCCTTGTCTGACACCTTTTTTACACAAAAATTGTTTTCCTGGTACTCCATTCAGAAGCACAGAGGAAAAGCCAGTCCCATAGAACATTTTCATCCATTGAATCCATTTTGGTCCAAAGCCTTTTGCCTGCATAATCTGTATGATGGTATCATGGTTTAACATATCAAATGCTTTCTCAAAGTCCAGCTTCAGTAAAACCAGCTCTGTTTTGCTTTGAAAGCATTGATGAATGTATTCATATGACCAAGCAAGACAGTCTTGAATGCATCTGTTGTTCAGAAAACCATATTCATTGGTGTGGACCATTCTGAGGATAACTTTTTGGAGCCTGTTTGCCAGTAGCTTGGTGATGATCTTAAAGTACAGTTCAGGAGGGAGATAGGCCTGAAGTATGCAGGGCTAGGTTATGAAGGACTAGTTGATGCTTTGGATATTAACATTACCAGCATGAAAATCATGGATGAGTTTGTAAAAATCAGTGGTAATGATATCCCAACACTGTTTGAGGAATGCTGCATTAAAACCATCTGGTCCTGGTGACTTATCAGAGGGCATCTGTATAACAACATTATCAATTTCTTCCTTGGTGAAAGGGGCTTCCAATTCAGATAGATCTCCCAAAGATTGTAGAATATTATCCAGTTGAAGAGGGTTGTCTGTGGGGGAGCTGGTACCCAATCTGTCTTTGAATACCCTGAATAGGATGGCAGCTTTGGCTTGATGATCATGGTGTTCTTGTCCTGTTTCATCTTTGAGCATAACAATACAATTATTTCTAAATTTGATTCTGGCTTTGTATTGGAAGTATTTAGTGTTGGCCTCCCCCATCTGAACCTGTCTGATTGTTACTCTTTGTTTCCAATATATTCTTTGGTGATCCAGTAACATTGCAAGATGATTCTTGAGAACCTCCCTTCCATTTGATTCCTCTGTGGATAGAGGTCTGAAGTCCTCAAAATAATCATAGCATAGGATTAGGAAATTGGTATCTGCAATAATTTTCCTCAAATCAGAAATTTTCCTAGACCAGATTTTCAGTCCTTTCCTCAATCTTTTGAATTTGGCAGCTTTGATTTTTGCACTCTCACTTTCATTCACATCCTGAGACCATATGGATTTGACAACATCCTTGAATTGTGAGTGTTGTAACAAAAAATTCTCAAATCTGAAGATATTAGTTCTAGGAATAGAAGAGCCAATTTTGATGTTGATGGGAACATGATCAGATGTAGTTTTTGCCAAGGGGTAGGAAAAAGTGGCAGGGTATTTGAGTGTCCATGCTTCAGATGTAAAACACCAATCCAGTTTCTCAAGCAGAGGAGCTTCTTGCATATTGCTCCATGTAAAATTCTTACCTTTCAGAGGGATCTCAATCAGTGCCTGTTGGTTAATGGCTTCATTAAAATTGAGCATATCATCTAAATTTCCTCCTTCTCTACTCTTGTCGTGGGGGTATCTTATATAGTTAAAGTCTCTCAATATGATCCAGTGAATATCATCATCCATGTGGAAATTCTTTAGCCAATTAATAAAGAGAAGTCTTTCTTGTTGTTCACATGGACCATACACATTGGTGAGAACCCACTGATCTCCATTATGCTTGGAGGTAAACTGGATGGAGATGGCATAATTGTTTCTGTGAAAGACCTGACCCCCCAAAACTTGATCATTCCATGCAACTAAAATCCCTCCTGATGCTCCAACAGATGGGAGGTATTCAAACTTGCTAATTCTTCTGGGACAGAATTTTTTTATGTATGTGCTATCAAATGACTCCCTTTTAATCTCCTGTATGCAGATAACTAAGCACTGAGATTCTTAAATTTTATTGGCAATCATAGTCAATTTCTTAGGGTCATTAATACCCCTAATATTCCAGTTTAGAATGTTCCATTCTCTATTCATGAGATAGCATCAGAGCCGAGCAGTTTAGCTGTTACATCAGACTGTCTAGCATATGAAACTAGAAAAAGATGCTGTGATCGGGAGAGATAGCAGATAAAATAGATGATATTCTCGCAGTCTAAAGCCTAGTTCAAAAGTTCAACAGTGCCATTTCTTATACAGTCTTTCATAGCAAATTCAGTACAGCCATATCTCATACAGTTTTTCATAGCAAATTCAGTACAGCCAGGTAACATCACAGAACACAAAATAATACAGAGTAGAGCTTGAGCAGGATTATGTGGAACTAGATCCATTTCTTATTATGCTCCTTTGAAGCCCTCCAGATTGGAACTGGCACCTTTGCTCTTCTTTGGCCTCTTGGACAGGATCTCTTCAGTGGTGTCCTTCTCAGTCACCTTGCAAAAAGAGGTGTTTAGGCTCTTAACCACTTTGGCAGTGATAATTGGTGGTTTAGCATTACATGCAAGGCAATCTTTATCCATGCAAACTGATTTTTTGAAACCCTTAGATAATTTTTGAAGTCTACATCTTCTTCATACCTTTGTCTCAACCATTGGGATTTTGTCCTTCCTCCTTTTGTGATTGTGAAGAGCAGATCTGGATGAAGCAGATGTCACTTCAGTAGTTGCTGCTTCAGATGGAGTGCCAAGTGCATTGTCCTTTGTGCCCTGTTGAGATGAAGGAGCAGAGCAGATAAGTGTATCATGAGCTGGGCATGTCTTAGGTATTGAAAAGGGCAGAGTGTTGTGGCAAGATGATTCTTGACTAATAATTTCCCATACATTAGAGGTAACAAACTTTTTTGCCCATTCAAATTTGTCTGGAGATAATAGATTGACTGATAGAAAATTGACCCAGTCAACGGGTACCTGGATAATTTCATTGCTATGCATTGTGGGGGCAAAATGTGATCTCCAAATCTTTGCACCCTCGCTGCCAATAAGGGCTTCCTCTGTCAGTTGCTTTGATGAGGCATCTGCACTTAGTGTTGGATCAAGTGTCTTGTCTGTCTTGGGTGGCAATCCTGGGCAGATGGTGTGAGCCTGATTAATAAAGGCAGGAGTAGGAAAGCCTGGTGGAGCAGATGGATCTTGTGAAGTCTCGCCTTCATATCCATGAAGTTCTTTGTCCCCATCCTTATCAGAAATCTTCTCGTGGCAGTTGTGAGTGTCTGCATCTTCTGCATTAATAGCTCCAGTTGGGGCAGTGTTAGTCTCAGTAGTGCTAATAGCAGGGTTAGATGCATGCATAGCCAAAGCCATCTTACTAGCAGTTGGGGCATATGTCTGTAATTCCAACTGCATGGGATCCATAACTCTGTCCTCATATACTGTAGTTTCCTTTTGCATGATAACATCAATACTCATATCAAGAATAGGCAGTCTCTGTATGACAGGTGGGTGCAGGATAACAATAGGTTGAGGTTGAAGGTTGTTGTCAGCATCAATAATAGGTTGTTGGTCCATGTTCTTGTGGAAGCATAAGTGGGCCTGGCCCAATTGGATCAAATGCTATGTTCAAATCTGGGAGCTCTGGCTGTATTGGCGCCAAGGGACCATTGGCAGAAGCAGCAGTGTTAGCTGTGTTGTGTGAAGGACCTCCAGAAATAGTGATACTACTGTTAGCATTGCCTCCATCAGCATTTACTTGTACATTCGATGGTTCCATTAAATCATTGAGAGCCAAAAATTCTCCTTGTTGGAGTTCCTGATCAACTTCATGTACCTATGGCATGGCCCAGTGCCCCCATCCTGGTAGATTAGCTTCCTCTTCCTCATCTACAGGTTGTTCCTCCATCATATCATGGTTTTCAGCCTCATTGTTCAGTGCCAGTTGAATATTGACATGGTTGTCCTCTGGTTGGTTATGTGGTGGATGAAGATCATCATACTCATGTTGCTAAAGTGGTCCCAAGAAATGATTGTGCTGGTTTGGATGAAAAACAGCTTGTGGTGGGATTGGGTGTGGATTACCTTGTGGTGGAATAGGATCCTCATCAGGTAGCACTGCCCCTAATATCTGTTGTTGCAGGATAACCACAGGCACTGTAAGAGATCCAGACTGAAATCTGTCTCCCTCTCCAAACACAATGCTGGCAGGAATATCAGAGAGTTCCTCAACTCTCACATGTACCATAAGATTAGCCCTTGTGCTTCTAACTCTATCCCACATGAGAAACTTGCCAAATTTGTTAATAACATTACTCACTTCCTGGATATTCCTTCTGTCAAATGGGTACCCACAAAGCAAGATCCATACATCTCTGTTCAAGACTAAGCTTCTCCAATTAAACGCCTGATTGTGCTTTTGGAAAATGACATGCACATCTATGAATAAGTGTGGGCTGTTGGCAACTAAATCATCTCTATCAAAAACGTTGTTCATCTTGACATATGCTTGACCAAAAGGTCATGGCTCTATTTCAGAAAAACCCAGTCGCTTGTCTGCCAGAAAGTCAGATGGTTGATACGTCTCCAACGTATCTATAATTTTTGATTGTTCCGTGCTGTTATATTATCATTCTTGGATGTTTTACAATCATTTTATAGCAACTTTATATCATTTTTTGGGACTGACCTATTGACATAGTGCCCAGTGCCAGTTGCTGTTTTTTGCTTGTTTTTTACTTCGCAGAAAATCAATACCAAACAGAGTCCAAACGCAGCGAAACTTTTTGGAGTTTTTTTTGGGACCAGAAGACACATGATGGGGCAAGGAAGTACCAGAGGGGGGCTCCGAGGGGAGCACAACCCACCTGGGCGTGCCTGGGGGCCCAGGCGCATCCTGGTGGGTTGTGCCCACCTCGGACGCCTCCCACACCGCCTCTTTGCTCTATAAATACCCCAAAAATCTAAAAACCCTAAGGGAGTCGACGAAACACAATTCCAGCCGCCGCAAGTTCCAGAAACCACAGATCCAATCTAGACACCATCACGGAGGGGTTCATCATCTTCATTGGTGCCTCTCCGATGATGCGTGAGTAGTTCATTGTAGACCTACGGGTCCATAGTTAGTAGCTAGATGGCTTCCTCTCTCTCTCTCTCTTTTGATTCTCAATACAATGGTCTCTTGGAGATTTATTTGATGTAACTCTTTTTACGGTGTGTTTGTTGGGATCCGATGAACTTTGAGTTTATGATCAGATCTATATTTTTATCCATGAAAGTTATTTGAGTTTCTTTGATCTCTTATATGCATGATTACTTATAGCCTCATATTTCTTCTTCGAATCTTTGGTTTAGTTAGGCCGACTAGATCGATTTTTCTTGCCATGGGAAGAGGTGCTTTGTGATGGGTTCAATCTTACGGTGCTCAATCCCAGTGACAGAAGGGGACATGACACGTATGTATCGTTGCTATTAAGGATAACAAGATGGGGTCTATTCCTACATGAATAGATCTTGTATACATCATGTCATCGTTCTTATTGCATTACTCCGTTTTTCCATGAACTTAATACACTAGATGCATGCTGGATAGCGGTTGATGTGTGGAGTAATAGTAGTAGATGCAGGCAGGAGTCGGTCTACTAATCTTGGACGTGATGCCTATATAATGATCATTGCCTGGATATCGTCATAATTATTTTAAGTTCTATCAATTGCCCAACAGTAATTTGTTTACCCGCCGTATGCTATTTTTCTCGAGAGAAGCCACTAGTGAAATCTACGGCCCCTGGGTCTCTTCCTTATCATATTTGCCTTCGGGATCTATTTTTATTTGCTTGTATTTTTAGATCTATTAATCCAAAAACCCAAAAATACCTTGCTACAATTTTTTATTTTTTATTTTATTTCGCGTTCTCGTGGGATCTATTTATCCAATCTACTACAAATTTATCTATCTTTTTACCCGGGAGGGATTGACAACCCCTCTTACACGTTGGGTTGCAAGTATTTGTTCTTTGTGTGCAGGTACCGTTTACATAGTGTTGCGTGGTTCTCCTACTGGTTCGATAACCTTGGTCTCATCACTGAGGGAAATACCTACCATAGCTGTGCTGCATCATCCCTTCCTCTTTGGGGAAATACCGACGTAGTTCAAGCCATATCAAAAGGAATTTCTGGCGCCGTTGCCGGGGAAGATCAAGTCAAGATAGTCTCTCGGCCATGTGCGAATTTTTGGCGCCGTTGCCGGGGAGATATCATCAACATCTATCAGGTTCCTAATCACAAATCTCATCTCCTTGTAATTTACATTATTTGCCATTTCCCTCTCATTTTCATCTCCCCCACTTCACAAAAATTTGCCGTTTTATTCGCCTTCTTTTCCGTTTGCCTTTTTCTCGTCAGATCTCTTGTTTGCTTGTGTTGCCATGTGTCTTCTATTTGCTTGCATCTTTGCTTGCTAAAAATCTATTGATATGGATCCTCATCCACTTGCTAATCTTTTTAAAAGATCCAGTTATGACGAACCAATTGTTAGTGAATTGAATTCACTAGATTATCTTTATGAAGTTTTGCTTGAGATTTATGAATCTGAAAATTGTGATGAAGTGTTAAACGAAGAAATTTATGAAGTGATTCATGGTAGCTCCTTGAATGAAAAGCATGATTGCAATAATTTTACTATAAATTCTATTAATGTCAATTGTGTTAGTGATATGCAAAACCCCAAGCTTGGGGATGCTTGTTTTTATATGTCTACTACTTATTGCAATGATCATGATTGGGGTGATAATGTTTCTTATGATCTTGAAAATTTATTTAAGCCTCATGATGATTATGATATTGATAATAATGTTTGCAACAATATTGAAAGTGGGTTTGGAAGAGCGTCAACTTTAGGTTAAAAAATCCCACATATTTGGAGAGTGTTCAATCTTATGAATTTTTTTATGAAAGTGGGTTTGGAGAGGTCATGACTTTAGTTGATGTTAATCCCACTATTTTAGAAGATTATAAATTTTTTATGCATGTGGATCATGAAGAGAAAATTTTATATGATAGCTATATTGTTGAATTTGACTATGATCCTACATGTAATTATTATGAGAGAGGGAAATATGGTTGTAGAAATTTTCATGTTACTAATTTACCTCTCGTTATGTTGAGATTGCTATTGTTTCTTTCTTCTTCCTTGCATATGCTATATATTTCTTGTCTTGATAATTTATTTGCTTATAAAATCCCTATGCATAGGAAGTATGTTAGACTTAAATTTGTTTGTCACATGTATTATGATGCTCTCTCTGTGTTTCAATTCTTGTCTTTCATGCGAGCATCATCGATATTATTATGCCTAGCTAGGGGCGTAAAATGATAGCGCTTGTTGGGAGGCAACCCAATGAATAAAATTTATTTTTGCCTTTTTCTTTTTGTTCTTGAGTGTTTGCACAATTATGCTACTGTTATGATTGTGTTTTTTATGTTTTAATTAGTGTTTGTGCCAAGTAAAGCCTTTGGGATAGCTTTGGTGATAGTTGATTTGATCTTGTTGGAAAACAGAAACTTTTGCGTCCAGTAAAATAAATTTTTAAAATCACAGAAGCGACAAAAAATTCTGAATTTTTTACAAAATCTTTATAAACAAATTGTTTCTTCTGTCCTAATGTTTAAGAAATTTTGGAGTTACACAAGTATGAGAACAATTCGCATCTTTACAGACTATTCTGTTTTTGACAGATTCTGTTTTCTTTGCATTGTGTGCTTATTTTGATGAATCTATGGTTTGTATCGGGGGGTATAAGCCATGGCAAAGTTAGAATACAGTAGATATAATGCAATAACAAAATTTGAATGGGTTTTCTACAGTACTTAAAGTAAAGATTGGTTTTCTTATACTAACGGATCTCACGAAGGTTTTGTTGAGTTTTATGTGATTGAAGTTTTCAAGTTTTGGGTGAGATAACGATGGATGAAGGAATAAGGAGTAAGAAGAGACTAAGCTTGGGGATGCCCCATGGCACCCCAAGGCAATATTCAAGGAGAAACTAAGCTTGGGGATGCCCCCGAGTGGCATCCCCTCTTTCTTCTAACGACGATCGGCATTTTACTTGGAGCAATATTTTTATTCGTCACATATCATGAGTTTTGCTTGGAGCGTCTTGTATTATATGAGTCTTTGCTTGTTTTGCTTTTTTATTTTGTGTCATCTATCCTTGCTGGACACACCTATTTGAGAGAGCCAAAATTATGATATGATTTGTTAGAATTGCTCTATGTGCTTCACTTAAATTCTTTGAGCTATGGAATTGCTCTAGTGCTTCACTTATATCTTTTTGAGCACGGTGTGCTTTAGTAATTTTGAAGAAATGCTCTCATGCTTCACTTAGATTTATTTGAGAGCTAGTAATTTTGAAGAAATTCTCTCATGCTTCACTTATATTATTTTGAGAGAAGAAAATTCTATGCTCATGTTCTTCACTTAGATTTGTTTGAGCTATCAAAAGCAACATATGAAATTAGTCCCAAAGTGATAGATATTCAAGAGGGATATAATAAAAACTTTCATGAAGATCATTGGACAAAATAAACTTGATTCTTTGTAATAGTTTTGCGATATGATGATATAATATGTGAGTCATGTTGATGAGTAATTGTGCTTTAGTAAGAATATTGATGTTAAGGTTTGTGATTCCCTATGCAAGCACGAAAGTCAATAGTTATGCAATGAAATTACATCCTACTTATGGTGCATTATTCGGTGTTAGTTATGCGTAATGCTCGCTTATGAGATTTTTTGTTTCTTGGTTGGATGCTTCTCAATCTTTTTTCTAGCCTTCACTTGTACTAAGTAGGAATACTACTTGTGCATCCAAAATCCTTAAACCCAGTTTTGCCATATGAGTCCACTATACCTACTTATATGCGGTATTTCCGTGCCGTTCTAAGCAAATTTGTATGTGACATCTCTAATTTTCAAAATAAATTTCCTTTTTGTGTGCTCATACCACTCATGAAACGGTAGGGGGTGGCTAATATTTTTCCATGCTAGATGTGTTATTCTCAAGATGAGTGTTTATTCACTTGTCATTGCACGAGACTACGGCAAAGGTATTAGGGATGCCCAGTCCCGAAATGAAAAATGAATTTAATTTATGTTGCAAATGATAAATTCCTTGGAAAGTGTTGGTATGGACGGTACCCATGGATACGGCTAGCCGTGGAATGTGAAAGTATGGTGGAAAAAGGAATAAACTTTATTTTCTGTTTGGGAACCGCCTATGATATATCTAGTATGGAAAGTATTGGGAACTACTCGATCGTTTTCGTTAACAGGAAAGGCATGCCACCCAAAATGTTTTATCTCTATCTTTTTCCGCTTTGAGCTCTGGCACCTCTACAAATACCTACTTCCCTCTGCGAAGGGCCTTTCTATTTACTTTATGCAATTTTTATTTTTATTTGAGTCTCCATCTTCTCTTATAAAGCACCAACTAAGGGGCACTATGATCGTACTTGAGCATTGGGTGTAGCTAATATGCGAGTGTGTTTCATGAATGGATCAATGATTGAGCATAACAGGCTAGGGATAACTTGCTTTAGTGTTGATATTTTGAAAGACATGGTTGCTTGTTGATATGCTTGAGTATTGAAATCTTCATGTCAAAACTAAACTATTGCTTTGAACCACATAAAAGTCCATATGTCCATGCTACGAAAGAAAAGAATATGTGATGAACATCATAGGCAGCATTCCACATAAAAATTCTGTTTTTATCATTTACCTACTCGAGGACGAGCAGGAATTAAGCTTGGGGATGCCGATACGTCTCCAACGTATCTATAATTTTTGATTGTTCCATGCTGTTATATTATCATTCTTGGATGTTTTATATTCATTTTATAGCAACTTTATATCAGTTTTTGGGACTAACCTATTGACATAGTGCCCAGTGCCAGTTGCTGTTTTTTGCTTGTTTTTTACTTCGCGGAAAATCAATACCAAACGGAGTCCAAATGCAGCGAAACTTTTTGGAGATTTTTTTGGACCAGAAGACACACGATGGGCCAAGGAAGTACCAGCGGGGGGCTCCGAGAGGAGCACAATCCACCTGGGGGCCCAGGCGCGCCCTGGTGGGTTGTGCCCACCTCGGCCGCCTCCCGCACCGCCTCTTTGCGCTATAAATACCCCGAAAATCCAAAAACCCTAAGGGAGTCGATGAAACACAATTCCAGCCGCCGCAAGTTCCAGAAACGACAAATCCAATCTAGACACCATCACAGAGGGTTTCATCATCCTCATTGGTGCCTCTCCGATGATGCGTGAGTAGTTCATTGTAGACCTACGGGTCCATAGTTAGTAGCTAGATGGCTTCCTCTCTCTCTCTTTTGATTCTCAATACAATGGTCTCTTGGAGATCTATTTGATGTAACTCTTTTTGCGGTGTGTTTGTTGGGATCCGATGAACTTTGAGTTTATGATCAGATCTATATTTTTATCCATGAAAGTTATTTGAGTTTCTTTGATCTCTTATATGCATGATTACTTATAGCCTCGTATTTCTTCTTCGAATCTTTGGTTTAGTTAGGCCGACTAGATCGATTTTTCTTGCCATGGGAAGAGGTGCTTTGTGATGGGTTCAATCTTACGATGCTCAATCCCAGTGACAGAAGGGGACATGACACGTATGTATCGTTGCTATTAAGGATAACAAGATGGGGTCTATTCCTACATGAATAGATCTTGTCTACATCATGTCATCATTCTTATTGCATTACTCCGTTTTTCCATGAACTTAATACACTAGATGCATGCTGGATAGCGGTCGATGTGTGGAGTAATAGTAGTAGATGCAGGCAGGAGTCGGTCTACTAATCTTGGACGTGATGCCTATATAATGATCATTGCCTAGACATCGTCATAATTATTTGAAGTTCTATCAATTGCCCAACAGTAATTTGTTTACCCGCCGTATGCTATTTTTCTCGAGAGAAGCCACTAGTGAAATCTACGGCCCCCGGGTCTCTTCCTTATCATATTTGCCTTCGAGATCTATTTTTATTTGCTTTTATTTTCAGATCTATTAATCCAAAAACCCAAAAATACCTTACTGCAATTTTTTATTATTTATTTTATTTCGCGTTCCCGCGAGATCTGTTTATCCAATCTACTACAAATTTATCTATCTTTTCACCCAGGAGGGATTGACAACCCCTCTTACACGTCGGGTTGCAAGTATTTGTTCTTTGTGTGCAGGTACCGTTTACATAGTGTTGCGTGGTTCTCCTACTAGTTCGATAACCTTGGTTTCATCACTGAGGGAAATACCTACCGTAGCTGTTCTGCATCATCCCTTCCTCTTTGGGGAAATACCGACGTAGTTCAACCCGCATCAATGGCACCTCTCAGATGGTGTTGAAAGCGACTGGAAGATTTGGCATTGGCAAAATCGTCGCAATCGCCCAGTCCTCATGAGTGGGTGGGGCCGCGCCGGTGATGACATGAACCCTAGCTGGCCTTCCCTCCACCTGAATGCTCTGATGATTTGGTGGGAGGAAAGGAGAAGGATCGAAAGGAAATGTGGCCATGGTTGGGGAGATTTGTGCGATCAGAGGAAGAGGATTGCGAGGCAGAGTGGTTGGATGGATTACAACAGCAAGAAGCCTTTGGGTATTGGAGATTTGGGAGGTCCGACGATGGAGGCTGTCTTCAGGGTGTGATTGAGTGGGAGCATTAACTAGAAGATCCTGGTTGGTCGGCTGAAAGAAAGCCTGAGTCGTCACAATCGCAGGAACAGTGGCATTCGGTCTTGGGAACTCAATCGTCAATTGCTTCGTTGGGCTGGCTCTAGCAGGCAGGCTATGTTGGGCCGCTGAGAAACAATCTCTCTCGATGTGGCCCCAGCGCTTGAAGGACCGGCATTTGATGCGGTTAGTGTAGCTGGGCCTAGAGTGGCCCATAAGCAAACATCAGACACATAACATATTCTGCTCATGCATTTGAAAACGCGGGGATCTCGCCCTCGGAGCAGTAACAACAGCATTGATGGTGTTCAAACCTGATGATCTAGCATGATCCGGTGATGAAGCTGGATTTGAAAAATTGCCATGGGGAGGAGAGGGTGGTTCTGATCTGTGAAAATCACCGGTGATCTAAGAGCTTGGAGGTAATATTTCCTAGGGTGTTTACGGAAAATATGGGTCCATTCATCCTCCTTCTATTGGAGGTATTGATCCAGCTCCCAGCATGAATTTGGCCCACCATTGCCCCAAAGAAGGAAATTGACATTGAGCAGGGGTGTTGAAATGTTACCTCCCTTAATAATAGAGAACCCAACTTCCTTGGATGAAATGGAGAATTTGAAAGACCAGTTTTGCAGGCGTTGAACTTTGAAGAGTGAGGCTCGACCACCAAAGAAAGCAAGGAGAATGGTGCTTACAGATTCTTCGGTGAGCCGGATTTGCGATCTTTTAAATTCAGCCACCAAAAGGAATTCCTCCAGATCTTTATCCTCTTCAAAGTTGATCGGGACTCCCCATTTCCTCCAAACTTCTGCAGCAAAGTCTTGCCCGATGTCGAAATTGAGATCGGCCAGAGCCATGGCGACGAGATGTCGATTTGGGGCTGAGGTGGTGATGTTGGCAGGGTTCGGAGTCTATGTCGGTGAGGTTCGTGGACGCCGGGGCTGGAGTGGCCATCGGTGGGCTAGGTGTGGGGGCGAGGTATTGTGTGAATATCCACTTTTTGACGCTGAGCTTTATGATATTAAATGATTCTGATTGTTGATTTTACAACCCCATGCGGTCTGGCCCGGATGGTGTTGTAAAACTCGCTGAGTTGGATCGTTCTGATTATGGATGAGTAATGGAAACCCTTTTCCCCCGAGTAAAACAACACATAATAAAGCATTTTTTAAACATTGAAATAATTAAGCATGAACCTGTTGAAGTAATCAACAACACTCGAATTAGTTTAATCTAAGAAAACAACAAGGCATGCATATTGCTTATGGAATCTATCATAAGAGGCAAACTATATCTTTTTTTCTTTTTATTTTTGCAGAAAGGCAAACTATACATTCAGCAAGCTGAAGGAAAGTCTAGCGTGTCTTTCTCACTAGCATAAGCATGAAAGCATAATCTCAATCTAAACAGGAGGTCGTGTTGATCGGAGTGACTGTGACGGTCACAGTCCTGGCAAGTGACAACATCATTGCTGCCCATAATGACCATGGTCTTGTACTCATATGTAGTTGAAGAGGTGGTCGGTATTGTCGTTCAGTCGTCTTGTCGTAGTCCATTGGTCGTGATCAGTCGTGTCAATGTTAGGAGGCTCTCGAATACCCTACCACGCCTCACACTGTCATGTTAGGCTTGTGTTGGCTTCTTTAGGACATAAATTCACAAAGTCATCACAAACATCCTCGTAGTCGACAAGAAAACTCCTCTCACTGAACGAATATCGTCGAAAATCTAAAACAAAAATAGAAAACCGTAGCACCAGTTCCAGTCTAGGACTTAAACCTGATGGATTGGTTCCACTGCAATGAACCTAACAATCTGAGCTACGCTCAGTTTGCAACGCACGCTAGCGGAAAGGAAACGGGGTCGGACTTGACCGTGCTAATGCCCTCACACAGAAATCATCTCTTGAAAAAGGCTTTCGTCCCGCATTATAAATAAATCAATCATCCATACAACCAAATCCTACATAACATAGCAAGTCAGACTGTTGGGGAAACAACACAATCACACTCAAAAAAAGCATACAAGAAATATGAAAAAAGCCACCGAGTGGCAGTAGACAAGGCGGCCCTACGAAGAGGATAAGCGGCACGTGGTAGCCAGAAGCGCATCCAGCATGAGCCCAAGCCGGTCGCGGTCACGCTGCCTAGAAAGCGGTTGCAAGTGCTACGGGAAAGCAAGGAATTTGAAGAACGAGACAGAGGCCTGCCGCGGAAAGACCCGCTCAATCACCATTTTATTATGTGTCGTCCACAACGTCCATGACATCGCCGCAAAGATAAGACAGAATAATCGGCGATTACGCCCCGTCTGGGTAGCTCTGGTACCAAGGAACTCCGCAAAGTCCAGGGCCTCCTAGTCGGGCCTCAGTGCCTCGCATACAAAAGTCCAGCGGCCTGCGCCGCGGTGCACGAGAACAGGAGGTGGGTCCCAGTTTTCGGGACATCACAGAGAGGGATACACCATTACCCGTGCCGTGCTGCTTAAGCACCCCAGTTGCCACACAAAAATCTTGATCTTTAAAGACAATGGGGCCTTCCACAGAGGAGAAAGCCAAGGAATAGTGGGTGAATGGCATAGTGCAAGATACGCCAAGCTCACGGAGAACTCACCTGAATGTGTAAGACTCCAAGAAACGGTGTCCGGATACTCTGGCAACACCGGCGGGAGGGCTGCCCTTAATCTAGCCCACTCCACAACTTCCTCCTGCCCAAATGTGCAACGGAACAAGATGTTCCATTGCCCATCCTGGGAGGCCTCGGAAATCAAGAGCATCGGATCAACGTTGATAGCAAATAGACTAGGGAAACCCGCCTGAAGTGGCTCACCACCAACCCATGGATCCAGCCAAAATTGGGTTCCCTTCCCCATTTCCTATAGTGAAGGAAACCCCTAGACGAATGTTCTCCTTGATCCGTTGGATGAATCATCAAAACTGGGAGCCACTCGAGCGAGAGCATGCAAGGAGAGATTCGCCTCTTAGGTATTTTGCCTGAAGAAGCTGCAACCACAAGCCTCCCTCACCCCGCAGGATCCGCCGCACCCATCTCAACATGAAGGCGACGTTCATGCGACGCGAGGCAATAATACCTAATCCACCCTGATCCTTGGGCAAACAAATGTCCGCCCATTTGACCATATGATATTTCTGGCGGCCGTTTGTTGCCTACCAAAAGAACCTACCTAGATCCTTATCAAAGAAGCTGTGAACACCCTTTGATAAGATATACATCTCCATTATGTACATGGGAGGCTCACGAGGTTAGAGCTTATAAGGACAGATTTAATCCCCTTGGAAGTCCACCGCCCACACCAGGTTTTGCCCGAGACGCTACTCGCCCCACAAGCGGGTCGAATTCATGTATCAGAGTCCTCAAGTCGAACACCAGCATCCCTAAATATGCAATGGGGACGGCCGCCAACTTGCAGTTTAGGTTGTCCGTGATCCCCTATTGCTCGGCCGCAGAGTATCCCAAGACAACGACCTCACTCTTGTCAAAATTGATTTTAAATCCTGGCATGCCCTCAAAACATAAAAGGAGTAACTTAAGATTAACGATGTCAAGATCCAACTCCTCCACCATAATCATGGTGTCATCTCCATACTGTAAATGGGTGACACCTCCCCTGGGGATCAAGTGACCCACTATCCTCGAGAGGTTACTGGCCATCCTAGCTTTGTCTAGGATGCGTGTCAAGGCATCGACGGTGAGGTTGAAGAGAAGAGGGGAGATACGGTCCCCATGTTTCACTCCCCTATAGGATCTAAAAAATGGTCTCACCTCACCATTAATATTAATCACCGTATTACCAGTCCAAACCAACTGCATGATCCAAGAACATCATCTCTCATCAAAGCCCCGACGCTGAAGCACTAGTCACAAGAAAGACCAGTCCAGGCGGTCGTACGCCTTCTGAAAGTCCAACTTGAGGAAGACGCCTTTATCACCCCACGACGCCACCTCGTGGACAATCTCGTGAAGGGCAAGAATCTAATCATGAAACGCCGGTCTTTCGTACATGAAAATCATCTGCCCGCCTGCCCCGGCCATTATGTTCAGCTCCCTTCCTTGCGTTCTTCCGGCCAACGTGTTGTAGCATTTTCCTTCGCCGGCATTGGCGTGCAGCATCTCGTCGGTGGCGTCTGTGGGCACGTAGGTGCTCAAGTGTCGGCAGAAACGACATGGCGCGGACGTGTTTTTCGTATGCAGTACTACAAAGCCATGCCGTTTTTGCCGCATGTCGTTTTTGTCTCCAAACTAGGAGCGTGGTGGAGTACACGTTTTCACACGAGTTCCCGAAGCAGCACGTCGGTGCATGTGATCAATGTCCAAGGTCTGAGGGTCTGATCTGCCATGTCACATATATGTTTCATCACGCACTTGGTGCCTACCTATAAGTCCCTAATAATCCACACTAGTGGTTGGGGCCCGCCATTGCGGACCGCTTGAGAGGAATCTGTGTACATCCCACCTTCATCTCAAAATTACAAAAAATATTCTCGCGTCACATGTACATCACAACCATCTCAAAAAGAAAAAGAAAAAGCCTAGAAAAATTTTTCTCGAAAAGAAAGGGAAAAGTCTCACAATCATTTAGAAAAAACTAAAAAGAATAAAAAACTTTCTCACCGTGACCAACCAGCATGCGCCACATGGCGTAGCTGGTTGGCCACCATTCTAGCGCTCCTTAATGGGTTTCTCGCGTCACATGTACATCACAACCATCTCAAAAAGAAAAAGAAAAAGCCTAGAAAAACTTTTCTCGAAAAGAAAAAGGGAAAAGTCTCACAATCATTTAGAAAAAACTAAAAAGAATAAAAAACTTTCTCACCGTGACCAACCAGCATGCGACACATGGCGTAGCTGGTTGGCCACCATTCTAGCGCTCCTTAATGGGTTTAATGTTGGCATGTTGCCATGCAGCTAAGTCAGTTGGGTTACTGTCGAACTAAATGTTCTTGCGATGTTATATGATGTTTTTTTTTCAGGTGCGATGTTATAACGTTCGTGCGGTATTGCATAACGCTGTCTCCGTGATTTTGTGCGGACCACATGATTTGATTTCTTATGATTCTCTCCCTCAACTCACAGCTGGCCATGAACCAACCTGTGGTTGGATGTTTATAGAAGATTAGTGGTATTTCCAGCCCACCAGGCTTCAAGTTCTGGTGCTCGCATTTGTTTCTGGATTTATTTCAGGATTTCCGGCGATGAACGTTCAGTGGAAGGAGACGTTCCCGTCGACTACAAGGTGTCTTTGGTGACTTCGTTAATCTCAAGATGATATGCAAGCTCAGTCTCTTGGAGGTGCTCGTAGGGATAGGGTGCACGTATATATGTTCATAGGGATGAGTGTATGCGCCGTATATATGAGTGCCTGTGTCTGTACTGTGTTAAAAAAAGCTCATAGTCGGGCAATCTGATCAAATCAACCAAGGCTAATACATCCCCGCGAAAAAAAGGCTAACACGTGATTTTCACAAAGGAAAAAATAAACAAGCCTAAGAGTATCTCCGAGGGCCACTTCCACAATAAAATTCTAATATTGGGGGAGTAGGAACAAGAAATGTGCTCCAACATACACCTTTTCTCCAAAAAAAAATATTAGGAGCTCCCAATAAATCTCTCTATCCCTTCCAATATCCAAATTTTCTTGGCCTCTTCAAATACCACTCCCAATCCTTACCACGTCAGCGCACCACCGCCATTGCCCACCGTGTCGCCCGTCAAGTCCTCAACAGACCATCATGTTGTGGGACCACCGCATCGCCGCCCGACTGCCTGCACATATCCACAGAGAGAGAGAGAGAGATCATTGACAAGTGGTGGCCATATGTCACGTTTGATGCTAGAGAAGGATTATTGAGATATGAGAAAGCATCACACCTACAAAGATTTTTTTTGGAATCTCTTGAAGAGGCTCAGAAGTATATCAATTGAAAGTTGCCAGTCTGAAAACACATGCAAACAAGGAATATATATATTGGGTTCACATGACAATATCTCGCGGAATAATGCGAGACGACCAAAGATATAGTACAAGACAACCAAGGAATTACATAAAAAATCAGAAGGTCCGTGTTTAGAACTTATTTGAGACTGGTCACAATGAGAGTATCATAGATAGTATCATGCATGTTAACTAGACCACAAACGGGTCTTGCTGATCCTCGTCCAATATTTTCTCCCAAATGACCCTAAGAAGATTAATAGCAAAGCTTAGCGTCATTGAAGTTTGAAAAATGAGAGAAAGTTAAAAAGGCTAGACTTCTTGTACCACTAAGATTGGGTTATACACAGACATTTGATTTGTGAAAGGCATTTCAGGTTGTAGTTGTAAAGAATCATCTCTCTTCTTTTTCTTCTTTGTTTTTGCTTTTTCGAAGCGACCAACGGGCCTGATCCTCGTACGGTCTTCTCCTTGACCTCGATACCTATTGGTCTTTCAAGCCCTCGTTATGTTTTGAAACTCTACTAGAGTCAATGTTCGGACCTTCAACCGCAAAGTTAAATGTAAGTCTTAGTTTGAAAATACTCTATGCAACTAGTAGTATAGTATATACCTTGTGAAGCAAAGGAGTTACCTGTTGGGGAACGTTGCATGGAAAACAAAAAAAATTCTACACACACGCAAGATCTATCCATGAAGATGCATAGCTATGAGAGGGGGAAAGCATCTTCATACCCTTGAAGATCGCTAAGCGGAAGCGTTTTATCAACGCGGTTGATGTAGTCGTACACCTTCACGATCCGTCCCGATCAAGTACCGAACGTACGGCACCTCCGCGTTCAGCACACGTTCAGCTCGATGACGTCCTCGCCTTCTCGATCCAGCAAGAGGGGCGAAGTAGTAGATGAGTTCCGGCATCACAACGGCGTGGTGACAGTGTTTGTGAAGAACAATCTCCGCAGGGCTTCGCCAAGCACAACGGAAACTATGACGGAGGATAAACTAGAGGGGACGGGGTTGCCGGCACACGGTTTGGTGAATCTTGATGTGTTCCGGGTGCTAGCCCTACCCCTCTATTTATATGTTGAGCCCTGGGGTCGAAACTTGGAGAAAGAGCCTCCTCAAAGTCGGTTTTGCCCGCAAGGAAGAGTCCTTCTCGGACTTCCAGGACCAGACGCCACAGTCCTTGGCGTCTGGTCCAGACGCCATGGGCCTCGGCGTCTGGCCCAGGGCCAGACGCCAGGGTCTCCGGCGTTTGGTCCCTGACCTCTGCAAAACATCCTTTTGCACCGACCTAAAGCCCTGTGGGCCTCACCCCTTGGCCTAACCATATCATCCAATATATCAATCTTTACCTCCGGACCATTCCGGAGCTCCTCGTCATGTCTGTGATCTCATCCGGGACTCCGAACAACATTCGGTCACCAACATACATAACTCATATAATACTATATCGTCAACGAATGTTAAGCGTGCGGACCCTACGGGTTCGAGAATAATGTAGACATGACCGAGACGCTTCTCCGGTCAATAACCAATAGCGGGACCTGGATGCCCATATTGGTTTCTACATATTCCACGAAGATCTTTATCGGTCGAACCTTATGACAACATACGTAATTCCCTTTGTCTGTCGGTATGTTATTTGCCCGCGATTCGATCGTCGGTATCTTCATACCTAGTTCAATCTCGTTACCGGCAAGTCTCTTTACTCGTTCCGTAATACATCATCTCGTAACTAACTCCTTAATCACTTTGCTTGCAAGGCTTCTCATGATGTGTATTACCGAGAGGGCCCAGAGATACCTCTTCGATACACGGAGTGACAAATCCTAATCTCGATCCATGCCAACTCAACAGACACCTTCGGAGATACTTGTAGAGCATCTTTATGATCACCCAGTTACGTTGTGACGTTTGATAGTACACAAGGCATTCCTCCGGTATCCGAGAGTTGCATGATCTCATAGTCGAAGGAATATGTATTTGACATTAAGAAAGCAATAGCAATAAACTGAACGATCATATGCTAAGCTAACGGATGGGTCTTATCCATCACATCATTCTCCTAATGATGTGATCCCGTTATCAAATGACAACTCATGTCTATGGTTAGGAAACCTTAACCATCTTTTGATCAACGAGCTAGTCTAGTAGAGGCTCACTAGGGACACGGTATTTGTTTATGTATCCACACATGTATTTAAGTTTCCGGTGAATACAATTCTAGCATGAATAATAAATCTTTATCATGATTAAGGAAATATAATAATAACCATTTTATTATTGCCTCTAGGGCATATTTCCATCATTACCCAAATCCGGACTTGGATTTGGATTAGTTCTAATTTTCAACTGTTTCTCCGTAACCCGTGCTAGTTGCATGTGCATTTAGCAACCATATCATACGTTCCATCAGACTTTGTTTCGCGAGCAGCTATGTGGATAAATATTTTGCACAAGTCTTTGTAGAAGTTCGACATTCTTGCTTTTAGATCCTCATGCAGATTGCGATTGCTTGGTATCACGAGCACTTTGGCATTAATTGTCCATCTTTCCAATATATATTGTTCAGGTATATGCTTGATATTATTAATATCAAGTATCTTTAAGCAATGGGAGCAGAGGATTCCAGCAAATTCAAACTTCTTGCAACTACAATTGACTTTTTCTTCACTTGGATCAAATCTAATAACATGCTCATGTTGTGTGCCATGAAATTCAATGGTATATACCTCTGCTCTTTCTCAATACCATCACAAAGAAATGTATCATAGTTCAGGATCTGAAGCACTTGCTCCTGAAACATCTTGAATATTGCTGGAGTATATGTAGTTGCACCTTGCCTGAATACATAGCTATCTCCTGCCTTCATCTTGGGAGTAGTTTTGTGATGCCTTGAAGTCACACTTCACCTCTACAAATCTTTTATCGGCAATAACTAGCCACTCAAAATGCTAAAAAAAGGTAAGAATGTCATATTTAATACTCCCTTTGTAAACTAATATAAGAGCGTTTAGATCACTACTATGTACCTCTTTAGTTGTTTATTCATGCTTTCACTTCTTTGGGTAGTCATTTGCAGCCACGTATTGTCATGGCATCCATATTTGTCTATCTTCTATTCCACTCATCTATAAAATCATCTTGTTCCTCAATATCATAGATACAATGCTGAAAATTAGCACTGAACTTCGTACTGTCTGTCATCCATATTTGTCTATCATTCAATTCCACTCATCTATAAAATCATCTTGTTCCTCGATATCATAGATACAATGCTGAAAATCCGCATTGAACTTCTTATATTCTACAACAGCTCAAGCAAGGTGCTTGCAAGCATTTTGATTCATATGCCACACACAAAGTCTATGGTGAGACTAAGGCAAGACTATACTGATTTCCTTGGCCAGTGTTGCATCCTCATTAGTCAGAATCATCCTTGGACATTTCCCAGACATAGTTGTTAGAAATGTTCTAAAAGGTCAACCAAGACTTTCAGCAGTTTCATCATAAAGAAGTGTGGCATCAAAGACAATAGTTTTCTTGTGATTATTCACC
This sequence comes from Thinopyrum elongatum, assembly GCA_011799875.1. Lineage (NCBI taxonomy): Eukaryota > Viridiplantae > Streptophyta > Magnoliopsida > Poales > Poaceae > Thinopyrum > Thinopyrum elongatum. The sequence goes on along the minus strand of CM022297.1, from coordinate 284,750,818 downwards.
CCAGCAATCAAACCAAATGGACGCCCATCATCTAGTTTCCTATATGTGGTGTCAAAGCATATAACATCACCAAATAATGCATTGTCTGAGATCTTTTGGAGTCAGCCCAAAAAATATTGGTTATCACATCATCCTCATCAATTCAAATTGAATATAAAAAATTGGCAACTTCTTTTACCTTCTTCTCCATGTATTCTAACACTCCCCATGTGTCACCTTTTTTGCTTGTAGTGTTCTCTTTGAGTACGAACGATTTTCATATCTTCGGGTGCAAACCAAATATTTGGAAATCCACATGCTTGTTTGGCCATAAGATCAATTGTTGCTTTGTTTGAAATGCCTACAGACTTTGCGACCTGAGCGTTTGCTAATTGTGCTTCCGTCACTTTCCTTTGGGATCTTAACTATAAGGCCATCTCTCCGATATCAAGATTATGGTTATGTGCAGCCTTAAATTCGTACATATAAAATAATCCATTTTTTAGACCTATCTTCATATGGGCTTCACAACCACATAGTGCTCCAAGCCTACCGCAATTCAAAGAATCATCTCTCTTATCTTCTGCATGGAAGCCTGTCAATTAAAACAAGTATCTTAGTGAATCGAAAAGTAATATAACAAAATAAAATACAAGCAGCCAAGACCTTCACATGAGCATGTAAATGTTCAGTGTTTTATCACAGGAGAATTCTCTACTTTATGTTGACTCCCTCTTCAGATGCTAAAACCAATGCCTTTTGCATACTTGTTATAACAGGAGTAAGCTTCCTCTTTAGTTAAAAATTGCAGGCCAAGCTTTGGTACCCTTTTCATTAATATAATTTGTTGCATTTCTAGGAGTAGGTTCATGTAAATCCTATATGAATCAGTATTCACATTAGTTTATATGCATATGTTTGACAATTAGATTTATGAAACAAGGTTCACAAATAGCTTACCTTGTAGTTGCCCTTGCCACAAGTAATCAAATGATGTTGCAAATTTGTTGTGTAACCCTTTAATCATAATAATCATACTGCATGTCATGTCTACATGGCCGCACTACTGGAATACTACGTGTAAACTAGACTATTCTACAATTGTCATAATCTAAATCAACTGGAAAAGGATATGATGTTAATTTCATGACACTAATATATATTATGTATAAACAACAATTAGACATCTAATTTTATTACATACCATACGCCTTGAATAAATACCAGATTCTTGTACATAAGGGCGAAATAGCATCTAAGTTGTGCAAAACTGCTATTCCTAGTGTGTCTACATGGTTCTACAATTGTTTGAATCGGATTTGAATAGATCTTAAACAATCATGATCGGAGTTTTTTATTTGTTTATCGGTAGGGAAAAGCAACCAGTTACGTACTAATCCACTGTTTCTTTATCTCCTAAGTAAAGCAATATGTGCCTCCCGCCAGCGCCGCCGCCGGTCCGTCTCCTCTCCGGTGGCCTTAGGGCCATGGCGGCGCGGTGGACTTGCCGATGGGAGGGGTTTTGTTTTTAGATGTTCTTTCGAGTTTTGTTAGAGTTTGTGTCCTGCTCAAGACGAGACGGCGATGGGTCCTTGAAGATGGAATAAGGTTCTCCATGTCTAGCCCCCGTCCCGGTAGTGTGTCTAGCATTGTCGGTCGGCATGTGGAGGTGTGTCTCCGACGGATTTGTATTTGGTGGATTTGCTCGGATCTGGTCGTTGTCCGTCTATGTTCGTGTGTCTTCATGTTGGATCCTTTCGATCCACGCTACTCATCATCAGTGGTGATTGTTGTTCTGTTGTGCTGGTCCTATATGGGGCCTTAGCACGATGACTTCCCGACTGTGTACTACGGCAAGTTTTGTCCGGCTCCCGCAAAGGAGGGGCGATGACGGCGGCGCACATTCGGCTCGCTTCAGTGCTTGTAGTCGTTGGTAGGTGGTATACGGATATGAATGTAATTTTTATTATTTCTTGTGTTCGTTCTACTGCATGATTGAAGATGAATAAAATGGAAGTTTTCTCGCAAAAAAAGGAAAAGCAACCCGTTTAACAAGAATGATAAGAACAACGAAAAGAGATCAAGAAGAATACGAGTCAAATTTCTTACTTTTGGTCCTTGAGATCCATTGTCGTGTTCATGGTTCCATGGGGTCAGTGCTTGAAGAAGCCATATGGGACACTAAAGCCCCAGTCCGCTTGATATTTGTGGAGTTTACTTTTTGTCTGTAATTAATTCATTCGATGCAGCCAGCTACCAGATTGCAAGTTTGCTTCTACCTGTGATTTAGCATACCTCTATTTTATGGACGTCCCTGATTTATTTACATTGGAGTGCAAAATAGTGGGATTAGCGGACATTTTCCGTGTACAATTTTTTTGCAAGCCTTTTCCATCCGGAATCAATCACGTGTATTACCTGAGGGAGAGGAAAATACAAAAATAGGGGGTCGTTGCCCCTTTTTTGGGCCACAAAAGAAATGACGGGGAAGGGAAATTGTGCGGCCATTGGATGCAAAATTGACGTTTGGGAGCATGGGAGCAGGCAAGCCATGTCCCTTGAAAATACCGTGGATAAAAATCATGAAAAAATCTTCCAAAAGTACTCCAAACGGAATGAGCACTGACCGGAAAAGCTAAAAGAAATAAGAAACCGCTAGTAGGCAGAAGGCGCGGCGGCACGCCGCACCCGAGTATGAGGTCATTGTTGGCTAAATTGCATGCAGCTTAATTTGTTGGTTGTTCATGTTTGCTTTTTGTTATCAAGTTTTATTAAGTAGGAGAAGATTACTGGCATACATAGAAAAATGAACAGAGGAGTACAATGAAGTGAACATTGGACCAAAGGCTATACACTTCAAAAAGAAAATAACCAGATTTTGTAGTTGATTTTCTAAGCATCTCGTTTCAGTATATGAATCTAGCTTGATAGTCGTCAACACATATTATCCTCTAGTGATTTCTCTCTTCTATTTGTCCACTCCGCTCATGCTGTTGAACGCCTAAAAGTATCATAAATGCCAATAAGCTGAATGCCATCTATCGTTCCTTCCGCTTTCATAACGCACCCTCAACAACATAATGAACATGTGAATTCCATCAAGCTTAGCATACTGAAGACATGTTCGATTTATTCTGCAGAAGCAAATTGAATTACTCAGCGTAGCAAGAAAGGAGGGCTGAAGGCTTTGAATATACAAAAGAAAATACAAAAAAAATTCACTAACATCAACTAAATCTAACATGCCAAGTATTTCTCATATTTTTACTATTCACTTGATATGGCAATCAGGTAACCATGACAGCAATCAATAGAACATTATGTGCTTCCTTAGACCATTCATAGTAAAGCTACCAGGCATCAATGATGAACTCTTTGTACAGAAGAGGACACTATCAAATCACGAACCTTCCTTTCATTTGAATTTCTGTGTTCAGAAGATGAGATCATGAACCTTACATGCATTTGAATTGTAACATTGCGTATAACCCCAAGTAGTCAAAACTTCTCCGGTTACATAATATAAAGGATTGCTTTGCTGTATGCGAGAATGAAATGGAGCTTGCATATTCATCCCAGTCCTTATTCAACCAGATCCTTCAAAACAAAATATTCACGAAATAGCTGAAGTGGGAAATATTAATGCGCCAGAATAGTCTCTAGTTTTGACTCAAATTTGTGCTTACCTAGTCAGCAATAGAAAAGATGTGAGTATTTCCCTTCATCAATCTCGCATGACTCATAATAGTAGTGTCATGTTTCTTTCTTTCTATGTTGCAGCATGCGTTTTGTTGTCTCTTCCGCGTGACAAATTGTGTGATTGAAACCGGGGTTCAAAGTCAGGGTGTAGATACTAACTAATGAAACTCCCATCGAACCATTGCGTCTACATACGACATAGAGCAAGGTAAGAAGTATATTTAGTGCAATGGTTAATGTCTATCATGTATGTTATATTCCCAAACTGAGTGACCAGTTTGAAAGGAATTCGCAGGATTCTGCCATCATATATGCCTATCATGTATCATAGGATTCCTTATTTATTTTATCATAATCAAACAAAGGCAAAAAATACACCCAACTTATATCTAGAAATTTATCCAAGATATGAGTAATCAAAATAGTTGTGAGTGCCCGATCAATATTTCGCAAGCAATGTGATTTACGCTAAATTTTTTTATCATTCTCAAAAGAATTAGAAAACAAACCTAAGCAAGGGTTGGTTACTTACTCGCATGTTAACTGCAAGTAGAGCAAAGTCTGATGGGATTTATCATGAACATCAATATAAGAAAAAACAATATTAGACACAAGCAGAAGCATACGATGGTTGTTCTAAAAATCTTGACAATAAATGACAAGGTTGAGAAAATAGCATAATTTTGTATATGGCTAGCTCAGCATATACTCCCTCCGTTCCTAAATATAAGTCTTTTTAGACATTTCAAATGGACTACAACATACGGATGTATCTACACATATTTTAGAGTGCAGATTCGCTCATTTTGCTCCGTATGTAGTCACTTGTTGAAATCTCTAAAAAGACTTATATTTAGAAACGGGGGGAGTATAAGCTAGTAATAATCTATACATGTTTTTTTAGTTTGAGCTATAAACAGACAACAGAAGCAAAACCATTAGCTGCATATATTTGGGTCTTCACTTTGTACGTAGGAGGTGTGAGCTAACATGTAGACTGTAATCTTCAATTTTCTCAAATAGAAGCCATAGTGTGCGTATGAATATCCTCGCCTCATACTTGATATTTGAAAGAGATGAATATCATATGGTCATGAGAACAGGTGCTCAAAAAATGGAAGTTATTTTTGAGTTCTTTATGTCTTTCAGCAAAGCCTACTATTGCCAATCAAACGTACAAATGCAAAGCCTTTGAATAGATAGAAGCATTAATCAAATATAATCACCACACAATTTGCCAATACTATAAGCAGTACTACCAACATTTTCTCGATATCATCGTACTACTTGAATACAAGGTGCGTGTAATATGACTTTGTCAATCTTAATATGCTGTACCGGCTCAACATGTTATAGGTGCTTACAATGATAGAATGTACATGAATGCGTGCAAGTGTATGCGCGTGTCTGTAAACATGTGTGATTGCACTGTGTGTAAAGAAAAACTGACGTGATAAGTCCGTCCAATCACGTCCAACCACGCAAAGCAGGCGCCGTCACCACTGACCAGCGTATCATATGTCCTCCGTCCATGGTGGGTGGCGCGCGTCCCCCTCCCCTGCCGCCGCGATGGTATCCGGCCACCGCCACCGCCGACTGACGTGGAGGCCAGCGAGCCACCAACGAAAAAGAAAACAGAAGCCCAACCGCTACACATGCGACAAGTTCGTTCACAGGACATCGATCCCAACGGCCGGCCCAGGTCGGCACTTCCAAATAAAACCCCACGCGTCGCAAAGCCCAAACCGCCAGCAAAATTATCGTTTCCGCTTTCCATCAGCCAACCGCGCGAGGGGGGAGGAAGAGTCTGCCGCGCCCCCGTCGCCTCGCTCGCCGCCGTACGGAAGCGGAACCGTCTCAACGGGACACCCTTTCCCGTTCCCGCACGGACGTCACGCCCCCGCAAATTCCGCAACAGAACAGAAAACCCTCTCTTCATCTTCATCGAATGGCCCCGCCTCCGCGCCATCTTCTACTACTGCCCGTTCTCCTCCTCGTGTCTCTGCTCCGCGCAGCGCAGATGGAGCCCGCCCACGCCGCCGCCGGCGGGGGCGATCACGACGAGGGCGCCCGCTCGCTCCTCGCGCTGCTGCAGCTCGTGCAGTCGGGGGCGCTGCGCGCGCTGGGGCCGCGCGACTTCGACCCCAAGCTCTACGTCGACCTGCCGCTCGCGCCCGGCGCCGACCGGGCCGCCGCGGAGGCCGCGCTCGCGACGGTGACCACGCGGGGGGAGATGGAGGCGTTCCTGGCCCGGTACTTCGCGACGGCGGGGTCCGACCTGGTGCCGGCCGACCCGCCGGACTTCGAGGCCGAGCCGCGCGGGTTCCTGCCGAGGGTCGCGAGCGGCGAGGCGCGGGCGTGGGCGCTGCAGGTGCACGCGCTGTGGAAGGACCTGGCGCGGCGGGTGGCGCCGGCCGTCGCGGCGCGGCCCGACCGGCACACCCTGCTGCCGCTGCCCGGCAGGGTCGTCGTGCCGGGCTCCAGGTTCCGGGAGGTCTACTACTGGGATTCCTACTGGGTCGTCAGGTCCGTACCTACTCCTACACCTCGTATTCCTCTCCGCCTTCGCCTGATCGCCTCGGCCCCTCCATCATTGGTCGTTCACCAACCTCTGAAAGTAGCTTCACGTGTTCTTCCACTTGTCAGCTACTACTAGAAGACAGAAGTAGCTAGGTAGGTTGCCCTTTTGACTGTTTCGGGCTTACGTGGTGGAGTTCCCCCAGCTCACTTGTCTCTTCACCTTTGTCACGTAATCAAAGGAAGCATACTGTTAGGTACCCACTACTACTCTTTCGTAGATCAGTGGAGGAATCGAGTATGGTGGCGATTACAGGAGAGCTCGAGGAAGGAGAAGTACAGAGGGGAAAGATACATGCTACAGCCGCCGCCGGTTCGTTCTGATCCAAGCCAGGATGCCTCCTTGTTCTGTTCTCCCGTGTATATGTAGTGAAGCGTGGTGGGCTGGGCCTTCGCCTGCCGCTGGGCCGCACAGTGGAAAGGGTCGCTAACATCCCTCCCTTCTTGAAACACGGCTTGTCCCCAAGCCGCCGACATGAAGAGCTTTCCAGGATCCCAAGGGGTCTGAAGATCCCTCAAAGTTCCAAAATCACCATGGTAGTCGTTACAGTAGTAACTGTGGTTGAGGTCGACTTGAATGAGATCAAAGGAGAAGGTGCCATGAATGTAGTAGTTATAGTAGTTGGGGACTTGCTCGAGGAAGATGTCGGGGTAGTACTGGTGGCTGACATGGACTTGATCAGAGTAATAGCAGGCGTGGTCGAAGCAATAGCAGCGTCCGTGGAAAAATATCATCATTTCTTGGCTATGAGCAACTTCTAACACTCTTCCCTCCTTGAAACTCTGCTTGCCCCCAAGCTGAATGTTTGAACAAGATCGAAGGGCTGACTTGCCTGGATCCCATGGACGAGAAAAGGCCACTCGAAGCATGGCATTCCTCCCTTCTTGAAAGGAAGCTTGTTCCCAACGAGTCGAGGACTCCATGTCATCTCTGGGCCATGCCCCAAACCCAATCCGAGGTGCACATGCTGGGATCATTAGTGGCCACTGAAGTTGTTCAGAACAAAGCAGAGGATTATTCCACAATTTGTTAGAGCTGCACAGTTCGGATGTGCAGCCGCCAGGATCCCAAAGAATCGTCCAGTATTGAGCAGCTTCGTCAACAAAGACCATGGGCACCAAGATAAATATTGTAGTCACAACCTGACATCTTGCTTTACTGATCTGGGAAGGATTCTTGTAAGGAGCCAAAATGGACACTCTGAATGTTGGCTGGGATTTGTTATGAAGAGAACCCCAATAGTACACCCCCCTTGCTGTAGTGTGCCACTTAGGCAGGTGATTCTGCAACAATTTTTGTGAACGCCACCAAGGACCAAGGGATTGCTTCAAGTATTGACAAACCCAGGGAAGTTCCTTTGACTTCACAATTTTGTGTAACATTTGAAACTTCGAGGCTGATGACATGAAGCTCTTTGGAACAGGTTGCAACCAGCTCGATTTTTCTGTTTTGTCTAGGGCATCATAGAGACCTTGGTAGAAAAGAATTGTCTCCCCAAATAGCTGATTAACAGGGATAGCTACCATTGCAGACTTGCAAGCTATCCACATTTTAGAAAATAGACATAGCTTGACACTATTTCTTTGTTGCCAAATTGAGATATATGCACCTAATAGTTGGTTAGCATTCCTCAAGGGTGCATACAAACTAACCTCCATAAACATCAATTCGCTGGGCCATCCTGTAGGCAGCCTGTAACTAAACAGCTGAACAGTTAGATACTCCGAAATTGTATTGCAATCTACTCTCACTGCCAAGAGTTGGACCGTGCAAGGTTGCATAAGCTTGATGACGACAATGTTCAGATGAACACCAATGAGCTGCACATATATCCAACACCTCCCAATTCCAGGTAGCTCCAACCACAAAAGCCTCAACTCAGGGAAAATTTCTGACCCAACTACCGGACAGGGGCTGGTCATACCATCAGGTTCAGAACTGACATGTGATAGGAATCTCAGTACATGAAGCCGCCCAACTAGTATCATTGATTGGATGTCAACACTATTCCTTGCGACTTGATTGCTAAAGGAGTGCAGAATATCACACATGAAGCTCAAGAACATCGTTCTATCAGAATAAGGTGACTGAAATTTGACCAGCGGTGTCACAGTAGTACCACCAGAGCGCTCTAGATTGTGAGGCTGCTCACATTTGCTTGAAGATTTTAAAGGACCAGAAGAAGAACTGAATACGACACCTCTGGCTGAGCATAATTTTACCATGCAAGTAACTGCCATACTTATAATCTTGGCCCCAACAAGAAATTCTCTCCCTGAAGATAATGGACATTCAAATAGGAACATCATCCCTGCTCTGCTATTGCTCGGGCGTAAGGAGCGCAGTCCAGTTTTTATCTCATAAGAACTCTTATCCGTGCACTGCTCCCCCAGGTAATAATTCCATCGCTTCATTTTTAATTTCTTGCTCTCCCAGATTTTGCAATGATTCCCGTTGACGAAAATTCTGCTACGAACAATAGACTTTGTGCCACTTCTAGCCAGCTGTAGCTCACTCAACCACTTATAAAACTTTCCAAGAGCAGTTCCCACCGGTTGTTTCGCTACCCTCCAGCATGGATGTGCAATTTTGTGCTGCATAAAACCTCCTGTGCATTTAGTTTCTTCTTCCCTGATGCTAAAGCCTTCTGATCTGCTGTGTCGAGTATGCCCAATTAGCAAAGGAGCCATTTCATTCAGTACTAGTTTGCTTGTATCCTGTAGTATAGAGCTACAAGGATCTAAGGAGTCAATACCCAACGAGTGTGTGCACTCAGCACAAGAACATTTCATTTTAGCCCAAACTCCCACGGCCAACTCCAAATTTTGTCTTCGTGGTTGTAGCCCGGAGAGCCTCAGTTGCACATCTCCCAAAGAGTACTGAAATGACGGCCATGGTCCTGGCCGGAACCTGTGCCCCTTGTGTGTGATCCACACCCACCAAGGTGGAGGCCATGGTTGCCAATCAGCCACCTTCCCTCTTGGTGGCAACAACATGAACACCACAGAGACGAACTTGTTATCAGGAAACACAGGGACTGCCCTGGATGGTAGTAGGGACACAATTGTAGCCTTGATGTCGTTGCCAGTGTCGTCACCAAGCCTGAGGTTCACAGTCGAGCACTTGGTAGGCGCCAGTGCATCGGTCTCGAGCACGAGAGTTGGCTCACTCAACAGGGTTGACGAGTCCCCTAGCGGCACGATGAGGGACGTAGGCGTACTCCAAGCGGTCTGGCAAGCCGCCATGGGGTCGTCTCCGCCGGCGTTGTGGTTGAAGCCATCCATCGAACAGCTTGTGGGCGTCAGTGCAGTGATGCATGTGGCGTCAATTACGAGAGGCTGGGCGCTCGCAGGTGAGGCAACGAGGTCAGGGACGATGTCGGTGACCTCCTCCACCGGTGTGAGGTCATCGGCGACGATGTCGCGGGTGATCTCGAGCTCCCTCACGCCGGATTTGGGGTCGAAGAGCTCGTCGAGCTTCCTGGTTTGGCTCTGAAGCAGCGCCTTCAGTACAGAGCGCGTCTCTTCGTGCGATTTGGCGAAGTTCTCGCTGAGCTTGTCGAGGTACTCCCGGAGCTCTGGATCCATGGTGGCTGAGAAACGCAGGCTTGTGGAAGTGATGAAAAAAATTGGAAGGGTGGTGGACTGGCTCTGTATACCACGTGTTAGGTACCCACTACTACTCTTTCGTAGATCAGTGGAGGAATCGAGTATGGTGGCGATTATAGGAGAGCTCGAGGAAGGAGAAGTACAGAGGGGAAAGATACATGCTACAGCCGCCGCCGGTTCGTTCTGATCCAAGCCAGGATGCCTCCTTGTTCTGTTCTCCCGTGTATATGTAGTGAAGCGTGGTGGGCTGGGCCTTCGTCTGCCGCTGGGCCGCACAGTGGAAAGGGTCGCTAACACATACTGTGGGCGGCTGATTTGTTTTTATATGGGATGGGACGTGGTGCTTCGCTGACCGGCGCAGGGCCGGCCGGGGACCGCTCGCTCCATTAAAACTTTGTCCCAATCGAGGATCCACTGAGGTTGATCCGTCCGTCCTTGCTTCATTCTGGAGGAAATTGCAGGACACGGTTCGGTTCTTGTCCCGGTACACCGACAGGGTAGTGTGTGTAGTACTCCTATATTCTTCCGCGCCCCCCCCCCCCCCCCCCCCCCCCCCACACACACACACACACACACACACACACACGAAAATAAGGACAGGCTGGTGTAGTTGATGTTTGATTTCTGCTTGGCTTGATGCATGCATGCATGCAGGGGATTACTGGTGAGCAAAATGTACGACACGGCAAAGGACATCGTGCTCAATCTTGTCTACCTCGTGGAGGAATATGGGTTTGTTCTCAACGGTGCCAGATCCTACTACACTAATCGAAGGTGACAACTCCGTCTCTCCGCAGTACCCACTGTTTGATTTGCATGCATGTACACCGCAAAGATTTTTCTATATTTTGCATCAGGGTTTTAACGTTTTGTATTATCACATTGCACTTCGGAGCATGCCTTGTAAGAAACACGCATATAAAATCTGAAAACATCGACGTGTAGTGTATTATGCGTTGGTGTATTATGGGTTGAACTATATGCCTATAATGTTTTTGTAAAAAAATACACATCTAAAACAAGGATATACTTGTTTTTTTTTCATTCAGGTTGCGAGTGATCATATTTTTCAACCAAAATTTATAGGTGTGCACTTCACCACATAATGCAAATGTATAAGGGTTTGAATGTATAATTATAATTTTAAAATAAGAAATAGAAAAATTATATGTGTGTGTGTTTTCAAGATACCTAGTGCGAATTGCATTATTATTATATTCAATTTAACTGAGCAAGTGGAAACTTTTGTTTTCTCAACAAAAAAAAGTGGAAACTTTTGCGGAAAAAAAAAAACTAGTGCAAAGTGACAGTCTACCTATTGCGAATTAAGTGCAGTTCACTCTTTTTTCTGCCATATCACTCATCACCTGCTAGGAAAGTTCACACTTTCTTCTCTACCTGAGAAAGTTCATAACTTATTTAATATTATATATTTATTACTGGTGTCATTTTCTCTTGTCAAAATAATACTCCCTCTGATCCATATTACTTCAGGATAAAGTTGTACTAAAGCAGCGACAAGTGATATGGATCGGAGGGAGTATAATAATTTGGGGTCATCTTCCAAATTAAGTACAAAAGAACTTGTAATGCATTCATATGGCAATACGTTGGTCACCTGATATATGCTTTCACTGTGCAGCCAACCGCCACTTTTGAGCTCGATGGTTTTGGAATTATACATGGCAACAGGTGATTTGGGCCTTGTGAGGAGAGCATTCCCCTCTTTGCTGAAAGAGCATAGCTTCTGGGTATCAGGTAGCAGGCATAAACCCCACATTTTAGCATCCCCTTTTACAACCTCACATGATTAAAATTCAGTTTCCCCATACAATGGTTCTGTTACGCAGAGCTTCACAACGTGGAAATAATGGACAGTCATGGACGGGTGCATAATCTGAGTCGTTACCAGGCTATGTGGAACAAACCTAGGCCAGAAAGTGCAACAATTGTAAAGTCTTTTATGTTGGTCATTATGCCGTTAGCTGTGCTGATCGCAGTGAAAGTTTTGCTATATCTAAGGATAAACTAAATATGCAGTCTCTGCTGTTTTCAGGATGAGGAACTGGCCTCAAAGCTTAATTCTATGGCTGCTAAGGAAAAATTATACCACCAGATTGCTTCAGCGGCTGAATCGGGATGGGATTTTAGCTCTCGATGGATGAGGTTGGATGTGTTCTGTAACTCATGAATTACCAATAAAGCGAATGCATGCTGAATCTTCCGTTGATTAAGTGATGTGGTGCCAAAAGAGGGCATTAAGAGCTCTAGTGTGATCAAAACCTTAATGTGTACTACGTGCTGTTTATATTGATGATTTCATTCACTTGTGCAGCAATTCAACTGACATGACAACCTTGGTAACAACATTCGTTATACCTGTGGACTTAAACACATTCATATGCAAGGTAAGGTATGGACCTAGTCATTATAATCAATATTTAGCATGTGTTTGTAATGTCATTCGGTTCAACATCGTATTTTTCTTCATTCTGCTACACCATAGCTTGGAAGATGCCTATTGGGAAAGAAGTTCTTAGCTGCTGCGACTTACGAGTAATAATGTCCGTAAATGTGAAATGATCCTTACCTTTATTCACAATACAGATGGAACGGGACATAGCGGTCTTTGCCGAACTCATTGCAGAGAAGGCAACTGCAGAAATTTTCTCACAGGCTTCAAAAGCACGCCATACCGCAATCGAGTCTCTTTTATGGAATTCTGAGATGGAACAGTGGCTTGACTACTGGCTTCCCACTGATGGAAATGGCCAGGTAAGCTCACAGAGGAAATCAGCTTGATCTCTTACAATCCTGTCCGACTGTGGTAAATTTTTTCTGGTTGTATTAACTTGATACATTATTATTATTATCGTTCCAGGGAGTCTACAAGTGGGAATCAAAGTCACAAAACCGCAACATATTTGCTTCTAACTTCATACCCTTGTGGTTAAATGCACATAATTCAGGTGCGTACTGTATGTTCCCTCTCTCCCTGTGTTTGTTTTCTCATGCCTAATGGTGCAGTGACAGCCAGGAAGTACTGAAAAGTATAATATCTAGCAGCATGTTTCCCTAAAAATAATAATAGCAAAGGTTACGGAACTCTCTGAACATTTACCCTTTTGTTGCACGCCACTGATTATGGTTGTCTGGAACTTAACCAGGTTTGGGGCCATTTCTGGATGAAGCAAAATCAGTGAGAGTCATGAGAAGCCTACAAACATCAGGGTTGGTCTGTCCTGCAGGAATAGCAACTTCAGTATCCAATACAGGGCAACAATGGTTAGTTTCCTGAAATGGTTTATTAGAGATGGTAAAACTTTACCTGGAGTACCTGGAGCATTTGTGCAGGAAATTATTTGGCCTCCCTTCTTTAAAACTGGTATTCTGGTAATTAAACAGGGATTTTCCAAATGGATGGGCACCATTGCAACATCTGATAGCTGAGGGATTGCTGAACTCTGGTTCAACAGAAGCAAAAGAATTTGCTGAGGACATCGCCACAAGGTGGGTGAGAACAAACTATGCAGCCTACAAATCAAGCGGCGCAATGCATGAGAAGTATGACGTCGAGGCCTGTGGAAAATCCGGAGGAGGCGGTGAATACAAACCACAGGTATAGACTTATATGTTACGAAGGAAAGTAAAAGCCCTTCGTTTGTGTTCACAATATGATAAAGCATGTTTGTACTTGATAAATGGTGAACCTTACACAATTTATTCGTCCATAGTTTGTTGTAAGCTCTAATTGCCAAGGCTCTAATTTTGCCAGTCTTGTTTCCTCAAAACCTGCCAGACTTGTTTCCTCATAACCACAAATACGGAGTATCTCCTCTCCTCCAACTACCATCTGAAATTCTAACTTGAGGTCGTTGGATATCATTCTGCAGACTGGTTTTGGTTGGTCAAATGGTGTATTATTGGCATTTTTGGAAGAGTTGGGATGGTCCCAGGACAAGGAAATAGGCTGCCCATCGTGATGAGATCAAGCGAGCCGTCTTATCAGAAGAAAAATGTGCACACGCCAAAAATTTATGGAAGAGCCCTACACGCCAAAAATCTATGGAAGAGCCCTTCTGCTGAACTTTCTTAAGCAACTAATTGACTGAGCACTTGATTGATTGTGTGTGTCTAGTCTATTCTTTTTGTTACAAAATGACAGCGTGCAGTTGCTCTTTGTTGTAACTAAGGTTATAGCCGGCGAACTGTTCCGACAGTTCGCCGGGCATTCTTCTGCTGTTTACACTGTAAACGACCTTGTACGAGGTATCACTATCAGAAGTACAGTACATCTATTTACATTCTTGTGGTACAGAGTGAAGTTTGACAGTTGTCCACGCTGCAGCTAACCGGGTCAAATCCTGCTTGTTAAATGCTTTATACTAGTGCTGGATCCTTGTCTAAAACTTAGTAAGCTCAGTCCGTGGACTATGAAATTTTCTGAACCTGGATTATAGCATTTAAGACAAGGATTACCTCTGATTGCTTACGAACCTGTTTGATTACTATTACCAAATAATGCATTCATGCACTACTCCATATAGGATTTTCATGCAATTTGTAATTCAGAGTACGAGATCATATTTCTACAGCTCCTATAAGTGTACTTTTGGTCCCTCAACCACTGGTTGAGTATAATTTTGGTTCATCAACTCCTTTTGTTTCCAATAAAAGGTAATCTAAAAAACGTCTTATATTATGAGACGGAGGTACTATTTTATTTATTCAAAATGAAGCGTCAAGGGGATATAAGAACAATAAGCACACACCCGACCTACTGTCAACACCAACGCACACACATATAGAATCACGCCGGCAAGAGCAAAACAATACAAACATGAAGCTATGCCTAGGCAGAGGGGAAAACTTTAAAGTGATCAAAACAAAATGGAATGTTTTGGTTCATCGACTCCTTAACCATGTAGTTTTGCCAACTTTGAATGGCTTGCTCGATGAGGTGCCTGCGTAAAGGCCAAATCACCAACCCCCTTGATGAAATTCCATAAAACTGAAACATCAAAGGTTTGCCCGGCTCCGACGAGGGAGGGGCGATGACGGCGGCGCGCCTTCGGCTCGCTTCAGTGCTGGTAGTCATCGCTAGGTGACCTACGGATTTGGATGTAATTTTTATTATTTTTTTAGTTCACTGTACTGCCATGATAATGAATATATCAGAATTTTTTGCACAAAAAGAAATATTTAGAAGAAGAAAAAGGTAAAAAAAAAGTTTAAAGACCACAACCAAAAATAAAATTAGAAATCAAAAGATTTTCAAATAGCATTTTTTTATTTCTCTAAAGAAGTAAATTGGGACTATCGGATTTTGTGTCCTTCTTTTTATGAACTTTTAGAAAACTAGTATTACTTACGGTATTTGATTTAAACATTCCCTTAAATTGAATATATAACATGGAATGTCATTTTTACCTTTTTGTAAGAGAGTGTTATATTTTGATTTTTTTTCTTATTATATACAAAACCACGGGATTCCTGTAGGAAAATGGTGACTTGATGGACATGTAATGGTGATCCGGTTTAGACGTAGACACAAAGTCGATACAAACCGCTAAAGGTACCAAAAGTTAATGAATTTAAGAATTGGTGGGCAAAAGTAGAATCAATAGTTGACCGATCAATTCTCTCAAAAAAAAAATTGACAGATCAAAGATAAAATAACTTGTCTAAAAAATAATAACAAATGTCTAGTGTATGTATGATATACTAGCACATAGGCACATGCGTTGCAATGGGAGAAAAATTCTGTGTGCACGCCGAGAAGGAACATTTAGGTTTTGGATTTCGCCCGCGTGTGAATTAATCAATCCGCTATTTTTCCGTTCATTGATAGAGGGGATTGAAGGGTTTTGTTAGGTCATCGCACGCTAGAGAAAGCCCGTGAATTATTCAATCTATTTTCCCATTCACTCGAGGGGATTTTAAGGTATGAAGTAATATGGAAGTGAGGCGGGTCTTCTCTTTTCCATGTACAAGGCAACGATATAGTACAACCGGATTTAAGGTGTGAAGTTTCATAATATGAGAGTGAGCCGGGTCTTCTCTTTTCCATGCATCTAGCTCACGTAGTCGGGTCTTCTCGTTTCTTTTCCTCGGGTAGCAATCCTCAAGAAATTCAGGGTCCTTTTATAGCTAGTTCACGTAGCAATCCATCCATCTACCTCACGTGTTGGAGTTGATTTCTTTAAAAAAAATCTGGGTCTTTCCTCAGCTAGCTCACGTACA
The DNA here is from genome assembly GCA_011799875.1 of Thinopyrum elongatum. NCBI lineage: Eukaryota > Viridiplantae > Streptophyta > Magnoliopsida > Poales > Poaceae > Thinopyrum > Thinopyrum elongatum. The sequence goes on along the minus strand of CM022297.1, from coordinate 284,734,711 downwards.
AATCCATCCATCCTTCGTCCAGCTTAATGCATCCATCCTTCATCGAGCTTAGTACATTTAGTTTCACACATGTATATATATTGGTACGAATATATGTAAAGAAGCAATGTGAGACTATTTAAAATATTTTTGCCTTATTTCCCATGTAGTTGAGCCGGCTAAGTTGTGTGGGCTGTGAAAGGCCCAGACACCAAAATGACGTTTATAAGGCGCGAGTAAAAATCTATTTCCCAGGTAGTTGGGCCGGCTAAGTTGTGTGGGCTGTGAAAGGCCCAGGCACCGAAACGACCAGTGTTCGTAAGACGCGAATAAAAATCTATTTCACAGGTGGTTGGGCTAGCTAAGTTGCGTGGGCTGTGAAAGGCCCAAGCATCGAAACGATCTGTGTTTGTAAGGCGCGAGTAAAAATCTATTTTTCAGGTAGTTGTTCCGGCTAGTTTGCGTGGGCTGTGAAAGGTCAGGCACCGAAACGACCTGTGTTTGTAAGACACGAGTAAAAATAATTAAAAAAATGAGTTGAAGGATCAAACTCACGACCTCAATGACCCAACCAAGTGTTACCAGCCACTCGAACAAACATGTCCTGCTAACCAATGGCCAACGCAAATACTTAATAGCATACTACAACGTCAGATTTGAAACATTTTTTTTTGTTTTTTAACTTTTCAAAAAACTAATAATAAAGATGAATTGCTGAATATTCTTGGAAACATGAATTGTTTTTGAAATCCCAGATAGTTTTCAAAAATGAGAAAAGTTTTTTGAAAATTCCATACATTTTCCGGAAAAAGAACAAAATTTGAAACGTGAACATTTTCTAAAATTCACAAACATTTTTTTGAAAACACAAACCTTTTACAAAAACACAAACACTTTTTGAATTTTTGAATAATTTTTTAAAATGGGAAGATTTTTTGTACATTCAGAACAATTTTAGAAAATATGTATTTTTTAAACCAAAATATTATTTTGAATTGTGAACATTTCACTAAAACAGGAATATTTTTCAATTTTGGAGTATTTTTTCAAATTCATTTTTGTTTTTAAACATCTAGAACAATTTTGGAAAACACGAACATTTTTTGAAAAAATGGGAATATTTTTTTTCCAAAATTCAAACATTTTTCAAAGCGGGAACAAAATTTTGGAATTATGAACATTTTCCAAAAATTAAACAAAGAAAGGAACGGAAAAAGAAAAATAGACACAGAACACAGAAAGATAGGTAAATGGGCCGCGATGCTATTCTAACCTAGTTCTATCACCCGCCGCGAGGGAGCCCCATTCCCACGACCTGCATTCCCCATGTCCGACAACCCGCTCATCGGACTGCCGTGAGCCCTGGAGGGATATGCTTCAGCAGAATGGGAAGAGTAGCCTCAGCTTCCGTGAAGCACGAATCGGGGTTGGTTTTGTGTGTGAGTGTTCGGGGGGGGGGGGGTTCTCACCGTGGCCTACGCCCCCACGAAGCAGGCAACAAACCGGCTGTGTATGTCGTCAAGACGGTGGCGATGGCCTTCCTAGGACCCAAGCGGCCGCGGCCTCTCATGGTCTACTTTTCCTCGGTGTTGGCGGCGGCGGCATGCCTTGCCGATGCGGAGTAGGCGAGATCGTCGTCGGTGCAATAGCCAAATTCCTCCGTCCCCACGCCGACCTCCGTGAACATCACTCACGGTGGAGCATGCTTTTGTCTCCGACTGGCGGACCCATTGTTGACATCACTCACGGCGGATTTACCGGGAGACGATGTTGGCCAGCCTAGACGAGCGAGGACGACCTGGAGATGTCGGTGGCGCCATCTCTGGAGAACAGCGGGTGTTCCCCACCCAAGCACCAACGTCATGCCTGGCTTGGAACAGAAGCTATGTCTCATCGGACCGAACCTGGAGTCGGGATCCGATGATTCGGAGCGTTGGCCAGATAAATCAGGCCCACCAACATAACATAGGGCCGATGTCAGATCAACCCTCAGCGAAATCATCTTGGGAACTGATGTTAGATTGGATAGAGGCAAAACAAAAGCCCGATCCCATGCCCCGAGCCCGGACCAAAAAAACCCTTGCCTCTCGGGCGGGGCTCGGACTTTGTTTTGCAAAGTATATCCGTGTCCGGCCTCATGCTTTTGTTTTGCCCTTTTCGGACCGGGCTTACACATAACAATACTGAAAAACAAAAGCTGGGTTTTCGAGCTTTGGGCTTTGCTACTTGTGAGTTGCGTTGGGTTTTTTTTTGAAGAGGAGAGGAGATGCAGCACAGTAAAGATAAGTATTTCCCTCAGTGAGAACTAAGGTATCAATCTAGTAGGAGAATCACTCAAAGCCTCTTGAACAACACCTACACACACAAGTTGCACCCAACGCGAACAAGAGGGATGTCAATCTCCTTGGCCATTACTTGCAAGGATTCAATCTGATAATGGTAGATAGTAAAGTAAATTGCAAAACAAAATAAAAGAAATAAAATTGCAGCAAAGTATTTGGAACAATAAAAATTATAGATACGTTGGAGACGTATCAGGCTTGTATTCGGGCCGAGTTCGGATTTGAGAAAATGCATATTTCCAGGCTTTGGTCGGGATCAGGCTTGGAGTTTGGGATTTTTTAAGCCCGACCCAAAACCGACCGGCTCGACATATGATCAGGTTTAGATTGAGGTGTTCGAGGAAGTTTGGGTATCACGAAAAACTCATACACTAAGCCATTTCATGTGCCTAAGGAATTTTGGGTTAAACCCCTAGCCAGAGAAGACAGCTACTGGGGTCCTCGGGTCCAGGGGTCGGGTCCCCGGGGTCCAAAGAAAACTCTCTGGATACCTTGGGCACTCGAGGAAGTTTGGGTATCATGCAAAACTCATACACTAAGCCGTCCCATTTGGCTAAGGAATTTTGGTTTAAAACCCAAGCCCGAGAAGACAACTGTTGGGATCCCCGAGGTCCAAAATAAACTCTTTGGATGCCTCAAGCCCTCGCCCCCTCCACCCACGATTATCTATCTGGATGTGCCGGGATCCTGGGGTAGAGGTGTAATCTCTCAAGATAACGCGGTTCCCCATGGTGGTGGTTGTTGGGAAACGTTGCATGGAAAACAAAAAAAATTCTACGCACACGCAAGATCTATCCATGGAGATGCATAGCAACGAGAGGGGAGAGTGTGTCTACGTACCCTTGTAGACCGTAAGCGGAAGCGTTTAGTAACGCGGTTGATGTAGTCGAACTTCTTCGCGATCCAACCGATTGAGTACCGAACGTACGGCACCTCCGCGTTCAGCACACGTTCAGCTCGGTGACGTCCTCGCCTTCTTGATCCAGCAAGACGTCGAAGTAGTGTATGAGTTCCGGCAGCACGACGGTGTGGTGACGGTGGTGGTGATGCTATCTCCGCAGGGCTTCGCCTAAGCACTACGAAAATATGACCGAGGGACAAAACTGTGGAGAGGGGCGCCGCACACGACTAAGAGATTGTCGTCGGCTATGTGTGGCGCCCCCTCCCACATATATATAGGTGGGGGAGAGGGGAGGCAGCCAGGAGGCGCCCCAAGTGGGGCCGGATCCCACTTGGGCTCCTGCCCCTAGCCGCGCCCCCCTGCCATGTTTATGTGTGGGAGGAAGGCAGGGGGAGGTGGCGCCCCCCCCCCCCTTTCCTTTCTCACATGAGGAGGGAAAGGCAGGAGGGGCCAACCCCCCCTTTCCTTCTCCTAGGGCCGGCGGCCAGGGAGAGGGCGCGCCAGCCCCCTTTGTGGGCTGGTGTGTCCCTCCCCTTGGTCCATTAGGCCCATAGACCGCCCGGGGGTGTCCGGAACCCCTTCTGGCGATCCGATGACTACCCGGTGCACTCCGAAACTCTTCCGGTGTCCGAATATCATCGTCCTATATATTGATCTTTACCTCTGGACCATTCCGGAGCTGCTCGTCATGTCCGTGATCTCATCCGGGACTCCGAACAACATTCAGTCACCAAATCATATAACTCATATAACACTATATCGTCAACGAACGTTAAGCATGCAGAACCTACAGGCTCGAGAACTATGTAGACATGACCGAGACACCTCTCCGGTCAATAACCAATAGCGGAACCTGGATGTCCATATTGGTTCCTACATATTCTCCAAAGATCTTTATCGGTCGAACCTTATGACAACATACGTAATTCCCTTTGTCTGTCGGTATGTTACTTGTCCGAGATTCGATCGTCGGTATCTTCATACCTAGTTCAATCTTGTTACCGGCAAGTCTCTTTACTCGTTCCGTCATACATCATATTGTAACTAACTCCTTAGTCACTTTGCTTGCAAGCTTCTTGTGATGTGTATTACCGAGAGGGCCCAGAGATACCTCTCCGATACACGGAGTGACAAATCCCAATCTCGATCCATGCCAACTCAACAGACACCTTCGAAGATACCTGTAGAGCATCTTTATAATCACCCAGTTACGTTGTGACGTTTGATAGCACACAAGGCATTCCTCCGGTATCCAGGAGTTGCATGATCTCATGGTTGAAGGAACATGTATTTGACATTAAGAAAGCAGTAGCAATAAATTGAACGATCATATGCTAAGCTAACAGATGGGTCTTGTCCATCACATCATTCTCCTAATGATGTGATCCCGTTATCAAATGACAACTCATGTCTATGGTTAGGAAACCTTAACCATCTTTTGATCAACGAGCTACTCTAGTAGAGGCTCACTAGGGACACGGTATTTGTTTATGTATCCACACATGTATTTAAGTTTCCGGTCAATACAATTCTAGCATGAATAATAAACCTTTATCATGATTAAGGAAATATAATAATAACCATTTTATTATTGCCTCTAGGGCATATTTCCATCAGTCTCCCATTTGCACTAGAGTCAATAATCTAGTTCACATCGCCATGTGATTAAAACCGATAGTTCACATCGCCATGTGACTAACACCCAAAGAGTTTACTAGAGTCAATAATCTAGTTCACATCGCCATGTGATTAATACCCAAAGAGTACTAAGGTGTGATCATGTTTTGCTTATGAGAGAAGTTTAGTCAGTGGGTCTGCCACATTCATATCCGTATGTATTTTGCAAATTTCTATGTCTACAATGCTCTGCATGGAGCTACTCTAGCTAATTGCTCACGCTTTCAATATGTATCCAGATTGAGACTCAGAGTCATCCGAATCGGTGTTAAAGCTTGCATCGACGTAACCCTTTACGACGAACTCTTTGTCACCTCCATAACCGAGAAATATTTCCTTAGTCCTCTTAGGTAACTAAGGATCATTTTGACCGCTGTCCAGTGATCTACTCCTGGATCACTATTGTATCCCCTTGCCAAACTCATGGCAAGGTACACAAATAGGTCTGGTACACAACATGGCATACTTTATAGAACCTATGGCTGAGGCATAGGGTATGGCTTTCATTCTCTCTCTATCTTCTGTCGTGGTTGGGCTTTGAGTCTTACTCAACTTCACACCTTGCAACACAGGCAAGAACCCTTTCTTTAACTGATCCATTTTGAACTTCTTCAAAACTTGTCCAAGGTATGTGCTTTATGAAAGTCCTATTAAGCGTCTTGATCTATCCCTATAGATCTTGATGCTCAATATGTAAGTAGCTTCACCGAGGTCTTTCATTGAAATTTTCTCATTCAAGTATCCTTTCATGCTATCTAGAAATTCTATATCATTGCCAATCAACAATATGTCATCCACATATAATATCAGAAATGCTACAGAGCTCGCACTCACTTTCTTATAAATATAGGCTTCACCGTAAGTCTGTATAAAACCATATGCCTTGATCACCTCATCAAAGCGTATATTCCAACTCCGAGATGCTTGCACCAGTCCATAGATGGATCGCTGGAGCTTGCACACTTTGTCAGCACCTTTAGGATTGACAAAACCTTCTGGTTGCATCATATACAACTCTTCTTTAAGAAATCCATTAAGGAATGCAGTTTTGACGTCCATTTGCCAGATTTCATAATTATAAAATGCGGCAATTGCTAACATGATTCGGACTGACTTAAGCATCGCTACGGGTGAGAAAGTCTCATCATAGTCAACCCCTTGAACTTGTCGAAAACCTTTCGCGACAAGTCGAGCTTTGTAGATAGTGACATTACCATCAGCGTCTGTCTTCTTCTTGAAGATCCATTTATTCTCAATGGCTTGCTGATCATCGGGCAAGTCCACCAAAGTCCACACTTTGTTCTTATACATGGATCCTATCTCAGATTTCATGGCCTCAAGCCATTTATCAGAATCTGGGCTCATCATAGCTTCTTCATAGTTTGTAGGTTCGCCATGGTCAAATAACATAACTTCCAGGATAGGATTACCGTACCACTCTGGTGCGGATCGTGCTCTGGTTGACCTACGAGGTTCAGCAGTAACTTGATCTGAAGTTTCATGATCATCATCATTTGCTTCCTCTCTAGTTGGTGTAGGCATCACGGGAACAGTTTTATGTGATGTACTACTTTCCAGTTCGAGAGAAGGTACAACTACCTCATCAAGTTCTACTTTCCTCCCACTCACTTCTTTCGAGAGAAACTCCTTCTCTAGAAAGGACCCATTCTTAGCAACAAAGATTTTTCCTTTGAATCTGTGGTAGAAGGTATACCCAATTGTTTCTTTTGGGTATCCTATGAAGACGCACTTCTCCGCTTTGGGTTCGAGCTTATCAGGCTGAAGCCTTTTGACATAAGCGTCGCATCCCCAAACTTTTAACAAACGACAGCTTAGGCTTCTTGCCAAACCACAGTTCATACGGTGTCATCTCAACGGATTTAGACGGTGTCCTATTTAACGTGAATGCGGCTGTCTCTAATGCATAACCCCAAAACGATAGTGGCAAATCGGTAAGAGACATCATAGAACGTACCATATCTAATAAAGTATGGTTACGACGTTCGGACACACCATTACGCTGTGGTGTTCCAGGTGGCGTGAGTTGTGAAACAATTCCACATTGTTTTAAATGAAGGCCAAACTCGTATCAAATATTCACCTCTACTATCCGATCGTAGAAACTTTATTTTCTTGTTACGATGATTCTCTACTTCACTCTGAAATTCTTTGAACTTTTCAAATGTTTCAGACTTGTATTTAATCAAGTAGATATACCCATACCTACTCAAATCATCTATGAAGGTGAGAAAATAACGATTCCCGCCGCGTGCTTCAACACTCATTGGACTGCATACATCGGTATGTATTATTTCCAATAAGTCATTAGCTCACTCCATTGTTCCGGAGAATGGAGTTTTAGTCATCTTGCCCATGAGGCATGGTTCGCAATTATCAAATGATTCATAATCAAGTGATTCCAAAAGTCCATCTGCATGGAGTTTCTTCATGCGCTTGACACCAATATGACCTAAACGGCAGTGCCACAAGTATGTTGCACTATCATTATCAACTTTGTATCTTTTGGCATCAATATTATGAATGTGTGTATCACTACGATCGAGATTCAATAAACCATTCACATTGGGTGTATCACCATAGAAGGTTTTATTCATGTAAACAGAACAGCAATTATTCTTTGACTTAAATGAATAACCGTATTGCAATAAACATGATCTAATCATATTCATGCTCAACTCAAACACCAAATAACATTTATTTAGGTTCAACACTAATCCCAAAGGTAGAGGGAGTGTGCGATGGTGATCGTATCAATCTTGGAATCACTTCCAACGCACATCGTCACCTCGCCCTTAACTAGTATATGTTTATTATGTAACTCCTATTTCGAGTTACTAATCTTAGCAACTGAACCGGTATCAAATACCCAGGGGCTACTACGAACACTAGTAAGGTACACATCAATAACATGTATATCAAATATACCTTTGTTCACTTTGCCATCCTTATTATCCGCCAAGTATTATGGGCAATTCCACTTCCAGTGACCATTTCCTTTGTAGTAGAAGCACTCAGTTTCAGGCTTGGGTCTAGCTTTTGGCTTCTTCACGGGAGTAGCAACTTGCTTGCCATTCTTCTTGAAGCTCCCTTTCTTTCCCTTGCCTTTTTTCTTGAAACTAGTGGTCTTGTTAACCATCAACACTTGATGCTCCTTCTTGATTTCTACCTCCGCCGATTTCAGCATCGCGAAGAGCTCGGGAATCATTTTCGTCATCCCTTGCATATTATAGTTCATCACGAAGCTCTAGTAGATTGGTGATAGTGACTGGAGAACTTTGTCAATCACTATCTTATCTAGAAGATTAACTCCCACTTGATTCAAGCGATTGTAGTACCCAGACATTCTGAGCACATGCTCACTGCCTGAGCTATTCTCCTCCATCTTGTAGGAAAAGTACTTGCCAAAGGTCTCATACCTCTCAACATGGGCATGAGCCTGAAATACTAATTTCAGCTCTTGGAACATCTCATAGGTTCCATGGCGTTCAAAACGTCTTTGGAGCCTCGATTCTAAGCCGTAAAGCATGGCGCACTAAACTATCAAGTAGTCATCATATCGAGCTTGTCAAATGTTCATAACGTATGCATCAGCTCCTGCAATAGGCCTGTCACCTAGCGGTGCATTAAGGACATAATTCTTCTGTGCAGCTGTCGGTGTCAAAACTGGCAGACCTCGGGGTAGGGGGTCCCGAGCTGTGGATCTAGGATCGATGGGGAACAAGGGATGACGAACACAGTTTTACCCAGGTTCAAGCCCTCTCGAAGAGGTAATACCCTACATCCTGCTTGATTGTATTGGATGTATAATATGGTTTACAGAGTAGATCTACCTCGAGATCAGCATGAGCTAAACCCTAAGGAGATGAGGTGATGAATGTAGCTCTAGCCCTAAGACTAAAAACCCTCGGTTTATATAGACACCGGTAGGGTTAGGGTTACCGAAGATAGATTACAATAAGGGTTTAAAGAGATCTTGCGCCTTCTTGACTTGGAGGGCACACCACGGCTTCATAGATCTCCTGTCACTATACGGCTCCACCAGTCCGGCCCATGTATAATGGGCCATCGCCCCGAGGACCCCTTAGTCCATGACTTCCTCAGTAGCCCCCGAACTTGCCTCCAACGCCAAGGCTTGTATCCGACATCCGCTCACCCGACCAGTATTCGGCTTGCGAGGCAAGTTCTTCAGTATGTTTTACCCATATTCGGAACCAAGTGATGTCCGGGATCTGAAACGATAGTTTTACTTAACACCGAAGGCAATAATAAACAAACACCATGCAAGTGTAAATGGTGTCTTCATCTGACAACTTTTTCTCCTCCAACGAAGAGTCGCTTCCGGCCATAACGCCAAGCAGTTACTATTTCTCAAAGCGCGGCTCGAGGCCGACGCCACGTTTGGCACGTCCCCTCGAGGTGGAGATCGTGTCCCGCTTTTCGGGTGATATGGTTAATGATTTCGATTCCCCTCCCCGCACATAACGTCACGGGCATATCAGGAAGTGGAGAAGCCAACGGCGTGGAAAAAGGAATCCCAGGCCTATCAACAGTCTATAAAGGGAGAGCTATCACAGTCAGCAACCCACGCCTTCTTCCACCTCCCGCTCATGAAGATCCTCAGAGCTCCAGCGCCCCTTTCCTCTGCTTCCACAGCAAACCCTGTCCTGTCTCCTTCGACCATGGCAAGCTTGGGTGCCAACGGAAAGTGGGAAGCCTCCTCCGTCACCGACGACGACATCGTGCGGCTGAAGCAGGCCGGATATTTATCGCCCGACGTTGCTCATCGGGCCCCCGAAGAGGGCCAGATCATCCCCACGCCCCAGCCGGGCGAGAGGGTCGTGTTTCTTCCCCATTTCCTTAGGGGGCTAGGATTTTCCCTGCACCCCTTTGTGCGGGGGCTGATGTTCTTCTACGGGCTAGATTTTCACGATCTAGCCCCCAATTCCCTCCTCCACATCTCGACCTTCATCGTCTTCTGTGAAGCGCTCCTTCGAGTTCAACCGCACTTTGGTTTATGGCTGAAGGTGTTCAATGTCAAGCCCAAGGTGGTTGGCGGCGAGCATGCGGACTATGGAGGGGCCATGATTAGTAAACTGACGCGGGTCCAGTGGCCGGACGGCCACTTCGTCGACACCGTCCGGATGTGGCAAAAGGAGTGGTTTTACATCACTGAGCCAAGGGAGGCCGCCTGGGGAGCGGCCCCCCGTATTCAGGTCCGGACCCCCTACTAGATTGGCCTCATGGACCACCAAGAGCCCGGACTGGGGGTGTGTCGCTGACACGAAGGCGTTGCCGAAGCGCGTTGACAGCATAATAGAGACCGGCGCGAAGCTGGTTGACGTGGTCCAGATCATGCTCCACCGCCGGCTCCTCCCTTGCTAGGAGAGGGCCAAGCCTATGTGGGAGCATGAGCCCGAGGATCCGGCCACCGTGCGATACCTCTATGGCACGACTCCTGACAAAATATGGGGCCAATTATTCCAGCCCCAGAAGGAGTGGCCGGTCGAGGGGAAGGACATCGGCCTCGATGCCGCGAACCCCCCAAAGAGGTGAGCGGCGCTCTTCTTCGAGGAGTGTTCAAATATTTATATCGCGTTTGGTTCGGCCTGACCCGGTTATGCGGATTTTGTAGGGCTGCCTTGCCAAGGCCAAGAAGATCAGCGACCCAGCGCCACTGCCGGAAGAGCCCCGATCAGAGCAGCTAGAAAAGCTGCTAGTCGTAGTGCCTTATAAGGCGCCCGTCAAGAAGGGCAAGAAAAAAGAAGTATCGGAGGCCAGGGAGGGTCTCCGCCGCAGGGTTCGTCCGGGCAACCGGTCTGGAGACGCTGCGGCCTCATCCATGCAGGATGGGGACGAGGATGAGGACAAGGAGGAAAGCGCCTCCTTGCGCTCCAAAAAGAGGGCGGTGTCTGAGGACGTCGTGGAGGTCCAACCTTCTCCGGCCCCGAAGAGACGATGCCGGCCTAAGCTGGTCCTGTCCGATAGCTCGGACTCTGACAAGGAGTCCGAGGTGTCCGAGGAGATCCCGTAGAAGGGACCCAGGGTCAAGCCCCCAGCCAGTAGGTAAGGTGCTGGTGTTTTTAGCTATCCTGTTTTCAGTAATTCGTTTTAGTTGAAGGCTAACCCTTCTGAATTGCAGCCCCCCACATGAATGCCCCATCGAGCAGACTTCAGAGGGGACATCTCCGCCCGCCGAACTAGCGGACAGTGGGTCTATGGCGCACTCCGCGCCTCCCCTTGTCCCCGAAGAGGTTGAGGAGGTGCAGTCCCGAGGGACTCCTCCTCCTCCGAACACAGGGGGAGAGGCCGACACCGTAATGGATGAGGTTAACACCTCAGTCACCGAAGACCAGGACGGAGCGTCCCTCCTGGCTGACGCGGGAAAGGAGTCTGGACCATCCGAACCCCATCCGTCAACCGCTCCCGAGCCCCCAAGGCCTTCGACGGCCCAGGCTCCTCCCAGCGGGGAAGGGGCCAGGGAGCTAACATCAGCGCCGAACACCTCCACACGGGCAGCGGCTGGCTAGCCAGACGTGCTGGAGGAGCTGGTGGACAACTCCGCCATCATTGACGGGCACCGCACTCTTATGAGTGCGGTTATGCAGGGTGTTCGGTCCGTCCAATCCGGACTGAACGATGCTCTCCAAGGCATTCTAACAGGCTTTGAGGTAAGTCAAGTAATGCTCTTTCCTCATAATGCAGTTGTAATTGTTAGTTTGGGTAGGCCGTATACATAGCAGCCCCCGAGACTCTGCAAGGACTTCGAAGAAAACTGCAGAGGATCAAATTTGGTAGGCCGATTAATGATGTCGACATTTCTTTGGCTGACGCAGGCATCTTCCGTGGCCGCGGCTGCTAATGCCGCGACGTTAGAGGAGATGGATCGGAAGCTCAAGCTTTCCGGTGAAGAGCTTGACCTTGTCAACAAACGGCTTGATGAGGTGCAAGGTAAGTCCTGTGAGAAGATGTGTACTTTGCTTGACGCCGGATATTGTTGATCTGGACTGTATGCTAATCCTTTATCTTGACGATCCTGCAGCTGCTGCCGCCAAGGTCGAGGGCTTGAGGGAGGCCCTGAAGAAAGCCGAGGCCAAGGCGGCCGCGAAGAAGACGGCCGCTGAGAAGGCGGTGGCCGAGCTTGAGAAGGCCAAGCTTGCTGCTGAGCAGCACGAGGCTCGAGTGACCGAAGCCCAAGTGGAGCTCCAGGATGCCGCCAAGAAGCTGGAGGCCCTTGAGAAGGGGCAGGAGGAGCAGTCCTCCCGTCTATCCAAGGCGGAGAAGGAGCTCCAGGAGGCGAGGACTGATGCGCGAGGTGTCCGGGAGGAGCTCCGCCAAGCCACGCAAATTGCAAATGGTAGGAAATACTTACTGCAGAGTGTGTTCGGAGGCAACAGGTTCACCCTGCTGACGCGGGTCTGGCGCTCCGCAGGCGTCTTCGCCGAACTTCCGAAGAATGTGGCGGCCACAGCGAGGCACTATGCCACCCTCGAGGAGGACTCCACGCAGCGGCTCTTCTGGTCATAGTTTTCAAATTTCGAGCGTCCTCCCCTCCTCAATGATCAAATGAAGCAGCTGATGGAAATGCATCGGATGTCCGAGCTGGCCGTGAAGGACCTCTGTGTCAGTCTGTGGCCTGCCGAGCCCCTTCCGGACACCTACTTCGGCTTTGTGCAGAAGCTGTGGGAGGCGCCGCTCCGGATTGACGCCGTAAAGCGGTTAGCGTGCCTTGAGGGGGCGAGGCTTGCATTTGCGAAGACCATGGTGCATTGGCCGAGGATTAATCCGATGGAAATGGCTACTGGTCCTCCGCCTAAGGGAAAGGAGCATCGCCGCCCTGAGCAGTACTTTGCACAGGTGATGAATGGCGCGCGGGCGATAGAGGGCCAGTGTTCGAAAGATGTATTGCTTGAGTGATTGTATTAATTTTGTATTAAGTGGACCTCATGCTTTATAATGCATCTGCCTGACTTGCTTTATATTGTCATGATTTAATTTTGACTTCTGTGCGGCCGTATGTTTATTCTGAAAGCTACCAGTTGTCGGCTTCAGCCCCCAAGTGAATATCACGAGGGGTGTTTCGTCTCCGCACTGTTACCCTTAGCCAACGTCTTGGTACCCGAGGCGGTAGTGTGGGAGCGAAACCAGGCAATCGGGCTATTCGGTTTTATTGCTTTCACTTAGCCGTAGGAGCTTGACGATGGGGACTAGGGACTAGCCCCCGGTGTATTGTGATGTACTTGGGGATCAAAACCTGCCCTTTCCGATCACGTGGTTTGTGTTAAGACGAACCCTTCATGTGACACGGCGAAATCGCCAACGATTTTTGGAGTCGAACCTCGTCGTCGGATCGCTGATTAGTTCGCGCTTACCATGACGGTCAGTTTTCAGCTTTCTCCTCTTGAGGTACTTGACCGGGCGAGCCAGAAGTACAATCACAGGGGTTCTCCCTTTGCCCTCTTAGCCGAACGTGCGGAACATAAGGGGCAAGCACAGGAGCCGGGCAACCCAACTATTGACCTAAGACATGGTTCAGAACTTGATGCATATAATGCAATATCCGAGACGCCGAACACCTAGCGGAAAGCGGTGCCGGACTTGAAGATATTGAGCTGATATATAAATCGAACTCTTGACTAGTTAATGTATTTTCATGCCGGGCTGTTCGAAGAGCGAGGGGAGAATCGGAAAGGGAATAGACAAATCGTAGGATGCAGATATCCGAACACCATAAAGGGTGTTTTTATTATTTCTCATAAGCTCGGGACGTCTATCCATACAATTCAAATTGCGAAGGCAGTACTTGTGAAAGAAAAAGAAAGTTTACAGAGTAAAGGTTGACACAGGGCCTTGATGCATGAGTTGAAGCCTTCACTGTGCCCTGATGCACGTCTGCGCCTTTGCTTCTGATAGGTGGGGGTTGGGACCTTTGATGAGACCTTGATGGGCGAGGACCCTGCTGATGAAGCTTTATGCTTGGGGTTATCCGGAATTGGTCCCCGGGTCGTCCGAAGACGAAGTAATTCCGAAGTTCGGTTTAACCGAACATGCACTTCGGATTTGTTAATGTATGCCTCACGGCTGCCCATGGTATTTTGAGTGTGAAGTTGTGCTGACGAGGCACGTGGAGCGTGAAGAATGTGGACGTGCCGTGGGGCGCGTATCCCTATTTGCGGCGAATGCATGCGGGTTCCCATGATGGGGAACGGGTTCGAACCCGTTTACTATTGTCGCCGGCCTTTATGGCGGGTCGGCATCCGGACCTATATGGGCCATTGTAGTCTTCGGCTACTAGTGCCGCAGTGTGCTCTTTGGTTCGAAGTGAGCATTCTGTGTTGCCGTTGATAGTTATGACGCCTGAGGGACCAGGCATCTTCAACTTGAGGTACGCGTAATGCAGGATGGCATTGAATTTGGCGAACGCCGTTCGGCCGAGTAGGGTGTGATAGCTGCTGCGAAAAGGTGCTATGTCGAAGATCAAGTCCTCGCTTCAGAAGTTATCCGGAGATCCAAACACTACTTCAAGCATCACAGTGCCTGTGTAGCGGGCCTCCACTCCCGGAATGACTCCCTTAAAAGTGGTGTTACTGGGTTTGATCCTTGATGGATCGATCCCCATTTTCCTCACTGTATCTTCGTATATCAGATTGAGGTTGCTACCTCCGTCCATGAGGACTCTAGTGAGGTGGAATCCATCGATGATAGGGTCGAGCACTAAGGCTGCAGACCCTCCGTGGCGTATGCTGGTCAGATGGTCCCTGCGATCGAACGTGATCGAACAGACTGACCATGGATTGAACTTCGACGCTACTGGCTCGACGGAATATACGTCCCGTAGCGCTCGCTTCCTCTCCTTCTTCGGTATGTGGGTTGCGTAGATCATGTTTACCGTCTTGACCTCGGAAGGGAAGGGTTTCTGGCCTCCACTGTTTGGCCTGCGGGGCTCATCATCGTCCTCGCTTCATGGGCTTTTGCCCGAGTCTTCGGCTGTGAGCTTGCCGGCCTGTTTGATCACCCAACAATTTCGGTTGGAGTGGTTGGCAGGCTTCTCCGACGTGCCGTGGATCTGACAGGGCCTGTCCAGAATTGTATCCAGTCTGGACGGGCCGTTACTGTTGCCTTTAGGGGCTTTCTTTCGGGGTCCGGACTTCTGGTTTCGGAATCCGGCATTTACTGCCGTATCCTCGCCCTCGCCGTCATTGTGGCGATGTTTATTCTTGCTGCGTCGGGGCTTTCCATTTCCATCCCGAACCTCGGAGGTACCGGGTGTATCTGGGTTGGTGTTTTTGTGAGCAAGCCAACTGTCTTCGCCTGCGCAAAAGCGGGTCATGAGGGAAGTAAGGGCTGCCATAGTTCTTGGTTTGTCCTGGCCGAGCTGCTGTACGAGCCATTAGTCCTTCACACTATGCTTGAAGGCAGCCAAGGCTTCGGCATCCGGACAGTTGACGATCTGTTTTTTCTTGGTCAGGAATCGGTTCCAAAATTATCGGGCAGATTCTCCGGGTTGTTGTGTGATGCGATTTAGGTCGTCAGCATCCGGAGGCCGGACATAGGTGCCCTGAAAGTTTGCTCGGAAAGCATCCTTGAGCTCTTCCCAGCAACCTATAGAGTCATCGGGAAGGTTGTTCAACCAGTGTCGAGCTGGACCTTTAAGCTTTAGCGGCAAATATTTTATGGCGTGGAGGTTATCTCCTCGCGCCATGTGAATGTGGAGGAGGAAATCCTCTATCCATACGGCTGGATCTGTGGTTCCGTCATATGATTCGATGTTCACAGGCTTGAAGCCTTCCGGGAATTGGTGTTGCATTACCCTCTCTGTGAAGCACAAAGGGTGTGCGGCGCCCTGAACTCGGGCTACATCGCGTCGGAGGTCTTCGGCCCTCCGAATCTGCTGTTGCTCCCGGATTCTATCATTTCGGTAAGCGGGCGGGTCTTCTCTGGGTCCGTAGATGGACCTGGTACGGCCTCCTTGAGCGTCTAGGTCATGGCGGAGGTCGTACTCGTAAGTGGGCTGCACTTGATCCTTGCCGTGATGGCGAGGTGGGGCGGCTGGGTGTTCGGCCTCATCAGCTTCCCTGTCCCGCCCTCTAGGGGGGCGGTCTGGCTGTTCGGCGCTTGTGTATATCGGGCGTGTGGGCTCTACGGCCTCATCGTCGAACTGCGGCAGGAGTCTTCGCTTGGGATAACTTTTGGTTGGCTGTTTGCGGCCATACCCTTCTTCGGCAGCTAGGACTTTAGTCCATCGGTCGTTGAGGGTGTCCTGTTCGGCTTCGATTTTGCGTTTTTGTTTCTTTAGGCCGCGGGCGGTGGCTAAAAGCCTCCGGTTGAACTGTTCCTGCTCCAGAGGGTCTTCGGGGATGATGAAATCGTCCTCCCCAAGACTGACCTCCTCTTCAGAGAGTGGGAGGTAGTTGCTATCCTCGGAGTCGTCGGGGTTTTCTGAATTGAGTGGGTCCTCCTGCCCCGCGGCGTCATCCTGATGATGTTCGAGGGCTGCGTCTCCGACGAGGTCATCCGTATTATTTACGGTGTCGTTCTCCGCAGAGTCCATGTTGCTCGCATGGCTTCGACGTGGCTTTGATCGACGGCGCTGTTTTCAGCGTTTGGGCGGCTCGTCTCTGGGCTTGCCCCGGTCCTGATCAGGAGTGCCATCGCCGTCTTGGGGGGTGTCCACCATGTAAATATCGTAGGTGGATGTGGCCGACCAGCGACCGGTAACCGGGGGGGGGGGGGGGGGGGGGGGGGGGGGCGACGTCAGTATTGACCGTGGGTCCGCCCTCCTTGTCCATGTATTCGGTATTTTCCGAATTGTAGTCTAGCATATCGGTTAAATCGTCGATAGTGGCTACCAAGTGGGTGGTGGGTGGGATGCAAAATTCCCTATGGTACGCCTCGAATGGTTGATGATTGAAGGCGGAGGGCAGGTCCTCCTGGATGGTCATGTTCTGATTTCGGTCCAGCACCTCGTTTAACATTGCGAGGGTCGCCGAGCTCGAGGGCTCCGAGCCGAATTCTGTTGTAACGGCGTGGGGGGTGATCAATGCCCTGGCCGGTCCTTGGTTTCCGCTGGCCGTGCTGAACTCGGGATGCGGGCCGGATCCTTGAAGGGGTCCGGGTCATCACTGGAGGTCAAGGACAGGCTTTGGTCCTTGCTTGTGGCTTCCCCGTCGGGGTTCGAGATCGAGCTGCTTTGGGCTAGGGGTGACCCCTGGCCGTTAGCTGCCGCTTTGTCGTAAGGGCTCAAGGCCAGGCGAGCGTTGAGAAAGGAAGGTTCGGCCGAGCTTGACTCTTGGCCTCTGCCTCCTGATTCTACCTCGAAGGTCGAGGATAGGTCTTCCGCAGTCACGACGTATCCGGACGGAGGCGGAGTTTGGCCCCTGCTTGAAGCGGAGCTCTCCTGGCATGAAGCTGGCGAGGCCGATCTACTGATCGGATCGGAAAGGAACTCTGGAGCAGGCGTAGCGAGGGCGCGGGAGGGTGAAGTGAATCCGGTGAAGACCAGATCGCCCCGTGCGTTCGCAACATATTCCAGACCACCGAATCGAATCCGGTGTCCGGGGTGAAGGCGTCGACCTGACCCAGACGACCAGTCGGGTCTGCGTGCAGCACGATGCTGCCAAACGCGAAGAGTTGTCCGGGGACGAAGAAGTTCCCAGATCCGATGCCCTCTCCTATGATCAGGTGAGCCATGGATCCTTTGGGCGACCCTGCAACGGAACTCTCAATGAAAGCACCAATGTCGGTGTCAAAACTGGCAGACCTCGGGGTAGGGGGTCCCGAGCTGTGGATCTAGGATCGATGGGGAACAAGGGATGACGAACACAGTGTTTACCCAGGTTCAGGCCCTCTCAAAGAGGTAATACCCTATGTCCTGCTTGATTGTATTGGATGTATAATGTGGTTTACAGAGTAGATCTACCTCGAGATCAGCATGAGCTAAACCCTAAGGAGATGAGGTGATGAATGTAGCTCTAGCCCTAAGACTAAAAACCCTCGGTTTATATAGACACCGGTAGGGCTAGGGTTACCGAAGATAGATTACAATAAGGGTTTAAAGAGATCCTGCCACTACAAGAAACCTGTTAATCCATGACAGATTTCTGGTGACGTTCCCAGAAACCGTCACTATCGATGATGTTTTTTTCATGTTCGTCACCGAAACCGTCATGGATCAGTAAGACGAGAATGCACCTCACAAAGATGAAGCCCTTATGACGGACGTAGATGGACCGTTGCGAATACCGTCACAAATCGACCAGCTGGGCCTAGCCTTTTCTTTATTTATATACATCATCCAGACCGTCACAGAGGGCTCGTGTTGATTTCCCATGTGTGCTCCTTATTTGGCCCACAAGTCAGTTAGGTGGAGTCATAATATATATAAATAAAAAAGATTATAACCACTAAGAATCGGACCATTGATCTCACGTATCCAAACTAGCTACAGGATACAATATGTACACTGTACACTAATTATAGAGTTTTTCTTTAGTACACTGATTATAGACGGGATTATAGCAGATAACCTGTGGATTTAATCCAAAAAGTGAAAGCGCATGGAATTGAATCTCGGACCTCTTGCGCTAAGGGCGAGAGACTTACCACTAGTTTTTTTTTAGAAAACTTACCACTAGGTTAGAAAGCAAAGTTTGAACGGAATCACGCCTCTCTTCTAGCACTTTATGTACAGTACAATATTTAAGAAAAATATAGCGCAAAAAATGAGGCAGTAGTGGGGCAGCTTCTGGAGCTACTTAAATGGGCCAGGCACACAATACGCACATAAGCACACTAGCTTCCGTTCCTTTTTTTCTATCTTATTTTATTTTGTTTATGTTTGGAAAGATTATAAATTTTTGTCAAACGTACACCGCGCGTTCACAAATGTTAATGCAGTGTTAAAAAATGTTCGTGCGTTCACATGGGTCTTCTTGACTTGG
Source organism: Thinopyrum elongatum (assembly GCA_011799875.1). Classification (NCBI taxonomy): domain Eukaryota; kingdom Viridiplantae; phylum Streptophyta; class Magnoliopsida; order Poales; family Poaceae; genus Thinopyrum; species Thinopyrum elongatum. Next base: position 284,715,854 of record CM022297.1, on the reverse strand, counting down.
AGGACACACCACGGCTTCATAGATCTCCTGTCACTATACGGCTCCACCAGTCCGGCCCATGTACAATGAGCCGTCGCCCCGAGGACCCCTTAGTCCATGACTCCCTTAGCAGCAATGAGGATAATCCTCAGATTAGGGACCCAGTCCGCATCATTGCTACTATCATCTTTCAACTTAGTTTTCTCTAGGAACGCATTAAAATTCAGGGAAACGGTAGCTCGGGCCATTGATCTACAACATAGATATGCAAAACTATTAAGACTAAGTTCATGATAAATTAAGTTCAATTAGTCAAATTACTAATGAACTCCCACTTAAATAAACATCCCTCAAGTTATCTAAGTGATACATGATCCAAATCAACTAACCCATGTCCGATCATCACGTGAGATGGAGTAGTCATCAATGGTGAACATCTCTATGTTGATCATATCTACTATATGACTCACGTTCGACCTTTCGGTCTCCAGTGTTTCGAGACCATGTCTGTACATGCTAGGCTCGTCAAGTTTAACCCAAGTATTCTGCATGTGCAAAACTGTCTTACACCCGTTGTATTTGAACGCAGAGTCTATCACACCCGATCATCACGAGATGCTTCGAAACGACGAACTTTGGCAACGGTGCATACTCGGGGAGAACACTTTTTATCTTGAAATTTAATGAAGGGATCATCTTATAATGCTACCGCCGTTCTAAGCAAAATAAGATGCATAAAGGATAAACATCACATGCAATCAAAATATGTGATATGATATGGCAATCATCATCTTGTGCTTTTGATCTCCATCTCCAAAGCATCGTCATGATCTCCATCGTCACCGGCTCGACACCTTGACCTCCATCATTGCGTCGGGGTCGTCTCGCCAACTATTGCTAACGCATAGCGATAAAGTAAAGCAATTACATGGCGTTTGCATTTCATACAATAATCAAGAGACAACCCTAAGACTCCTGCCGGTTGTCGATATTACAAAACATGATCATCTCATACAACAACATATATCACATCACATCTTGACCATATCACATCACAACATGCCCTGCAAAAACAAGTTAGACGTCCTCTACTTTGTTGTTGCAAGTTTTACGTGGCGGCTACGGGCTTCTAGCAAGAACCGTTCTTAACTACGCAAAAACCACAACGGTGATTTATCAAGTTTGCTGTTTTAACCTTCTTCAAGGACCGACCGTAGTCAAATTCGATTCAACTAAAGTAGGAGAAACAGACACCCGCCAGCCACCTTTATGCAAAACAAGTTGCATGTCAGTCGGTGGAACCGGTCTCATGTGCGTGGACATGTAAGGTTGGTCCGGGCCGCTTCATCCCACAATACCGCCGAATCAAAATAAGACGTTGATGGTTAGCAGTATGACTATCATCGCCCACAACTCTTTGTGTTCTACTCGTGCATATCATCTACGCATAGACCTGGCTCGGATGCCACTGTTGGGAAACGTTGCATGGAAAACAAAAAAAATTCTATGCACACGCAAGATCTATCCATGGAGATGCATAGCAACGAGAGGGGAGAGTGTGTCTACGTACCCTCGTAGACCATAAGCGGAAGCGTTTAGTAAAGCGGTTGATGTAGTCGAACTTCTTCGCGATCCAACCGATCGAGTACCGAACGTACGACACCTCCGCGTTCAGCACACGTTCAGCTCGGTGACGTCCTTGCCTTCTTGATCCAACAAGACGGCAAAGTAGTGTATGAGTTCCGGCAGCACGACGGCATGGTGACGGTGGTGGTGATGCTATCTCCGCAGGGCTTCGCCTAAGCACTACAAAAATATGACCGAGGGACGAAACTATGAAGAGGGGCGCCGCACACGGCTAAGAGATTGTCGTCGGCTATGTGTGGCGCCCCCTCCCACATATATATAGGTGGGGGGGAGGGGAGGCATCTAGGAGGCGCCCCAAGTGGGGCCGAATCCCACTTGGGCTCCTGCCCCTAGCCACGCCCCCTGCCATGCTTGTGTGCGGGAGGAAGGTAGGGGTAGGTGGCGCCCCCCCCCCTTTCCTTTCTCACATGAGGAAGGAAAGGTAGGAGGGGCCAACCCTCCCCCTTTCCTTCCCCTAGGGCTGGCGGCTAGGGAGAGGGCGCGCCAGCCCCCTTGTGGGCTGGTGTGTCCCTCCCCTTGGCCCATTAGGCCCATAGACCTCCCGGGGGTGTCTGGAACCCCTTCCGGCGATCCGATGACTACCCGGTGCACTCCGAAACTCTTCTGATGTCCGAATATCATCGTTCTATATATCAATCTTTACCTCCGGACCATTTCAGAGCTCCTCGTCATGTCCGTGATCTCATCCAGGACTCCAAACAACATTCGGTCACCAAATCATATAACTCATATAACACTATATCGTCAACGAACGTTAAGCATGCGGACCCTACGGGTTCGAGAACTATGTAGACATGACCAAGACACCTCTCCAGTCAATAACCAATAGCGGAACCTGGATGCCCATATTGGTTCCTACATATTCTACGAAGATCTTTATCGGTCGAACCTTATGACAACATACGTAATTCCCTTTGTCTGTTGGTATGCTACTTGCCCGAGATTCGATCGTCGATATCTTCATACCTAGTTCAATCTCGTTACCGGCAAGTCTCTGTACTCGTTCCGTAATACATCATCTTGTAACTAACTCCTTAGTCACTTTGCTTGCAAGCTTCTTGTGATGTGTATTACCGAGAGGGCCCAGAGATACCTCTCCGATACACGGAGTGACAAATCCAAATCTCAATCCATGCCAACTCAACAGACACCTTCGGAGATACTTGTAGAGCATCTTTATAATCACCCAGTTACATTGTGACGTTTGATAGCACACAAGGCATTCCTCCGGTATCCGGGAGTTGCATGATCTCATGGTCGAAGGAACATGTATTTGACATTAAGAAAGCAGTAGCAATAAACTGAACGATCATATGCTAAGCTAACAGATGGGTCTTGTCCATTACATCATTCTCCTAATGATGTGATCCCGTTATCAAATGACAACTCATGTCTATGGTTAGAAAACCTTAACCATCTTTTGATCAACGAGCTAGTCTAGTAGAGGCTCACTAGGGACACGGTATTTGTTTATGTATCCACACATGTATTTAAGTTTCCGGTCAATACAATTCTAGCATGAATAATAAACCTTTATCATGATTAAGGAAATATAATAATAACCATTTTATTATTGCCTCTAGGGCATATTTCCATCAGTGGTTTGGCTTTTGGGTGACTTCGGGTCTCCGGGACCTTTATTTCGGGTCCCCGGGGTCCACAGGGTTTCAACGGTCACAAGGGGCTAGGGAGTATAAATACACACCCTTCTTCTTCCTCCACTCTAATCCTCCATATGAGCTTCTCCACTATTGCGAAACCCCCAAAGGTCGCTTCATCCCTCTAGTCAAACTCCACCAAATTTTGAGGAATGAAGAGAATCACCCGATCTAAACTTCCACTGAACCAATTCATGATCGTCATACTTGTTCATCACCAAACTTGTTACTCTTGGAGATTTAGAACTCCTAGGCGGTAGGAGGCAAGGCCAGGAAACTTCTATTGTGTTGTGTGCATCGGGAAGTTTGTAAATGTACATTGATCGCCTTTAAGATCAACCATGAGTGATTTGAGACTCATCCATCCGGGATGTCTCAAAGGAAGACTAGGTATGAGCCACTTTGTGGCATTCTAGAACTTAGACTTTTACACCTCTTCAAGGCACCTTCCAAGAGTGAACTTCGGGATACATCTGCTCTCCAACATGTGTGGTTAATTTGTTTCCGCACCTTTACTTGTGTTTGCTTGCTAGCTATCTTATTGCTCTTGCTTATCTAGTGTATTAGCTTGCTTGCTATATAGGTTGTTCTCACCGTATATCGCACATTTAGAGAACTTTTTTATCCGCACTTTACCCTAAAATTTGAATGTTAAGCAAAAAAATTGTGGTCTCCTATTCATCTCCTTTAGTCGACCGATTCGATCCTTCCATGCATGAATATCGCCAATGAGGAATCACCTCATTCCATCCTAACTTGCTTGTTCCTCTAACCAACCTCCAGACTGTGGAACCATTTTATTATGTTTCACTTCGTGAAACTAACCGAACACATCCTTACATGGCTAACATTGAAGTGGAGCCAGATTGCCGATCTCATACGTGATCGAAACTTTAATATGTTGCCAAAATGCATTTCACCATACTTCGTCGGAAAAGTTACCATTGAAGTACACGTGAGTTCGTGTGCCTTCTCTTTGAAGCAGCTCATACCGGATCCTCAAACTTGTCTGAATCAAAGTGGACAAGGCCTGACCCAGGGTTTACAAAACTAAACGTTGACGCAGCATTTTTTGCAGATGAAGGAATGGGGGCAACAGCAGCTATGCTTAGAGATGAAAGGGGAAATTTTATTGCTGCTCAATGCAAGTTTCTTCCTATGGCAGCAGATGCTATTACCTCTGAAGCTATGGCCATGAGGGACGGATTGTTACTTGCTAATTCCCTTGGTTTTAATTGCATAGAAGCTGAGTCTGATTCACTCTGGGTCATCAACTTCTGTACGGGGCAAACAAGATGGTGGGATGAAGCGGCGGTGCTTTTTGCTGAATGTGTTGATTTAAAGTCTTCTATTGGAAAGCTCGTCTTCAAGCATTGTTTATGTTCTTGTAATCGTGCAGCTCATGTGCTAGCGAACAATAGTTTTTGTAATAAGCTTTCTTCTACTTGGCTGAACGAGCCTCCTGACGTATTGGTTGGGGAGCTCGTAGACGATGTAAATTTTATTTCTAATTAATAAAGTAGCCATGATGGCCTTTCCTCACCAAAAAAAAAAAAAAAACTCCAAACCAGAGTGCAATTTGGGGAGGGAGACAGTTTTGGATATGTAGAACACGCATTCAGGAGCACCAGGGTTTCTTTTGCAAATATACATGCACCAAGTAGACACCGCTCGATCTGAGCCGTTCGCCTCAGGAGTCGGTCAGTCTCCGAACGCCGCCGCGAGAGAGAGGCATGGCGGCCGCACTGCTGCCGGAGACGGCGTCGCGGCTGCTGACTCCGGAGACCCTCCGAACGGCGGCCAAGCAGTCTCAGGGCATCCACCTTGTCCCCATCTCCCTCCGTCGCGCCATCAAGCGCTACCTCCGCGGTAACTCCCCTTCCCACCGCTCCCTCCCGCCCACCACCTGCTCGACAAATTGCTCAGCGCTAACACTTCCACGGCTGCCGCCGTGCTCGCGCAGACCAGGACAAGACGCACATGCACCGAAAGGTGCTGCTGCTTTCGTCCTCCTTCGAGCGCGCAAAGGGCACCGGTGCCGAGCTGGCTGCGGCGTCAACCCGTAGCGCACTCCTAGACGACCCCCATGCTCCTGCGAGTGCCGAGCAGCGGACTGCACGGTGGAAGGTTCAGTCCTCCTACGGAGATATCGGCCTTCGGTACCGTGAGGATGAGACGGTCGCGTATGTCGCCTCCCGCATGCCTGCAATCTACGCCGCATGCCACCGCGTGCTCCGTGAGGTCCGAGAACCACCAGACCCCCTTTTTGTTGTTTCCGTCCTCAGTGAGTTAAATCCGCCCACTGGGATGTTTTCATGGACTGAAGCGTGGCTTTGCTGCAGGTTCGTCGTCGGTCTCCAGGTTTTGCACCTAAGAACGTGTTGGACTTTGGAGCGGGGCCAAGCTCAGCACTTTGGTGCGTATGACCTATTTGACAATTTTTTTTTATTAAGTTTTCTGTTTGCACAACCTAATGTCGCTACAAGAATGCAGGGCAATGAGGGCAGTGTGGCCGAAGTCCATAGAGAGGGTTAATTTGATCGAGCCCTCCAAAGAAATGCAGAGAGCGGGACAGACCCTTCTTGATAGTAAGCTACGCTCTTTCTTGCTTAAATGATACTCCTCTGTACCAAAATATAAGAAATGAACTGCAAAAACATCTTATATTTTGATACGGAGGTAGTACAATTCATATCTCAATAATGTGATTGATTACTAGTATGTCGGAATTTGGTTCAGTATAACGATTTTTATCATGGAAAATAACACCATAGCCACATTGCAGCAAAGTTATTTTGAACTTTGAAATGTAAATCGCATTTTTGTCTTTTGTCTGCGTAACTTGGATTACTATTTAGTGGTCTTCACTTACCAATTCCATGGTGGTGCTTTTAATGGCAAGCACTGAAAGTATCTGATTGCTTTGTTAGTGCCTTGCTAATTTACATCTGTGAATTTGCTGATAGATTTTGGGGCTTGCCACTGTCTACAAATGTTGCTCATAAATTTATCGGCACTGTCTAATCTGCAATTATTTTCAGATTTGAAGGGATTGCCACTTATCCATAGCTATGATAGCATCCAAGAGTTGAACCGCAGCATCGAGAAACATGAGCGACGTCACGACCTTGTAATATCAGTAAGTTTTTAGCTCTTTGCTCTGTAATGTTTCATGTGATGGTGGTTCAACAGGCAGCACAATTGAGGAATTACTACACATCATGCTGTATTGAATTGTTTCTATTATAGTTGCTTATTTTTTCAACCTGCACTGAATAACTTAACTCAATCTGTAGTCTTACGCACTTGGGGAGATTCCTTCATTGAATGACCGTATAACAATTGTGAGGCAACTTTGGGACCTAACAAAAGATGTTTTGGTATAATGACCCCTTCTCTCTCATGTTTGTGCGTGCTTATGGGGGATATCCTTTTACTTTTGTATCTGATAGACACTATTCATTTTAAGGTTTTGTTAGAGCCTGGAACTCCTCAAGGGTCAAAGATTATAAGCCAAATGCGCTCATATATCCTTTGGATGGAAAAGAGAGTATGTGCTCAGTTCCTGATTAAGTATTCAGATATTTGACATATTCCCTGACAGTGTAGCATTTAATTACATAATATTTGTGCTTCCAGAAGTGCCGCAAGAGCGAAAAATCTACAGGTGCTGCTCCAAGTAAAATGAAGAGCATGGTTGTTCAAGAAGATTTGCTGAAAGATGGTGCCTTTGTGGTTGCCCCGGTGAGTTGAAACTGCAAATGCTCCAATCTTAGTTTGTGTTCTCGAGTAAAACTAATTTCGTTCTATCATATCAGTGTCCTCATGATGGTCGGTGTCCATTGGAGAATTCAGATAAATACTGCCACTTTGTTCAGAGATTGGAGAGGACATCATCACAGCGTATCTACAAGGTTCATTTTCCTTTTCACCTGTTCTATTTAAGCGACAATTAATATGGATCGGAGGGAGTACTTTTCTTTCATGTTGTTATGCTATGTCTTTCTTAAGATGCATTCTTGTCAGTTCGTAACAAAATTTGACATACCATACATCCGAATCACTAAATATCACAATCATCTATTAACCTCTGATTAAAAAATGCTATGCTGAAGATGAGTTGCATGATTGATTAGCAATTGATGCATCTAGGATAGGCATCAAGCTCTCCAGAATTGTGCTGATCTCAGACCAGTACTTTTAGAAGTAGAGGATTACAACAAATCGTAGTATGCTTTTCACTTTTGAGGAGCTCACTGAAACAATTCCTTTTCCAACGTTTTGCATATGATCTGCAAAATTATTTACACGTCTTTAACAAATAAACACACTTCCTAATTATTAGGCCTTTAAATTTCCTGTTTTAAATGTTTAATGCAGAGGTCAAAAGGTGTGCCTTTGCGTGGTTTTGAGGATGAGAAATTCTGCTATGTTGCTTTAAGAAGGGGCAAGCGACCAGAGTAAGGGCTTGTGACTTTGAAGCCAGCTTTATGCAATCACTGCTATTATGTGCACCCTTGTTTAGATCATCGTACGCTCCTGCAAGTACATGCTGGACTTGATAACAATTCCTCCTTACCTCTGAACTAGGGAAGCTTGGCCACTTGATGGAATGAAATTTGATACTCTTAAAGAACGTCATGCCAAGAGAAACCCAGAAGATCTTATCATTGACTATGGTGATCATCTATCATTGATTACTTGTCTAGTCCTTCCTTATATGAATATTTTGAAAATTATGTATACTATGTTCTTTTTTGCTTAGACGATCAATTTCCAAGTGAGGAAGATGAAGAAGCTCCTGATGGCGATGAGGACAGTTTGGTCCCATATGCTTCTGATACACAAGAACTAAGTCTATTCCATGAGAGTGGAGAGGAGGAGGAAGAGGAACCCATCCGTGCTGATCTTGGAGGAGGCTGGGGCCGCATTATATACAGCCCCATTCGAAGAGGAAGACAAGTGCAGATGGATGTTTGCCGTGCCACCAAACGGGATGCGTCTGAAGGTGCGTTCGAGCGTGTCGTGGTCACACAAAGCAAGAACCCCGCTTTGCACCTTCAGGCCCGGAAGTCACTTTGGGGAGACCTTTGGCCTTTTTAGGCTTCAGGTTTTTCAAGCTTGGTTGTAGCCACATTTTAGGGGGCTCCCAGTCTGTTCAGCAGTGGACTCTGGTGCTTCTGTCAGTGCTAACTTTTGCTTCATCAGTATTTGTTTTTGAAAGGTTTGGCTTCTTCCATATATTTATCTGTAACAGAGCTAGTCAGCAAACCCCATCTCAAATTCTCGATATCAGGGATGTGCCGGAGTTCTGAGGTTGGAACTCTGCAGCATTTCAACCTCTTCGCCGACAATGTAACTGGTCACCATCATTGTATAATAATAATAATAACAGCCAACAGCCCAGCACGTAATAATATCAAATGTACTTCCTCCGTCCGAAAATACTTGTCGCAGAAATGCTGTATCTAAACGTATTTTAGTTCTAGATACATCCAATTTTATTTATTTGTGCGACAAGTATTTCTGGACGGAGGGAGTATCTCGTAACATTCATAACATCCTATTTTCATGATTGAAATTGCGTGAATATCTTTTACATGATCAGATGAAATGGGTGTGATTGCTTTTTTCCTACACCTCAAGCAATCTTATTATCTGATTGTGGTTAGAAACTTTGGAGGTTTAGGGTTGATCGCCTTCCCCGCCCCCAAGCAATCTGGTTTGATGTAAATCATGATTAGAAGTGGACGTGCGCTTTGCAACTTAAAAATCTGTGGTCACCAATCCATTTTGTAATCTAAAGAAAAAAAGGACGATCACCAGTCAACTTGTCCACCGCTTAAATAAAATTTGCTAAAAACTCATAGGTTTTGCAGCTGTAAATGTTTGCACACGAAAATATTCGATAGCCAGTTTTTACCTTTCAACCGAACGAACCCATCGCAAACCAACGTGTGGTTGGATGGTTAAAGGGACAGTGGTATTCTTAACTCATCGGGGTTCAAGTCCTGGTGCTTGCATTATTTCTGGATTTCCGACGATGTCTTTTTAGTGGGAGGAGATGTTCCCGTCAACGACGAGGCGCCTACGATGACTTCGTAAATCTCAAGATGATATAAGCATTTGTGTCTGTACTGTGTTAAAAAAAATCGGAATAAACCCATCAAAACTTCACTATAACTTAACAACTGTGTTAAAAAAAAACCCAACAAACCCATCAAAACTTCACTATAACTTACCAAGTCGGGGGTAATATGGACTTCTTCTCGTCCTCCGCGTCCAGCTTCGAGCGTCTCTTCCAGTTTCAGCTTCGAGAAAGCTCGTCGCCTTACGCCGCCACGCCGGGAAGGAATCCCCCCAAAACGTCCGCGCACACCGGAGGAGGCGCACGAGAAGAGCGGGAGCAGCCACCACTCGCCGGCGATGGAGAGGGTCGTGGTGGTCTCCGAGGACGCCGCCGCCTCGGTCTCCTCCGCCCCGTCCTCCTCCTTCGCGGAAACCAGGGTCATCTGCCGCGTGTGCGTCCTCACCGTCCCCCGCTCCCTCCCTACGTTTTTCTCTCCTCTGGCTTCTAGAATCCTGATGATTGATGTTCGCGGGATTGGTGTTTGTGCAGATGTCAGAAGCAGTTCGCTCAGTACATTTGTCCACGCTGCAACTCCCGCTACTGCTCGCTCACGTGCTACAAGGTGTGTACTACCCCCCCCCAAAAATAAAAATAAAAAAAACAAAAACAAAAAAAAAAGAAAAACAAAAAAAAAAAAAAACAAAAAAAAAAACAAAAAAAAAACAAAAAAAAAAAAAAAAAAAAAAAAAACAACAAAAAAATATAAACAAAAAACAATAAAAAAAAAACAGATAAAAAAAAAATACAAAAATTCGAAAAAAAAAACACAAAAAAAAAAAAAAAAAACACACAAAAAAAAAATGAAAAAAAAAAAAAAAAAAACAAAAAAAAAAAAAAAAAAAAAAAAAAAAAAAACAAACACAAAAACAAAAACACAAAAACAAAAAAAACTAAAAGTAAAAAAAAAAAAAACAAAAAAAAAAAAAAAAAAAAAATAAAAAAAAAAAAAAAGAAAAAAAAAAAAAAAAAATAAAAAAAAAAAACAAAAAAAAAAAAAAAAAACAAAACAACAAAAAAAAAGAAAAAAAAAAAACAAAAAAAAAAAAAAAAAAAAACAAAAAAAAAAAAAAAAAAGAAAAAAAAAAAAAAAATAAAACCCCCACCCCACCCACCCACCACCACCCCCCCCCCCCCCCCCCCCCCCCCCCCACACCCCCCCCCCCCCCCCCCCCCCCCCCCCCCCCCCCCCCCCCCCCCCCCCCCCTCCCTTGTCTCTCTGTGCGCGTTATCTGCCTGAAAGTTTGTGGCACAGCGCTGGGAGTTTTACGCTCTCTCATTCGATTATGCCCACGCGGTGTTCGTCGAATTGCCGCAGTGGAGCTGTAAACTTTTAGCAGAAACGCTATTCAGAATATATATTTTCCGACAACTGTCTTGTTGCTTTTCATACAGTATGCAGTGGTTTCGTTGCAAACCAGGCTAAAACGAAATAGTTAGCTTTCAGGTGTTTATCTAGGAATTGCCTTTTCGCGTCGGTCTGATGTGAATCCCTGAAAAAAGTGTATATGGTGCCATGCTGGATTTTGGCAATGTGCATTTATAAGATTATAGAGGAGCAAACCAATTGAAAGGACGGAAGTAATGGATCTATCCAAGTACATTCCTCAGTTAGTTTGAGGGAAAATCTCTGCTTCAAAAAAAAAAAGTTTGAGGAAAAATACTTGCATGTTGGTACTGTGGAAGATTGGTATTTGACTGCATATTATGCATCCAATTTAAGCAAGATGGTTCTAGGGGGTTATACTGTGTTGTTGTGCTCACTGGTGGATGCCGTAACTTTTATTATCGCGATTTTCCCACAATGAGCTGTGGAATTGTGTGCCTTCTTCTGTATGAGTGTAGGTACCATGGAAGAGTGGTATTTGACTATTTTCATAGTTTGCAGTTAGCTTTACACCAAAGGGTCTTATTGCTCAGTATTTCTTGTAATATTTTGTTTCATTCTTGTTTAATAGGGGCATAGTGTGCAATGCACTGAGTCGTTTATGCGTGAGAATGTTACGGAGGAGCTTAAGCAGATTCAGCCTGAAGATGAATCGAAAAGGAAGATGCTCGATATACTCAGACGGTTCCACTTGGAAGAAGAAATGGAGTCCGAGGGTGAAGATGGTATGTTGCTTTAATAAGATTTTGTTGTTATATGCACATATGCTTGAGAACCATAGAACATAGTGTATCCCTTGGTTTACGCACAGGCGCTCCAGTTTGCAGTCTTCTGCACTTTAGATGTGTATGCCATTCTTATTGAGGCCTTAATATCTGTCAAACTATTGCTTCGATGTGTCTGATTATCACCATATTCATATTGAGCTTTCTTGAAGTATTGTTTTAGGAATTATCTTCTGGTTTGTCAGTCCTGCAAAAGAACGATTTCTTTTGCATACCATTTCCTCTCAAAACTGTTAGTAATTGGCATGAAGGCTTATACTGTAGAAGGCACTATAAAAGCGGATCCCTGTGTTTTCAGTTAAGAGTTCTAACTTGCAGTTTTATTGCTTTGAGATGCTCAGCTGAGTTATTTTTATTCTTTTATCTTCTATAGGTATCACAAGTAGCAAACAAACAAGATAGTTGACATATGGTACGATTTCTTTGGTGCTTATATCTAGTTGTAATAGTTTCCATTGTGAAAATATTGCTTACAGGCTGCAATTACCAGCAATTGTATCCAATTGCACAAAAATGGTTGAAATTAAGGTTATTGGGCAAAAAGGGAACTAAGATGACCAAAACTTGGTCCAGGACTCCTTTTGATGTATAAATTACAATTTAGTTTGACACAATTTGTTGGAACCGCCTTTTGTGAATTCATTTTATGCGTCTTTTGGGTGATTATTGATAGACACTGAACTATCTTGTAGATAATTTATCTGGTCTTTTTTTATGCCATCAGTGATTTCACTTTTGCAATGCTAAACATTTTTTTACCCTGCAGAGTCAATGTTGTCAGAGGAGCTTATTCGGAAAGCCATCTCTGGTATGCTACATTTACTCCTGACCTTTATAATTGTGATAAATCACTAGCATCTTGTAACAGTATGATAGGTTCTTTAAACAAACTTGTTCATGTTGCAGTTTTGTTATGTGATGTTTAAGTGTAGCTTAGATGTTAATGGCATTAGCCAATCATTTTGCAGCATGGCCAGCACCTCCCTTTGCCTGCACATTTGTATTTAATTAAGCCTTTGCCTTTCTACATTGGATGTTTGATTGAACCAGCAAATTTTCCCATTGTCCGTCAGGTTCTGCATTGAGTTCTTACTTGTTCTTTCTACTAAATAGGTGACGAAATCAAGCTTGAGGACCTCTCTGATGATGAAATCAAACGATTTCGTCAAGCTCTGGCCTCTGGTGAACTCAGCAAGATGATTGAACCATGGACTCCATGGTGGAAAAATCCTTCTGCTAAATCGATCTCTCTTGGTCATGATGGGAGCCAGCTTATTAGACAAATAAGTACAGATGATGCTACTTTATCAGATCCAATGACTGCGTCAGAGTCTATCATCAATGAAATACCAGAAGGGCCGGAATCTCCTCTCCCATCACTCAAACAGCTAACCAGGGCAGAGCCATCTCCTCTGCTCAGTGTTCACTTGGTTGATATTCTCTACAGTTACTGCTTCACACTTCGCCTCTACAATGGTGATTGGCAGTCTGATCCCTTGGGTGCTTCAACTGTTGCCTTGTCTATGTCAAAAGTCATGGGGGACGGTGCTAAACCTGAGACAGTATCTGAAGCGCTCACGACGTGCATAGAGGAGACATGCTCCCCTGTTTACAGACACACCGGAGGTTTCAGGTTTGCTATTGGACTTGTGGATGATACCGTCACCATCCTCTCCTTAGGAGGCAATGCAGTGGTCTGTGCATTGTGCGACTTCCACAGGCTCATCCAAGCTGGTGAGAGCATCCTCAAGGAAGACAAAGTGGGCGAGACGGAAAAGGCGCGGAGCTTCAAAAAGCTCCATGCCGCGGGTAGGAAGCTGTTCTTCATGACATGCTGGGCTCATGAGCAGCCAAGTGAGGCCTGGCCATCGTTGGCTCGCATCGTTGAGGTGCAGAAAGCTCGCATCGTTGAGGTGCAGAAAGCGGCTTTTGAGGAGCTGGACAGTGGAAGCGGACTGAGGAAGGCAGGTAGAAAGAACAACCCGCAGTCCAGGGTTCTTATCGAGGAGGTGTAAGCATATCAACGCAGTACTGCTGGAAAAACCACACTTTGTTTTCTCGCCACCCTTTTGGTATCTCTCAGCTGTATCATTTGATCCTTGTGCCCTTCTTCATCTTTAAGTGCAGTGGCTTAAATGTATAAATTGTTGTCTTTGGAAGATGTGATAGTTTACATTTCAGCGACCTGGTTAATCACATTTCCGAGCGAATATTTTGCTCATATCAACATGCTATCTGTGGCGCTAATTTTCAGTTTCAGCAAAATAAATAACAGTTTCGTAGTAGAGTATTGTGCCAGAAGTATTTTCTGAGCATCCGAGTATCCTTTTTCTCAGGAGTAGCTAATTGCCTGTGAGTTACAGCGGGGGCATGCATATTTTATTGGTTCAACTCTTGCATCAATGGCTCACCACGTACTATGTCTGCCCTCATAATCCCAATCCAATCTCATCACCTTCGTCAATGGCTCATCCGGTCAAAATCCCCTTCCATTGCCATTAACACACACTTTTCAATTTCAAACACATAATTGTGGAGTTGTGTGCATGGAGATTCGGCGAAGGAAAAAAAAAATCCATACATGAAGGGTCATCGATATCTGCATGACAGTAAGGTGAAAACCAAAATTTGAGACTTAGGAACCTAATCATTGTCTAACAAAAGCAAAATTGGAGAAAATATGAACTCACGAGTGGACCTGAAGATATGGTAGAAATACAATATTAAGCCAAGTGGTAGTTAAATGCTCGGCTATCCAATTTCCTTCGGTAATATTTTATCAAGGTTCACATTTTACAACATCCTTCTTAAACGCCAGTCTTTACATAGAACTGAAAGTGCATGTATCCCTGATGGCATTTTGGTGTTGATGACATGGGCTTAGTGATGACTAATGTCGTTTATCAAGTTTACCTCAGGACATTGGTCTCGGTGCTCGTACGGACTTGACCCCCTAATAAACAAGGGGAAAGGCGTCAGTTTGTCAACGACCCAAAAGTTTTTTTATTTGATTTAAATCATAGGACAACTGCACTATTAAGAGGGATCTCTCAATGAATCTATGATGGAACACATTTCCTTTGAAACATCCATATCTCCACCATACCTATACCTTAGGAACCCATGCCTTTCACTTCAAAGATTTCCTTTTATGGCATGTATGATGAGTCCATTTTGGCATCACTTTTTTACTTTATGCTTTACACCGTAGCCATAGGATTTTCAACATTTTATTGCGTTGGTGCACTCTTTCTGTCTGATTTCACTAGGATCCTAATGGAGGAGGTTATTTCAAGCATTAAATGAAGAATGATATTTTATGGGTGAAAAACATGTTAATTGACATGATAGTAACCTTCCATATGAAGCGCCGATCAAGTGGGATAAAAACCAGTTGTGCAGAGGCTTCCAGAGGAAAAGACGACGTCTATACGAGCGTGCCCGCTCGTACCAACGGTCGTACAACACGGAGCCGCCTCCCATTGGTTGATTACTCCAACCCCGTATCCTCAGATCTCGCAGAAGATGAACAGAGATATTATAACCACGGTCTAGAACCAAGAAAGCTCACCTTGGGAAGGGCATCACCACGCCATCAACCCGGTATAGATATCATCATCATCTCCATCACCAACACTCCACTCATCTCTTTGTAATACCAAAACATAATGTGGATTCCTACAAGTGTTACATTAATCATTTATCTATTATTGTCATGACCACTTTGATGATGCTTGTTGTCTCTGATACGTCTCAAATGATTCTATAATTTTTTATTGTTTCATGCTGCTATATTATCATTTATATATACTTTTATTATCATTTTATATTTTTTTGACTAACATATTAATTTAGTGCCCAGTGCTAGTTCCTATTTTCTGCTTGTTTTTTGTTTCACAGAAAATCCATATCTAGGAAGGTCCAAACACGATGCCGATTTTTGATGATTTTTTCTGGACCACGAAGGACCCTAGAAGCTTCATAAGACATCGAGAGGGGCCACGAGCAAGCCACAAGGGCAGGTGGCGCGACTAGGGGGTGGTCGCGCCACCTAGGCTTGTGGGGCCCCTAAGCCATCTCTTGACCTAATTCCTCCGCTTATAAATTCCATAATTCTTGAAACCCTCAGAGGGAGACCCGAAATAATTTTATCGCCACCGCAAGCCTCTGTTCCGAAGTGATCCCATCTGGAGCCCTGTTCTGGAGTTCTGCCAAAGGGGAAAGCCATTGGAGGGAGCTTCTTCATCAACCTTGCTGCCTCTATGATGATGTCTGAGCAGTTCCTTAGGACCTCCGGGCTCATAGTAGTAGCTAGATGGCTTTTCTCTCTCTCTTTTGGATCTTCAATATCATGTTCTTCTCTGAGATCAACCTAATGTAATTCTTATGGTGTATTTGTTGGGATCCGATGAATTGTGGATTTGTGACCAGATTTTTCATTGAATATATTTGAATCTTTTGAAGTTTCTTTGATGTGTAATTGAGTAGCTATGTATGCTTTCTGAGTTATTTGTCTTCTCTGGCCAAGGTAGATGGGTAATTCTTCAGAGGGAGTGGTGCATAGTAGTAGATTCAATCTTACGATGTTCTATATCCCAGTGACAGAAAGGGACAAGACACGTATTTGTATTGTTGCTGGTAAGGATAAAACGATGGGGTTTAATCTTATTGCTAGATTTCTTCCTATCTACATTATGTCATCTTGCTTATTGCATTGCTCTGTTTTTCATTAAACTTAATACCTTGAGATGCATGCTGGATAGTGGTTTTGGGATGGAGTAATAGTATTAGATGTAGTTGGATAACGGTCTACTTATCACAAATGTAATGCCTATACAAGACTATGCCATGAATGATCATAATTATGAATGCTGCTTTTATATCAGTTGCCCAACAGTAATTTGTCTACCATGCCATTACCTGCTTTCGAGAGAGATGCCACTAGTGAACCTATGGCCCTTGGGTCCATTCTCTATTAATACTTGCGTTTACACAATTGTTATTTTATTTACTTTCATTATTTTGCCGTTCCACTATATCATTATCCATCCACTATTTGCTTTTAATCTTGTAACTAGCGAGACGAGGGGATTGATAACCCCCTTGCCAAGTTGGATGCAAGCTTTTATTTTATTTGTGTGCATGTGCTGCTTATCATTTTAGCTAGTTGACACCTACTGGTTCGATTAAACCTTGGTTCTTAATTGAGCGAAATACTTTATGTTGTTGTGCTACACTACCCTTCCTCTTCAGGGAAATTCAACAACTCCTATGGGAGTAGCAGTCTCCTTGTCCAAGTAAACTTCCTAGTTCTCTAGGATATGAAGAAACCCTGATGTGTGTATGAGCTGATAAGATACACAATTCTCTTTGTATACTAGAGGATACTCCGCACATTGCTGCGGGAATTAGTTGATGAAAATTTGGGTTGATAACATGTGAACCAAAATTTAAAGTAGATATGACTTATTATATTTGATTATGTATAGTTGTAAAATATTTATTGAAATAAGTAGAATAATTGAATGAAAAACATTTCCCCATGCATGGTTCAACGTTGTGGTGGATTTTTTTCCATGCATGATTGCATGTTGAGGTGGGATCCCGTTCATAATTGTATGGTGAGGTGACATGCTTGCATGTTGAGATAACTGAGGTAGTGGGGATGACTCTCTTAGGTGTATATGATTTATGTTAATATTCTTCTTGATGTTGTGTGTTAGTCGCCTGCACAACATTTGCCTTTATGGTCGGGAAGGATATTACAGTCAGAGTGGAGTAGGGAGCTGAGGTACAATGGTGATAGAAGCTATCTCCCTCCTCGAGCCCCCACTGGCCTTGGATAGAGGAATAATAGAGACCGCCCATTAGCCGCGTACATGGGAGACCCTTAGTCGTCGTTGTCGTAACTTGGATGTCAGAAGGAACGGTGGTGGCGTGTGTGATGTGTGGTTGCTGCGTGTATGCACATATCTATGCTTGGGTTTGCTCGCTTACAAACATACGAGGTGGATTAGTTATCCAAACCTAGAATTATGCATTCGCATGATTACGCAACATACCTACTAGTGGTGAACCCAAATACCATGAGAACGCCTTAGCCGTATTGTTGATTTCATCATTTCCATTACTCTCTTGTTATTTTTACCGTATTCTTGCACACTTAGTTTTTAGACACAACAACTTGCAATATTTCAACTTCTGCTTTTGTTTTGGACTGCAACTAACTTGAGCACATCCCGATAAACCTCTACAATAGGCGAAGACCATTTCGTGTCCTTCATGTGGGATGGATACTCTTACTTCCAAAAGGTTACAACTAAGCTTGGTGCACTTGCAAAACATCACTATACACATTCCAGTGGTAGCTGTCGGAGGTTCCAGGAGAACTACCCGAAATCAGGCTCCAACTCCGGCTGGCAGTAGAGGCTTCTGTTGCCCAAACAGAGTATGTGTTGGAGTTTGCATCAAAATCCAGGACCTCTAGTGTTTTCTCTGGAATTCGGCATCTCCGGAATCCGGCTGACATCAGATGGTTGTCGTGTCAATTAGAGGCAACGCCCAAAGTAGGCCTGAATCCAGGACCACCTGATGGTAGCCTCCGGACCCTCCGAGAGGACATACCAGGAGGTGTCATGACACTCAAAAAGGCAGATTTTCAAGTGCGCTATAAAAGGCTCACCTCATCTTCCCCAAGGGGTATATCCTTCCCCACTTTATTGAGTTGGGCTCTTTCTCTCTCTTACTACATTTTTGTAACTTAAAAAATACCGATCTACTCCACTTTCCTCCGCTAAAACAATCTAATCCTTAGAGGGAAAAGCGAGGATCACCCGATCTACACTTCCACCAAACCAATTTGGATTCCACGTTGATTTCATTGAGGTATTGTTACCCATGGAGATTTGGGCTCCTAGGCGGTGGGAATCAAGGTATGGAATGTTGTAGGGTGGAACCCTAAGTGGAGATCTTTTCACACTTGGAGGGGGAAAAGGATGAACACCAAGAACACAAAGAGGAATTCACTCCAACAAAACCCAATTACACATCCACTAGAATAGCAAACACATAGATCCACAAGATACAAGAACAATCCAAGGAAACAAGCACAAGGTAAGGTTCTTCCCACTCCTAAGGAGGTGAGGTCTTGATGATAGTATTCTCCAAAAGAAGGTCTTTATATCCACTTGGGATCCTCTCCTAAGAGGTCTTGATCCCCAAGAGGAGTGGTAGAAGGAGCAAATCTCTATCAATGCCTCACATATACTTTGCTAACCCTAACAAATGTCTTAGATCCGAAATATATAGCTAGAGGGGGGAAGGGGACGACTTGGGAGGCAAGGAAGGGCGTCCACGGCCGAAACCTGGGAGGCCCGTGCGCATGGGGTAAGTTGGGCCCGTGCACACGGGGGTCCCGTGTGCACAGTACACGCCCGTGCGCACGGGGTGCTACAGTGGCCAGGGCCCGTGCGCACGGGGTCTATAGGCCGTGTGCACGGGGGTGCGTGTCTCGAGTCCAGTAGGCTCCTGGGAGGCCCGTGCGCACGGGGTCGCCTGGGACGTGTTGTCTTCATCTTCTTGGACTCCTTCTCCTTCCTTGTGGCCTTGGGGTGCTTCTCCTACTCCTTTGGGATGTCCCTTAGCTTCTTGGTGGCGTTCGTCTTTGTACCTAATGACACAAAGCATGTTTTGGTGAGGTAGTAACCAAGTTCCATTCATATCCACGTCTATCTCAAGTAAGAGTGAGTTCACCTCGGTTTCAATGGCGTGTGCTCGAGCTCTTGTCATAGGTCCACGTGGTGCTTGATGCATTGGTGTAGAGTCCATGGGGATGATGGAAGGATGCTTCGCATCATGGAACTTCCTTGCTTGTGGTGTGCTACTCCCGTAGGAACCAAGGTTTATCGAACCAGTAGGAGTCACCAAGCTAACAATGTAAACAACACCTGCACACAAACAGATAAAAAATGCTTGCACCCAACTTGGAAAGGGGGTTGTCAATCCCCTTGTCTTGCTAGTTACAAGATTAAAAGCAAATAGATAATGGTACAGGTAAAACGGAAAAAAGTAAAGGAAAATAAAAGAGCAAATTATAGGTTCACTAGTGGGATCTCTCTCGAAAGCAGGTAGTGGCATGGTAGACAAATTACTGTTGGGCAATTAACAAAAAAGTAGCAATTTATAACTACGACCATTCATGTCATATCTCACATAGGCATTACGTCTATGATAAGTAGACCGTTAATCCAACTACATCTACTACTATTACTCCACCCCAAGACCGCTATCCAGCATGCATCTCAAAGTATTAAGTTTGAAGAAACAGAGTACCGCTATAAGCAAGGTAACATAATGTAGACAGAAAGAAATCTGGCAATAAGACTAAACCTCATCATTTTATCCTTAGTGGCAACAATACAATACTTGTCTTCGTCCTTATTGTCACTGGATTAGAGCACTGCAATATTGAACCCACTACATGCACCACTCCCTCTGAAGAACTACTTAACTATCTTGGACAGAGAAGACTCATAGACCGGAAAGCATACACATCAATTTAATTATGCAAACTTCAAGAGATTCAATATAAATCATTGAACAATCTGATCATAAATCCACAATTCATTGGATCCCAACAAACACACCACAAGAATTACATCAGATTGATCTCAAAAGAGAACATGGTATTAAAGATCCAGAGAGAGAGAGAGAGCCATCTAGCTACTACTATGGACCCATAGGTCCTGCAGGAACTACTCACACACCATCATGGAGGCAGCAAGGCTGATGAAGATGGCCACCCCAATGGTTTCCCCCTCCGGTAGAACTCTGGAACATGGCTCCAGATGAGATTGCTTCGGAACAGAGGCTTTGCAACGGTGATAAAATTGTTTCGGATCTCGCTCCAAGGGTTTTGGATATTTTTGAATTTATAGGCCAGGAATTAGGTCAAGACATGGCACAGGGCCCCATAAGCTTGGGTAGCGCGACCACCCCCTGGTCGTGCCATCCACCCTTGTGGGAGCCTCGTGGGTCTTCTGGTCTTCTCTTGAAGCTTTAAGTGTTTCTTTTGGTCCATAATAATTTGTCAAAAATTGGCATCATTTTTGGACCTCCGTGGGTATTGATTTTCTGTAAAACCAAAAACAAGCATAGAACAACAACTGGCACTAGGCACTAGATTAATATGTTAGTCCAGAAGAATAATATAAAATGATGATAAAGTATGTGGGAATGATAATATAATAGCATGAAATAATTAAAATTATAGATACGTCAGAGATGTATCATGGTGTGCTCCGGAAGCTTCCTTGTTTGTGGTGTGCTCCGAAAAGTTTGTAAAGTTCTATTGGCCGCCTTCAAGACCAATCTCGGGTGATTTGAGGCTCATATGTTGGGGATGACTCAAAGGCAGAATAAGGTGAGCCACTTGGTGGTGCTCCAGAGCCCTGGCTTTCGCACCTCTCCAATAGATATTATCACTCCCCAAAGAGTGTGAACTTCAGGAACAAAATCCACCTCCTCAACTTACTTGTGGTTAATCTTTCCCACACCCTTTACTTGTTTTGCATGCTTGTTGTCTTGCTAATTAGTTTCCTGACTTGCTTGCTTGTCATATAGATTGTTCTCACCTAGTTTCATATCTAGAGAACTTACTTTATCCGCATTACCCTAAAATTGACAAGTCAAGTTAAATTTTATGTTGTAGCTTTATGAGTTTCTTCTAGGTCTTGGTTAGGACTTCTTGGAGGAATAACTTGAATTGCGCTCAAACATAGATGTTAAGGTATATTAATAAAACAATTAAGTTTGAAATTTTGATAAAAATAATGAACATATTATGCTTTAATTTTTTGTAAATATGAGTTCATGGTATCTGCACAATAGTTGTATGCACTATTTTGGCAATGGAATCTAGTGATGTTGTAATGGGCTCATAGGGTATGTTTAATTTCTGCCCTTAGCTACCTTGTCAATATTGGCTTACCAATTATTTGACTGAGGATTTGTTCAGCTTGGGTTGACCAAAAATTCAACATAATCTGTGAAGACAACAACAAAATATCCATATGCAGCCAAATATATGAGAACAAACCAAAATAGGAAAGTATGTTGTGCTATTGTTGATATATATTAATTTAATTTATTTATATAGTCATCATGTGCGTAGTGATCTCACATACAAAGTTTATTTCATTATTGAGTAAAGTAGACTTAAACATATTTGTAGCAATCAACTAATGTTTACCATAAATTGATTTCCCTTATTTAGGTGTGTACTGCATCCCGCTCAATTCCATGAAGAAGTGAATAGGGGAACTCATCATGAAAAATACTAGCTTAGGTTGGTGTATGGTTGCCAACTTCGTGGCTCCATACTAGTCTCACTGTAGACATCATCTCAAGATACAATAGTAGGCATACCAGCATTGGTGGCATCTCGTCCCTGCTAAATAATAGTTTTGCACTATGACTTTTTTAGCTATCACTTGCAACAAACTTGGACGACTCCTTGTGATGAGTGCTTCACAATTCACACTATGGAGTATACTTTATTGACATTGGAATCTTGTTTATTTGTGTTATTTTGAGCCAATCATACACCACAAACTCTGAGCATGCTCAAATCCAATGATGCTCATGGCAAGAGGTAGAGAAATAGTTACTATTTTTTTCTCCCCTTTTCAAAAGAGGTTTAAAAAAATCATTGGATGATGTAATGGACAAAACCACAACATATTTTAGTCATACACATGTGATAAAATTGTACAACACGTATCATCTATTCTTAAATAGTTGCAACCGACTACCTATTTTTCCTCTTCATGCAACTATGCCACATCATCAAGTCATGCATGTGGTCATTAGTTACAATTTATGCACTAATCTATCCACGCGATCATGCCACCTCAATAATCATGCATGTCAATTTGTTTCACTAATTTTTGTATGGGCATAGACGCTACGGCTTGGAGCAAATATATGTAGGTCATCTTACACACTTTTTATGTAGGCACCCATTGATTTCAATCCAACATTTTCCTCTTTTTATACAATATTTTATCAAATGTTTTATATGCTTTAGTTTTTTCAAAATATAAATTGAGAGCAATCTTAAATTTGTTTATGTGATAGGTTTAGTTCTTCATCATCTATTTATGCCTTTGTCTTATTAATGTTCCCACAACAACGCGCGGGCATCATCTAGTTTAATATAATAGTACGTACATGTGTTATACACAAAAACCCTTATACGATAAAAATATATCATATCCAATATATGGAGTTAACATATATCTCTACCCCCATACCCATGATGGATCAGTGACACTTAGTTTGGAGAGGTAGAAATCATGATGTGCTCTAGTTTGGGCCTTCGTAAAGAAGTATCTCAACTGAAGCCCTGAAGGAACATACTAACAACAACCCGATTATGTAGGTGCCACTTTGGTATCGAGAAATGCTAATGCCACATTTACTTTTGGAAAAAGATGAGTAAGCACCTTCATGAATACAAGTAATCAAGCCATATTTGTTGTTAAAAGAACCATATCTCGCAACACCACATCTGCACTTGAACAGGAATTGCAACATGTTTCTTCATTTTTTTTTTCAATGGAAGAATCATCAAGAAAACACAGGAAATAGAAAAGCAACTTGTCATCTAAAAGACAACCATATCTCGCAGGCCCGTAGACACCATCTTGCCACTCCTCCTACATCCTATGTGACTCCTCGAAATGTTAAAATCTCAACTCGTTGCCATTGGACTCTTGTCCAACTCTCGATCCAGTGATCCCTAGTTCCCATCGCTGCCTCCCACTACGTTGGACTTCCATGAACCTATGCTCGTACTCTCTTGCCACCTCCAAAATTCCACCCATCGGAGGAGGCCGCGCCAATGCTAGATTGCTCGCCCATCACTTAAATTTTAGACGCATTTGTAAAAAAAATCAAAATGTAAATGCTAAATATCGTACCCACTAGATACCCATTGGGTATAGGATACCCGATGGGTACATGCATGGGTGTCAATTTGTGCCCATGGATATGTTGGAAATATGCCCTAGAGGCAATAATATTGTATAATTATATTTACATATTTATAATTAAGAGTTTATATTGATCCTGGAATATGCAATTCAGTGGAAAACTCATATGCACGTGTGGAATGGTAAACGGTAACATCTGATTCCTAGTCTCGCCTCTAAGACTAGCTCAAGTATTGTTTGTGATCACATTTTTTGGATCTTGAGATATCGTTAAGTGTAATGATAGTCTCAAAACAACATTGAGGATATGACGTTAGAAGAATGATCATATTGAATTGACCCAACTTGATTGTTATACTTTGAGATGCGGTGGTCACAAGTCCATCGTTATAACACAGAGAGTTAACGTATGCTTTAGTTCCTTAGACCATGAGAGTATCGTAGTCTCTTCTTACCATACGATGGACTTTGGGTTTGCTCAAACGTCATCTGTAACACGGTGATCATAACGACAACTTGCAGATTCACCGGAAAGTCTGACATGGGACTAAATAGCTCAAGAGTTGGATTTGCTCCTCCAGCGATGGAGAGATATTCTTAGGGCCCTCTCAGGGTGATGGCATCCATCATCATTTGGCCAAACACAGGTGACTAGGTCACGGGGATACCGGAACATGTCAACGAGAAAGAAGAACAAAACCGGCGACGAGGAGACCAATATAGTGAGCATGAGAATGACTCAAGATGATACCGATTCATCTCACCTCGGGTTTTGTAAAGTATCGCGAAGCAAAGGGAATAGCACATGATAACCAAAGGTTCTTTCGAATGTCATTCGTGTACTCATAGGGATCGATATGGACGTCCACAGTTCCGCTATCGGTCATTACACGAAAGGGGTTTTGTTCATGTCTATGTTTTACCGAACATACAGGGTCACAAGCTTAAGATAATCATGATCTGCTAAGTGTTAGTAGGACAGGAGTAATGAGGAAATATTTATGAAATAGTTTCATTAATATTCAAAATAGTTTCGAGAGGAATCAGAATTGTTTCAGGGTCACCGGAAGGGTTTCGGGGTTTACCGGGTAATACCAATAAATAATATATAGGTGGAAAACATTTACGGAGATGTTAAATTAATAATAAAAGGCTCTAATAATAGTTAGGAGGCTTTTATATTTAATTAAATATCAACGAGCCTTAGAAGGCCAAGTGGTGGAAAGGATATTGGGCCACTTGGGCCCAATAGGGGAGGCGCCCCCTAGCTTCTTGGAGAAGCAAGGGTGGAGGCCAGATTGGAGGGTAATTTCCCCTCCTGGCCGGCACAATAGGGAAGGGAAACCTCCCCCCTTGTGTGGCGCCCCTCTCTTACCTCCAACCTATATATACTTGAGGATTTGGCCCTTGGAGATATAAGTTTTAGAGCATCCTCTAGTTCCCTAGTTCTAGTTCTAGTTGATCCAGTTAGAGCTAGATCTAATCCTCTCTAGTCCTCATAATTAGAAGCCTAGTATGGTTCTAATCTCCTCCCTTTAATTCTTCGGTGGTGATTAGCTCTGGACGGCAAAGCGCTCGCGGATCGTGAAGATCGTACACTTGTAAATTGTGGAGAGGTCGTGCTTTCGGTCTTCTGTTCGAGGGATCGTTCATCGATAGTTTGAGGGATCGTTCATTGACGACTTGAGGGACGTCAAGAATGATCTATACCGACTCTTCTTCTGCTGAAACTCAGAGTTGGTAACAATCTGATCCAAACCACATCTTCATAGTGTTCCTGGTTGATCGCAGGACGATTTTTTTCTACTACATTTCCCAACAGTGGCATCATGAGCAGTTCTATGAGTAGATGCAGGTTTTGATCTAGATCACATGTGGATGTGAGGGTTTGATGTTCTTGCTATGCTTCCCTTGAGTGTTGCTTCGGTTCAGTTCATTGACGGCATGTTGTAGCTTTGTACAAAGTTCTGATAGCCGATCGGCTCTGACTGTCGATGATCTGCTAACAGTTCTTTTGGCTTCATCATAGTCAAGAATAGTGAACTTCCACAAACACGAGAGGACGATGAGGATGTTCAATCTTCTAGGGGGTCACGCATATTAATGAAGTTTAGTGTGGGGCTAGAGATTTTTAATTATGTATCTTCCCTCACACACCCCGAATGTTAATCTAGCAACAAGGATTACCGCCTTAATGGTTGACATAGGTAGCTAGAGTTATCTGGAAACCCTAGAAGCCACATAATTAAAATTTGCCAAACCAATGAGGGGATGTCTAACTTGGTTTTGCAGGTTGCATGTGATGTGGTATAGCCTTTGTCATGATAATAAGTTTATGTATGAGATGTTTATATGTTGTAACATTAAGTGACCAACGCGCCACAGTACGACATGATGGCTGGAGCCAAGGGATTGTATTGGGGGATTGATTTGTGCTACGGGAAATCCTCCAAAACTCTGGTTTGAACACCGTGGGCCTGTTTCGCTTTCTCTCAACTAGACGGCAAGCCTGGCGTGGCTACGGCGAGCGAAGCACGACGGAGGGACACAGGGAGCTACCCAGGTTCGGGCCACCAGGCGGTGTAAAACCTTACTCCTGCTTGGTGGGATTGCTTGTGGAGATAGTGCTCTGGAGCTAAAAGGTGGGTGAAGGTCGCAGGGGTCGATCCCCTTCTACGGTGGCAGCACTGCCCCTTTTATAGCTGCCTTGGTCCTCTTCCCCGAAAATATTAGCGGGAAGGGTTGCCACACAATAGCAATTCAAATGGGGACATGCGCTCAGTCCTATCCTGACAAAAGTGGTCTTCGCCTGCTAAAGATGCTATCCGTGACATGCTGGTGGGCTCGGCGATGACATCTGCCCCAGCGCGCTGTGCCATCCAGATCTTCTTGCACCGAAGGGGCAAGCTTTGGGGCCTACTTTGGGGGGGAGGCAGACGCCGCGGATCCCTTATCACCAAAGAGGAAACCTTTTCCAATCGCGCCTGGTGGCACGGCCTCTGCAGTTGTCGTCTTGTGCATGTGCGTTGCTACTCCTTGAGCTTGCATTGGTTTTTCCCTTGAAGAGGAAAGGGTGATGCAGCAAAGTAGAGATAAGTATTTCACTCAATTGAGAACCAAGGTATCAATCCAATAGGAGGAACACACAAGTATCCAATAAATGCACCTACACAAACAAACAAATACTTGCACCCAACGTGATAAAGGGATTGTCAATCCCTTCACGGTTACTTGCAAGGATGAGATCTGATAGTGATAGATATAAATGATAAGTAAAAGTGCAAAATAAAATAAAAGTAAATAAATTGTAGCAAGGTATTTTTGGGTTTTTGATTTTGTAGATCTGAAAATAATATGATAAAAATAAACCCAGGGGCCATAGTTTTCACTAGAGGCTTCTCTCTTGAAAGAAAGCATACGGTGGGTAAAGAAATTACTGTTGAGCAATTGATAGAAAAGCGCATAGTTATGATGATATCTAAGGCAATGATCTTGTATATAGGCATCACGTCCGAGACAAGTAGACCGAGTCCCGCCTGCATCTACTACTATTATTCCACACATCGACCGCATCCAGCATGCATCTAGTGTATTAAGTTAACAAGAACGGAGTAACGCCTTAAAGCAAGATGACATGATGTAGAGGGATAGACCTAACCAATATGAACAAACCCCATCTTTTTATCCTTAATGGCAACAATACAAATACGTGTCATGTCCCTTTCTGTCACTGGGATTGAGCACCACAAGATTGAACCCATTACAAAGCACCTCTCCCATTGCAAGAAAAATCAATCTAGTTGGCCAAACCAAATCAATAGATCAGAGAGAAATACAAAGCTATATAAATCATGCATAAAGAGTTCAGAGAAGACTCAAATAATATTCATAGATTATCTGATCATAAACCCACAATTCATCGGATCTCAACAAACGCACCACAAAAGAAGATTACATCGAATAGATCTCCAAGAACATCGAGGAGAACATTGTATTGAAGATCAAAGAGAGAGAACAAGCCATCTAGCTACTAGCTATGGACCCGTCACTGGCACAACGAGCTGCTATACCAATGGTTTTTAACCCCTTTCCGCGACGGCATTTTAAACCGTCGCCTTGCTAGTGTGGGCGATAGGGGGGTCCTTCCCACACGACCCAAAAACCGTCGGGGATAGGGAGTAGGAATGCATATGTTTTCCAGAACAAAGCGTATGCGATGCCTGCACCTATCCCAAACATGATTGTTCACACAACTGTTTGGTTTATATCTAATATCCCAAACGCTCCATCCTTGCTACTTGTGCGCTGGCATTACCATCGCAGTCGGTATTCTATGGTGCTACGTTTACGATGCGTGGCCCATCACAAACAGTTCAAGATTATAGAATGTGTATGCTAAGCAAACAATCACACACATTCACTTTTCCCGAACCATATGCGATAACTAATTAAGAAGATTAGCTAATCATTGTACGAGTGTCTGATAGGATTACGAAAAGTCAGACCATCATAACAGTGTCGTATAGGATAACTATCACACACGCTATTTTGTGGTGCAACGTTTACGATGCGTACCACATCAGAAACAGTTCATGATTGTAAATCGTGTACGATAAGACGACTATCACAAACATTTAGTTTGCTCGCACCGTTTGTGATATTGTCTGACATCACACACGCTTTGCAAACAACAACTGTGTGCATGCTCGCACACGTTTCCTCTCTATGGACCGTGTGCGCCGTAATGACCTGCAGAGCATAATTTCACCCTAATTTAATTGCTGCTATTTAAAATTATACCGGATTTGAATTTTAAAGTATGCTATAGCTCTATTCATATCCATCACGTTCAAACAACCAATGCATTATTCGATTGATAGGTACATATGATCAAGAATTACATAAGCACCAAATAAAGAATGATGAACCACAGTTGTATACTTGTAGCATTAAAGACGGTAAAGAAAGAGGCGAAAGACATTCTGGTTGCTGAACAAGGTGAAGCGGAATGCCCATACTGTGCCCTCCTCCATGCAGAAGGCACACACGACTCTAGTCCAACCCCTTGTGATGGCCGACCGCCCATCCTTCACTGTCTTCATTAACACATCTAGATAGTCATCGTGTTCTGGTAGAAATACTTTAACCTTTGCATGCCCACCAATCATGTAGTTTGAGAGGTAATCTTGAGTAAACTTCTTTGGGAACCACTTCAAAGGAAAAAGATTCAGACATTGTCTGTGACGCCCTCGACTCAATCGTGCACTAATCATACACGCAAACATGCACGATCAAGCACAGGGACTCACGGGAAGATATCACAACACAACTCTAACATAAATAAACGGAGATCCACAATATTACAGACCAGGGATCCGAAGATCCGAATACATAAGTCAGTCATACAAATATTATCTGAGTACAGACATAGTTAGACAAGTTTGCCTTAAGAAGGCTAGCACAAACAACGACTCTAGATCGAAAGGCATAGGCCTCCTGCCTAGGAGCCTCCGATCCTACTCCTGGTCGGCTGGCTCGATCCAGTAGTACGTGCCCTCTGGACCCTCCTGGTAGTAAGCTCCTGAGGTGGCATCTGGCTCCGGGGCTCCATCGTCTGATGTATCATCAAGGTGGGGTATGGGGAAAAAGAAAGTAAAGCAACCGTGAGTACTCATCCGAAGTACTCAGCAAGCAAGGATCTATACTACATATGCAACATTATCAATGGAGAAAGGCTGTATATGTGGACTGGGCTGCAGAAATGCCAGAATAGAGAGAAGGCCTAGTCCTATCGAAGACTAGCATCTTCACGAAGTCATCATCTTGCAGCAGTAGAAGAGAGTAGAATAGCATTTTTATTTAGCAAACATGTTGAAGCAAAGCCTAGAGATCCTTCCTCGACTCCCAGCGAGAAAGCGATCCTGAAGCTTCAATTAAGTAACAAGTATCCAGTTCAAGTAGTAGATCGGGATACACAAACTGAGCGTCCTTTACCGTAGGACCGGCTATCGATAGATTATTCATCCCTGCAGGGGTGCACTACTGTTACCCAACACGCTCGATCAACTCTGGCCGGACACACTTGCTGGGTAATGCCCGGCCTCGGTAGATCAACACGAAGCAACGCCCTACCTAGGCTCAGCAGAGAGGTCAGCACGCCGGACTAACCTATGCACCCAGAGGTCTTGGGCCATCGCCCTGGGCACCCTGCGCGTTGCGTGGCTGGCCGGGGTGCAGGCGCGACACTGAACTCGTCAGTGAAGTATCCAGCCCATTCCCGATGATCAGCCCGCACGGTGAATCATGACGTCTGATGAGCTTTCGAGAGAAACGTACGACGTAGAGGGCCCCATAACCATAATCCCGCGTGGTGGTAGTGCGTATAGGGCACGTCGACCCACTCAGATCACACACCCAAATCCAATAGGCTCATTTAGTATCACGCGGAGACAATCAGAGTCTCTGAAGCTCCGCCACAATGTCACACTCGAGTGCCCTTCTGGCACACTCGACATCATAGATCCCTTGCGGGCACCCATCAGGGTCGACCCGCCTGTAACAAAGGTCAAAGTAACCGTGTGGTCATAACATTAAGGGGGAAACTCGAGGAATCACCCTCGGTGGATTCCACTTGACGAAATCATCAGGGTGAACGTATGAGGTATCACCCTCAAGGTTCACACTGAGGGGTTGCACGACAGAGTCGTATCAGAAGTGGAGAAGGAGGAATCACCCTCGATGACCACGACCGAACAGCTACACTGCAGAGTATTCATCGGGAGTGCGTTACGAGGTATCACCCTCGGCACTCGATAGTAACTATGCAGAGTCGTACAACTAAGGGGGGTGAGGTGATGTGTCGGTCTCTGGTCGATGATCACATTGATCGAGTCATCGATGATCAAGCAGGGGCAATAAGGGTAAGATGGTGGGGGTCACTGATGGTTCACTACCAACCTATACTAAACAGTTTATAATAGGCAGGTAAGGTAACAATGAGCAGGTTACAACAGCAGGCTATGCATCAGAATAGAAGCATACATTAACAGTAGCAAAATCTAATGCAAGCAGGAGAAATGGAATGGGCGATATCTGGATGCTCAAGGGGGGGGGGGGGGCTTGCCTGGTTGCTCTGGCAAGAGAGAGAGATCGTCAACGGGCTGCTCGTCGGTACTGTAGTCGTACCCAGGTGCAGCGTCGTCGGTCTCGGCGTCTATCGAGAGAGAAGGAGGGGGAGAGAAACAATAAATTCACGGCAAAAATGTAAACAATATGCATGACATGTCTAAATGATATGTAGAGGTGTTCTACTGCCTAACTAAATGATTTAGTTAATTTAGGAATTTATCCGGATTTATTTTATTAAAGTTGATCACTATTCATTTATTGAAAACAGGCAAAAAGTTCCATGTTCATGTAGCTAGGGGCTTCTGACAGATGAACGGATCATGTATTCAGATTCGTATCGTCGTTCTGAGCAACTTTCATGTACAAAGTTTTTCGATCTGAGCTACGGTTTATTTTATATGATTTTCTAAAGTTTTAATCATTTTCTGGAATTTAATTATTTATTTAAATTCAACATTATCCGAAACAGTAATTGATGACGTCAGCATGACATCATGCTGACGTCAGCAGTCAACAGTGCAGTTGACTGGGTCAACCTGACAAGTGGGTCCCACCTGTCATACACTGTTTAGTTAATTAGGGTTTAGTTAACTTAATTACTGTTTAATTAAACTAACTAATTAAGCAGGATTAATTAAATTAATTAATTCACTAATTAATTAATTAATTAATTTTATTAATTTCATTTTTATTTTCATTTCTTTTTTTTAAATGTCCTGGGGCTAGGCCCCACATGTCATTGGGCCAGGGGGGTTGGGCCCCACCTGGCAGTGGCCCAGGAGGCCACAGCGAGCGCGGGCGCGGTCAGGGGCGAGGCATTGGGAGTGGGGGGGGGGGGGGGGGGCGACGGCAGGCAAGCGGGGCCGGCGAGCGGGGGCGGGCTGCGGCAAGCGGCGCAGCGGCGAGCAACAGCAACAGCAACAGCCACAGCAGAGGGGCAGCGGCGAGCGGGGGCGGACGGCGGGAGCAGCGAGGCGAGTGCGCGGGGAGGCGGCGGTGGTGGAGTGAGCGGGGCGCGGCAGGGTTGGTAGTGGGACGAGAGAGGGCGGAGGAGAGCGGAAGCGAGGGAGAGACGAACAGGCGCGGACGAGGGAGAGGCGGGTGAGCGAGGGAGTGCGGGGAGAGGGAGAGAGAGGGGGGCGATCTCGGGGGCGGAGGTGCGGGCGCGGGCGCAAGAGTGGGGACGGGCGCGGGCAAGAGTGTGTGCGCGGTGAGCGCCGGAGAGGAGGAGAGGACGGAGCCCAGCGGGCGGGGGCTCACCGCGGAGCGTAGGGCAAAGGCAGCGGGGCGCGGGGAGGATGACGGGGACGGCGAGGCGTCGACGGGGACGAGGGCGAGGCGGTGGTGGCCGGCGGCGTCGACGGGCACGTCGGGCGCGTCGAGCGCGCCCGATCCAGATCGGAGGTGGAGGAGAGAGCGAGTGGGGGGGGGGGGGAATGGGGTGTCGGTGGGGTTAGGGTTTCGGGGTCCCTGGGGCCATATAGGCCAGGGGGGAGTGGGCCGGCCGACTGGGCTGTGGCCCAGTTAGGCCAGGGGGAGGGGTTTTGCTTTTGCTTTTTCTTTTTATCTTTTTGTTTTGTCTTTTCTTTTTATTTATTCCTATTTTCTGTTTTGTAATTAGTTAAGCCTCAAAATGACTTTTGTAAAGTATGGCACTTGTTCCATTAATTGCTAGGCATTATCTACTACTGCCAAAAATTGGTTTGGAGACAATTGGAGTTCACACAAATTTTATAATAAATAAAATGTATTAAACCTTGCTGTTTTGGTAATGTTAGAGCCACCTAATTAATTTATTAATTGTTGGTTACAATTTTAGAATAGCCTCTGCAATATTTGTTATTTATTGAACATTTTAGTTCCTATGTTGAACAACTTTTATTTTCCACTTTCATTTAAATATTGAATTTGAGTTAGGAGTTGAAATGCAATATGATGCAAATGATGATTATGCACTGTTAAACATGCTGACTTGTCATTATCAAAAGTGATTACTGTGGCTAATGACATGGGGTGTTGCATTGTCATCTAACACAACTCATTATGGGCAGTAAAAAGAAGGCTGCACAGTTCTTACTTACCATCCTGCAGTTCACTGTTGTCTTGGATAAAGTGTAAACAAATAGTTTAATTGCCATCTTTTGACCCATTTTACTAACAATCTTTATCTGCTTCCTCACTTGATGCTGGTTCATCAATATCTCATTGCCCCATACGCAGAAACGGTCGAAGCGCGGATCTTTACCAATGACATATGTACCTAAAAGCACCAAGTTAATATTAGAAGCTAAACATCAATTGCACAATGATGTAGTACAACACTCCCTCCATCCCATTATATAATATCTTATAACATCCAATATACTCACATATTGGATGAATTAACATCTTATATTATGGGCCGGAGGGAGTTTATTGCATTTTTACAAATTATCGGCCGGTTAACTACAGTTAACTGCTGCTGTGTTGTTGTTGTTGTTGTTGTTGTTGTTGCTGCTCTTCTACGTATATCTAGACATCATCAGAACATTAAGGTAACACTCTTCCTTGTTGCTATGTAGCCTAGGATTGCATATTTAGACATTCAGTATAGTTCATGTTGCTATGTAGCCTCAGATATATTAGATATGGTCCTAGTTAACCTACCGATAAATGGGTTACATATATATATATTCAGTTAAAAGTCTGATTCACCGATTAATCCCTTATCTGCCCCCGACCTATATGGTACCAGCTACCGATATCCTGAACAATGAGTATATATAAGCCATGGGATGAAACTAACCTCGATGGAAAATAGTTGTCGTTCCCAAAATTGTCCTGTGTAAGTACATCAAGAGGCATGTTAAGCACAACAGGCTAAACATCAACCAAATATATCCAAAATAATCTCCAAATGATAGCTTCAGTGTGCAGGTTTAAGCATGCTAGTTAAGCAAAACAAGAAGTGGCAAGGTGTGTTAACTGCAACAGGCCTAACATTTAACAACAAGCAAATATAGTCATTCAAACTGGTATTGTGCCGGTCTAAGTACATTGGTTATTGTTAAATAAAAATGGAAAGGCATGTTAACTACAACATGCTTAACAACAACCAAATGTAGTCATTCATAGTGATATTGTTGAAACTGGTATTGATGAAATTGAACTGCACAGTTCATACTTGCACATATAGAACATCACGTTGTGTATAACTGGAATAAACAAGGCATGCTAAGAACAACCAAAGATAGCATTTGAAACTGGACATATGCTAACTACAAACAACTGAACAACCAAAAAACTTTAAAAGAGGCATATGCTAGCTATAACAGGCTTAACAGCAAGAAAATATATGCATTCCTATCGGTATGTTTAAAACTGGTATTGATGAAAATGTACTGCACAGTAAATAGTTGCACATATAGAGAATCACATTGTGAACAATTGAAATAAACAAGGCATACTGCAAACAACCAAATATAGCAATTAAAACTGGACATATTTTCACTACACTACAAAAGGGACTCGACAAAACAAATCATGGGTTCCCCCCCTGTGAAGAGGCATGGCAAAACAAATCATGGGTTTCCTCACTTGTCACAGATGGGCTCGTTCCCGTGGGAAGAGCACGGACCCTGGGTGCGCTCCATGTTGTCGTAGATGGGCTCCTTCCCCTTGGAAGAGCACGGCTGTAGGGTGCCCTCCCTGATGTCGCAGATGGGCTCTTTCCCCTTGGAAGAGCCCGAGAGGGTGCCCTCCTCGTGGTCGCCGTCGATGAGGTCTGACTTGGCAACTGTGGATCCCAAGCCAGCATCGCAGAATGTGTCCTTCAAAAATGACAAAAGGGGCTCGATGGCGATGTAGGATGGCAAATTCTTGACAGCGAGCCAGAGGAGATCAGCGGTGGGGCCATGGATGAGATCGACGGTGGTTGAACCCGAGGGGTTGGGGGTGGGCCACTTAA
The DNA here is from genome assembly GCA_011799875.1 of Thinopyrum elongatum. Taxonomy (NCBI): domain Eukaryota; kingdom Viridiplantae; phylum Streptophyta; class Magnoliopsida; order Poales; family Poaceae; genus Thinopyrum; species Thinopyrum elongatum. Next base: position 284,681,204 of record CM022297.1, on the reverse strand, counting down.
CCTGTGACATAGCCTGCGTCAGGCCGTCGCTGTCGACGACCTCGATGTTGTTAGCCGGCGTCCACGACATACCAGCATACTCTAGCCTACTAATTGAGAGCCTGCGGCCAGTAATGGTCGTCAGCTCCTCGGCGGCCACCTCAGCGACATCGGGCGAAGAGGCCGCGATACACCTCTTTTGGGCCAGTCGCTCCTCGAGCTCCATGGGAAGCGTAGCCGGGCTTAGGCTGCGACACTCTGGAGTGGGGGTGGGGATGAGGATGGGGATCTGTGGGAAAGGGGGAGTTTGGCAGGCGTCATCTAAGAAACTCAGGGCGGCTAGGGTATGGAGATCGGTGGGTAAGCTGCACGGGTAAACCGGCAGATGTTGACAATGGAGGCCTTGCGGCGGCGACCTTGCTAGTGCTTCGAGTGAGGGAGGGGTTGTGGTGCGGGGGCAGGTGTGTGTGTGTGCGCGCGCGCGCGCGGAGTTTTTGGGGTGTGTGTGTGGAGGGGGGGTTTGAGGAAATGACTCGGCTACTGAAAATTTTACTATGCGGGAGTAAAATGCCAGGGCTATTGAAAATTTGGATGATGCATTGCACACGGTCCCGAAATAACAACCACGTGTTATCAAACAGAAAAACCCTCGAGCCGGGCAGATATTTTTGAGGGATCGATGCTGGCGGGCGCGAGAACAACAAACATCACACACGGTCGAATCATAATAACCGTGTGTTATCAAACAGAAAAAACCTATAGGCGGGTAGATATTTTTGAGATTGCGAGGGAAGCCTCGTGGAGCCCAATGTACTATGTTGATGTGCGTGACAGGGGCACCGGCGTGGCACACGGTTAGTGTGAGTGAACCATGTCTGTTGCGTCATCCGACTTGTCTAATGTTCATAAATTTGGCAAAAATAACGCGGGAAAGCGTCAGAACACGAACACACTTGCATGTGGACCAAATATATGTATGAAATGGGTGGTTTGATGTTCAAATACCAAATGCACAACTTCGATGTGGCACCTGTCTCACAAAGCGCACGGTATTGCTTGCCCCCCCCCTTCGTGTCGGTAGGAGGGGAATCCTAGCTATGAACGCATGCCCGCCCCCACGGAGGTTCACCTAGCAAAGTGCGAAGCAGCAGTCCCCCCCCCCCTCACACACACACACACACACTTTCAGTCGGCGGGAGAGGGCATCTCACCAAGATGTATCGTTAAACGGACCAAGAAGAATCCACCTTGGTCGTACAACCTCTCTTGTTGTTGGTCAAAGTGATGGACGTCCACGCGACCCCAGAGATGGGCTAGCTCACCAATAATCATGCAAGTAGCTGGTGCCCGAAGACAACCACTGCCTACATGTGGCCCAAACATATGTATGGAGTGTTGAAGTTTGAATACCCAATGAAACAACTTTGATGGGGTACCGTGTGTGACGCCCCCGGCCCGATCGTGCACTAATCATACACGCAAATGCACACGATCAAGCCTAAGGACTCACGGGAAGATATCACAACACAACTCTAAAACATAAATAAAGTCATACAAGCTTTATATTACAAGCCGGGGCCTCGAGGGCTCGAATACATAGCTCGATGGCATACAAGCGTCAGCGGAAGCATCAGTTATCTGAGTACAGATATGAAAGAGAAACAGAAAGGCCTTTAGAAAGGCGGGGCAAAATAAAACACTACGATCGAAAGGCGCAGGCCTCCTGCCTGGAACCTCCGAACCTACTCCTGGTCGACAGCCAGCTCGTAGCAGAAGCCATCCTCGAGGTAGTAGTAGTAGTCGAACGTCGGCGGGGTAGCTGTCTCAGCGGCTCCGTCATCTGGTCACGACGAACTGATATGGGGGAAAAAGGAAAGAAAAGCAACCGTGAGTACTCTGAAGTACTCAGCAAGCAAGGATCTACACTACATATGCAACATTATCAAGGGGAGGCTGTATATGTGGACTGGGCTGCAGAAATGCCAGAATAGAGAGAAGGCCTAGTCCTATCGAAGACTAGCATCTTCAGCGGTCTTGCAGCAGTAGAAGAGAGTAGAACAATACCATATAATGTAGCAGTAATAATATCAACCTCATCCTGAGATCCTTTCTCGACTCCCTGCGAGAAAGCAATCCCAGAGCCATAACGTCTTCAAACCTCGTCCTGAGATCCCTTCTCGACTCCCTGCGAGAAGCAATCCCAGAGCCATATATACAGGTCTCATCACAGGTATCCAGTTCTAAATTGTATCAATCAGGATACAACTCCGAGTGTCCTTTACCATAGGACCGGCTATCGATAGAAATGTTCTTCCCTGCAGGGGTGCACCAACTTACCCAACACGCTCGATTAACTCCGGCCGGACACACTTTCCTGGGTCATGCCCGGCCTCGGCCAAACGACACATCGCAACCCTACCTATAGCTCAGCAGAGAGGTCCCCGTCGGTCTACATCCTAAGCGCTCAGAGGTCTTGGGCCATCGCCCTGTGCACTCCGAGTCGTTGCGCGCAGGGAGAAGCCTGGCACCAGGAGGGCGCCGGTCCGTCCGTGCCGCCATGCTGAACTGGACGTCTGACAGAGCTTTCGGCTGATGCTACGATGCAGAACGCCCATACTATGCCCACGTGATGGTTAGTGCTATCAGACCAGAGGCCTGCTCGGATCAAATATCCAAATCGCTAGGACTAGGGGCTTGGGGTAACGAGCAGAGACTCACGAAAGATGTGACCCCGTCGCCCCGTCTCGAGGACTTGCGGCAAGGGCCATGAATGCCCGGCCACGCCTCGTATTCAACACTCGGGCACCATCCAGGTCAACCCGTCTCGTAAAAGACTGTCGAGAACTCAGGTCCACCTCTACTGGGTGGTACCGCCTGTCCCTTCAGTCCTGTAGTAAAAGTAGCTTCCTCGGGTCCCCCTTCGGGGCCGACCCGTCTCTATCAAGGTTCAGCAGTAAAGTCACAGTAACCGTGTGTCCATAACATCAAGGAAATCCGAGGTATCACCCTCGACGGATGCCCACTCGATGTAACCGTCAAGTCGAACTTAGGAGGAATCACCCTCGATGAGTTCACACTTGATGTGTTGTACGACAGCGTCGTATCGGAAGTGGAGAAGGAGGAATCACCCTCGATGACCACGATCGAATAGCTACTCTACAGAGTTAACATCAGAAGTGCTACATGAGGTTTCACCCTCGGCACTTGATAGTAACGCTGCAGTGTCGTTACAACTAAGGGGGGGTGATGTGCGGTGTCGGGGCCTGGTCTTCAATCCCGTTGATCGGGTCTTCTGACGATTCAGCGCGGCAGTCGGGATAAGTGGGGTCACTGATAGGTCTCTACCCAGCCTAGACTAAACAGTTTAGGATATGTAGGTAATTATCAACAGCAGGTTACAATGAACAGGCTATGCATCAGAATAGGTAAAGCAGTAGTAGCAGCAATTCTAATGCAAGCATGGGAAATTAGAATGGGCGATATCGGGATGATCAAAGGGGGGGGGGGGCTTGCCTGGTTGCTCGGCGGCAAGGGCAAGGTCGTCTATGGTGTCTTCGGGATCCGGAGCTGCGTCGGTCTCGGGGACGACGTCGGTGTCAGGGTCTAACGAGAGAGAAGAGGGGGAGGAAACAGTATAAATACACAGTAAATATGAGCAACACAAAGTATGACATGGCAGTACGCAGTGCTAGGGGTAGTCTAACGCAGTACTATACGTATCAGGCGTTGCGGGAGAATATCTGGCGATATTTCCCGGGTCTTTGGATTTATCGGATAGACGAACCGGAGGGGGAATGTTGCATGTTCGGATAGTTAGGGACGTGTGACGGACGAACGGATCGCGTACTCGGATTCGTCTCGTCGTTCTGAGCAACTTTCATGTAGAAAGTATTTTCATCGGAGTTACGGTTTAAAAGATATGATTTTCTAAAGTTTAAACAATATTCTGAAATTACAGATTTATTATTAATTCGAATTATCCAGAACAGTAGCAGGGTGACGTCAGCATGACGCATGGATGACGTCAGCAGTCAACAGGGGGCCGGCCAGGTCAAACCTGATATGTGGGGCCCACATGTCAGTGACCCAGTTAACTAAACAGAGTTAGCTTAATCTGTTTAAACTAATTAGCAGGCGGGGCCCAGCAGTCAGTGGGTAATTAGTGTTTTAAATCACTAATTAATTTTATTAACGGATTATTTATTTAATAAAACGTTTTACCGAGCGGGACCCACATGTCATAGACACAGGGCCCGCCCAGTCAGCGTGGACTAGGTCAACGGGACCCAGTGGGGCCCAGAGTCAGTGGCTGGGCCGTGGGGCCCGCGGCGCCACGTCGGACCGGCCGCCGGAGTCGCGCCGGAGTGCCCAGACGCGGTGGCGAGCTCCGGCGAGCTCGGGTTTCGCCCTCAGGGCGTCTCCGGGGCCGTGGCTTGGCCCGTTCGAACGGGCGGCGAGCGCCGCGTCACGTGGTGGTGTTGGCGTGGTTGGGGGCCGCCGGGAACGGCGCCGGCGATGACCGCAGCGGCGATGGCGTTCGGGTGGTGCACGGGGTCGGCGCTACGGCGCGCTAGCGAGCGAAAGGAGAAGCTAGGTGTGGCCTGCGCGATGCGGGGGGCACGATGCGCACGGGCCCGAGGCCGTTTGGTCACCGGAACGGCACCGGCGACGAGCTAGGCGGCGGTGCGTTCGGGCGAAAGAGGGGCGACGCGTACGGGCACGAAGAGCGCGCGGGGAGAGGGGGAGGGGGACGAGGTGCTCACAGCGAGTCTGTAGGTGAGCTTAGCGTGCGCGGGGAGGGCTCGGAGTGGCCGGAGTCGGCGATGGCGTGCGGCGGCCGAAGGTGGAAGATGACGGCGCCGGCGACGCAGCGACGCGTTCTAGCTCGTGGGGCTCGGGGGAGAGGCGTAGTCGACGGAGGCGAACCATGCGGGCACGGTCACGCGACGAGGCAGAGGCGGTGGCCGCGCGTGCTACGGCGGCGGTGCCATGGCTGCGCACTGGAGAGAGAGGAGAGGTGGTGTCCAGGGGAGAGTGAGGCGAGGGAGAGCCAGGGGGTCCGGGGTGCTGCTCATATACGCGGCAGTCGCGGCGACGCTCTGTCGACCGCGAGGGAGGGGGGGCCTGGGCGTGCGCGCGTGCGTGCGCCAGGTGCTCGACAGCGAGCCCCGGGCGTGAGCAGTATGAAGAGGACGAGCGAGTTGGGCTGGGCCGGCCACTGTGCTGACTTAGGCCCAGCACAGTGGGTCTTTTTCTTTTTCTTCTTTTCTTTTCTGTTTTCTCTTTTTAGTTTCTGTTTTGACTTTTGTTTTGATTTCAAAATACTTTTGTAAAATATGAAACTAGCCCAAATAAATATGGTGCATTATTAGTCACTGCTAGAAACTGGTTTGGCGTCCATATCTTTTTGGTTTGGATTTTATTTAATTGAAAAGGGGTTGAATAGTGCTATGTTGCTGCTGTTTCTTGTTGTTCGAGTCCTTTTACAATTCCAACTAATGTTGCAATCATTTTTATAAATGCTAGGGGAATATTTGCAACAAGATGCACATTTTAGTTTTCCAGTTTGAACAACTTTTATTTTCCACTTTAATTTAATTTGAATTTGAGTTAGAAGTTGAAATGCATTATGGTGCAAATGATGATCATGCACTGTTAAACATGATGACATGGCATAATCAAAAGGGTGATTACTGTAGTTAACCACTGGGGGTGTTACACCGTGCTTTGGCACCCACAAGTATAGGGCATCGCAACAGTTTTTGAGCGTAGAGTATTCAACCCAAATTTATTGATTCGACACAAGGGGAGCCAAAAAATATTCGTGAGTATTAGCAGTTGAGTTGTCAATTCAACCACACCTGAAAGACTTAATATCTGCAGCAAAGTTTTTAGTAGCAAAGTAGTATGGAAGTAATGGTAATGATGGTAACTATAGTAATAGCAATTTTGTAGTGATTGTAACAGCAGCACGGCGAAAGTAACTTAGCAAAGATCAATATGTGAAAAGCTCGTAGGCATTGGATCAGTGATGGATAATTATGTCAGATGGCATTCATCATGCAACAGTTATAACCTAGGGCGACACAGAACTAGCTCCAATTCATCAATGTAATGTAGGCATGTATTCCGTATATAGCCATACGTGCTTATGGAAAAGAACTTGCATGACATCTTTTGTCCTACCCTCCCATGGCAGCGGGGTCCATAAGGAAACTAAGGGATTAGTGCCTCCTTTTAATAGAGAACCGGAACAAAGTATTAGCACTTAGTGAATACATGAACTCCTCAAACTGCGGTAATCACCGGAAAGAATCTCAATTATTGTCACCTTGGGGTATGCGGATCATAACTCGTAATAGGTGTCTACAACTTGCAAGATCGGATCAAGAACACATATATATTCATGAAAACATAATAGGTTCAGATCTGAAATCATGGCACTCGGGCCCTAGTGACAAGCATTAATTATAGCAAAGTCATAACAACATCAGTCTCAGAACATAGTGGATACTAGGGATCAAGCCCTAACAAAACTAACTCAATTACATGATAAATCTCATCCAACCCATCATCGTCCAGCAAGCCTACGAAGGAATTACTCACTCCCGGCGGTGAGCATCATGAAATTGGTGATGGAGGAAGGTTGATGATGACGACGGCGTCGATTTCCCCTCTCCGGAGCCTCGAAAGGACTCCAGATCAGCCCTCCCGATGAAGAACAGGAGGTGGCGGCGGCTCCGTATCGTGAAACTCGATGAATCTTTCTCTCTGATTTTTTTCTCCGTGAATAGGAATATATGGAGTTGGAGTTAGGGTTGCCGGAGCTCCAGGGGGCCCACAAGCCTGCAGGGCGTGCATAGGGGGGGGGGGTGTAGGCGCGCCCCCAGGGCTTGTGGCTCCTGGGTGCCCCCCTCTGGTATATTTTTCTGCCAGTATTTTTTATTTATTCCACAAAAATTCTCCGTAAATTTTCAGGTTAATCCAAGAACTTTGATTTCTGCACAAAAATAACACCATGGCAATTCTGCTGAAAACAATGTCAGTCCGGGTTAGTTCCATTCAAATCATGCAAATTAGAGTCCAAAACAAGGGCAAAAGAGTTTGGAAAAGTAGATACGATGGAGACGTATCAACTCCCCCAAGCTTAACCCATTGCTTGTCCTCAAGCAATTCAATTGACAAACTGAAAGTGACAAAGAAAAACTTTTACAAACTCTGTTTGATCTTGTTGTTGCAAATATGTCTAACTGATGTTCAGGTTTTTAGCAAAGATTATGAACTAACCACATTCACAATAACATTTAGGTATCACATTTACTCATATCAATGGCATAATCAACTAGCGAGCAATAATAAGATATCTCGGAGGACAATACCTTTTGAAAACAATCATGATACAATATGACATAATGGTATCTCGCTAGCCCTTTCTGAGACCGCAAAACATAAATGCAGAGCACCTCTAAAGTTCAAGCACTGACTAGACATTGTAATTCATGGCAAAAGAGATCCAGTCACACTCATACTCAACATCAACTAAAAACAAAGCATATAAATGACAATAGTGCTCTCCAGCTGGTGCTTAATAAGAAGATGATGACTCAACAATAAAAGTAAATAGATAGGCCCTTCGCAGAGGGGAGCAGGGATTTGCAGAGGTGACAGAGCTCGAAGCTTTTAAAACAGAGATGAATATAATTTTGAGAGGTTTGCTTTCATTGTCAACATAACAACTAAGAGATCTCACTATCTTCCATGCTAGACACATTATAGGCGGTTCCCAAACAGAATGGTAAAAGTTTTTACTCCCTCTCCACCAACAAACACAAGCCATGGCTAGCCGAATCCACGGGTGCCTTCCATACCAACAACAATCCGGGGGAGTTTTGTTTCATTATTATATTTTGATTTTGCTTTTGATCATAGGACGGGGCATCCGAATTACCAGACACTTTCTCGTGAATGACAAGTGAATAAACACTCATCGTGAGAATAACCCACCTAGCATGGAAGATACTGACAGCCCCCAGTCGCCACATGAGTGATTCGGGCATACAAAATGGATTATTATTTTAAGGTTTAAAGTTTGGCACATGCAAATTTACTTGGAACGGCAGGTAAATACCGCATATAGGTAGATATGGTGGACTCATATGGAACAACTTTGGGTTTAAGGAAGTGGATGCACACGCAGTATTCCTGCTTAGTACAAGTGAAGGCTAGCAAATAGATTGAGAAGCGACCAACTAGAGAGCGACAACGGTCATAAACATGCATTGAGGTTAATCAACATTGAATACAAGCATGAGTAGGATATAAATCACCATGAACATAAATATCGTGGAGGCTATGTTTGTTTTGATTCAACTACTTGCGTGAACATGTGCCAAGTCAAGCCACTTGAATAATTCAGAGGAGGATACCATCCTATCATACATTCATACTACATCATAACCATTTTAAATGCATGTTGACATACAAGATAAACCATTACCCACTCCTAGCTAATTAAGCATGGCATGAGCAACTATAATCTCTAATTGTCATTGCAAACATGTTTCATTCAAAATAGGCTGAATCAAGAACGATGAGCTAATCATATTTACAAAAACAAAATAGGTCGAGTTCATACCAGCTTTTCTTTATCTCAATCATTTCATCAAATATCGTCATTATTGCCTTTCACTTGCATGACCGAACGATGTGAATAATAATAATAAGAGTGCACATGCATTGGACTAAGCTGGAATCTGCAAACATTTATCCAAAAGAGAAGACAAGGTAATACAGGCTCTTCATTAGATCAACAATAATGCTTATGAGAGCCATTCAACATTTTCATCATGGTCTTCTCCTTACGACCCAAAGAAAAGAAAAGAATTTCAGAGAAACACACTGAAATGTTTTTGGAGTTTTTGTTTTTCTGAAGAAAGCAAATTAACGAAAAGAAAACAAAAATGAGAAAAACTATTTACACGGGAAAGCTCCCAACAAGCAAAAGAAGAACAAGAAATCTTTTTGGGTTTTTATCAAAGTTTTTCAAACACACAAGAAGAAAGCAAGAAAAATAAACTAGCATGAATAATACAATGAAAAAGGATGAACACCGACAACTAGAATGAATGTGTGATGCTTGAATGTAATGTCGGTGAGAAATACGTACTCCCCCCAAGCTTAGGCTTTTGGCCTAAGTTGGTCTACGACCACTGCTGGCCCGGATAATATCCAGAGTTGTAGTTGGGGTTGTACTCAATTGCAGCCGCCACCGCTTGGCGGGCTGCCTCATGGAGGCGAGCGGTCTCCCTCACCCTCTCATACTCGTCTGCCTCCTCTCTAAGTATGAAATATCTTCATTTTGTCTGAAAGTCAAAGAACGTAGGAGCAGGAAGCGTAACATGGACGACGCGGCTCCTCTCAAAGATTAGTCTGTACTGAAAAGGCAAGTCGCCCCTCTCAAGAAACTGGAAATGCTCCATAGCATCATAATCAAGATAAGCGGGTGGCAACTGAGTATCGTTTTCTCTTATTGGTACCCCAAGATGAGTGGCTAAACGAGTGGCATAAATTCCACCAAAGAAATCTCCATCTATAGCATTATTATGTAATCGACGTGCAATGATAGCCCCCAAATTAAATTGTTTATCGTTCATTACCGCACTCTTGAGGACACCCAAATCAGGAGAGCAAAGGTGACTATGATCATGTTTACCATTGATGCATCTTCCTATAAAGAGAGCAAAATAATGTAAAGCAGGAAAGTGGATGCTTCCTATAGTAGCTTGTGTTATGGTTCTAGTTTCGCCCATAGTGATGCTAGCAAGGAACTCAATGCAATCAGATCTACGAGGTTCAGTGTAAGTGCCCCATTGCGGAATTTTGCATGCATCATTAAATTCTTCAAGGTCCATGCGAAATGATGTATCATATAGATCAAATAAAACAAAATGTGTATTGCGATGGACTGAATACTCAAATCTTCGCAGAAAGGAATCAGTAAGGTTGTAATATTGCAAGCACTTATCTGACACGAAGTCCGTCAGGCCGGCGTTGTTCACGTACATATCAAACTCTTCCTTGAAACCTGCACGAGTCATGAAATAATCCGACGGCCATTCGCAAGGTTACACTAGAGCTTCCCGCGGTGGTTCAAGGTTCGGCTCCCGTATCGCGAGCCTTGCGGATTTCTTCTTCGAGGAACCACCTTGGAACATCTTCCTAAACATTTTTCTTCCTCTAAAAATTTCTGAAATTTTTAGTGACTCAAAATAAAAGTGAACCAAACTCAACAAAATTGATAGCAACTACTCCCACAAGTGTCTAGAGGCTATATCATGCAACAAAACTACTTTGGACCATATAAATTTGACATGCAAGCTCAAGAACATGGTCACCACAGCAGCAAAAATTTGCAATATATAAAGCACTAGAACAAAAACTAATTGGACCATTGGAGGAGTCACATACCGATGAGCAATCCCCCAAAATAGTTTTGCAAATGGAGCTATGAGCAAGGAGATCGAAAATGGCAGCAAGGTGAGCAAGAACACGGGTTTGAGCAATGGTGTGATTTTTTCTGGAGGAAGACGAAGTGCATGGGTGGCTGGAATAAGTGAGGGGGCCTACGTGGGCCCCACAAGCCTGCTAGGCGCACCCTGTGAGCTTGTGGCTCACAGGTGCACCCCCCTGGGGTGTGTTCAGTGCCAAAAAATTTCTAACATTGCATAAAAATTCATATAAAATTTCCAGGGCATTTGGAGAACTTTTATTTTCTGGTCATTTTTTATTGCATGGATAATTCAGAAAACAGTAAAATAATACCATTTCTACTTTATTAATTCTAAATAACAGAAAGTAAAAGTTGGGTACAGGATGTTGTGTCTCCTAAATTCATCCATCACATGCTCATCAAAAGGAATCCATTAATAAGGTTGATCAAGTCTTATTAACAAACTTCTTTCGACTGGCATGAAACCGGAGAATTTTCGAATAACACTAGGTTACCTCAACGGGGATATGCATGTCCCCAACAATAAGAATATCATATTTCTTTTTGATAGTAGGAATAGGAAATTTAAAACCTCCAATAACAATTGTTGGAATTTCTCCGATAGAGTTGATACTATTCACTTGCGGTTGTTGTCCTCGGGTATATCAAGAATAACAAAGTCCGTTAAAAAAGTAACATTTGCAACTACGACAGGTACATCCTCACAAACACTGATGGGTATGGCAGTTGATTTATCGGCCATTTGCAAAGAGATTTCAGTTGGTGTCAACTTATTCAAATCAAGTCTTCGGTACAAAGAGAAAGGCATAACACTAACACCGGCTCCAAGATCACATAAAGTAGTTTTAACATAGTTTCTTTTAATGGAGCATGGTATAGTAGGTATTCCAGGGTCTCCTAGTTTCTTTGGTATTCCACCTTTAAGTGTATAATTAGAAAACATGGTGGAAATTTCAGCTTCCAGTATCTTTCTTTTATTTGTGGCAATATCTTTGATATACTTAGCATAAGGAGACATTTTTAGAATATCAGTCAAACGTAAGCGCAAAAAGACTGGTCTAAGCATTTCAACAAAGCGCTCAAATTCTTCATCATCCTTTTTCTTAGATGGTTTAGGAGGAAAGTGCGTGGGTTTCTAAACCCATGGTTCTCTTTCTTTACCATGTTTCCTAGCAATGAAGTCTCTCTTATCATATCTTTTATTCTTAGCTTGTGGGTTATCAAGATCAACAATAGGTTCTATTTCCACATCATTATCATTACTAGGTTGAGCATCAACATGAACATCATCATTATCATTGTTACTAGGTTCATGTTCATCACCAGATTGTGTCTCAGCATCAGAGATAGAAATATCATTTGGATTCTCAGGTGTGTCTACAGTAGGTTCAGTAGAAGCTTGCAAAGTCCTATCATCTTTCTTTTTCTTTTTAGATGAACTAGTCACATCAGTATTAATTCTTTGAGAATCTTTCTCAATTCTCTTAGGGTGACCTTCATGATACAAAGGTTCCTGAGTCATTTTTACCTCCCCTAGTCATAACTCTAACAGCATGATCATTCATCTTATTGTTCATCTCATTAAGCAAATAATTTTGTGCCTTGAGGACTTGTTCTACTTGAGTTTTTATCATGGAAGCATGTTTACTAACAACCTTGAGATCATTAACAGTTCTAAACATATAGTCACTCAAGCGTTCAATCATATAAGCATTCTGTTTCAATTGTCTACTAACATATGCATTGAAGTTTTCTTGTTTAACAATAAAGTTATCAAATTCATCCAAGCATTGACTAGCAGATTTAGTATAAGGAATATCACCTTCATCAAATCTATAGAGAGAATTTACCTCTACTACCTGTGTCGGTGTGTTAAGACCATGTATTTCTTCAATAGGTGGTAAATTCTTAACATCTTCAGCTTTAATACCTTTTTCTTTCATAGATTTCTTTGCCTCTTGCATATCTTCAGGACTGAGAAATAGAATACCTCTCTTCTTTGGAGTTGGCCTAGGCGGTGGTTCGGGAAGAGTCCAATTATTATCATTCCTCAATATATTATTCAATAGTTCTTCAGCTTGTTCGACAGTTCGTTCCCTGAAAACACAATCAGCACAACTATCTAGGTGGTCCCTAGAAGCATCAGTTAGTCCATGATAAAAGATATAAAGTATTTCATTTTTCTTGAGAGGATGATCAGGCAAAGCATTAAGTAATTGGAGAAGCCTCCCCCAAGCTTGTGGGAGACTCTCTTCTTCAATTTGCACAAAGTTAAATATTTCCTGTATAGCAACTTGTTTCTTATGAGCAGGAAAATATTTTCTAGAGAAGTAACATATCATATCCTAGGGACTACGCACACAAACATGAGGAAGAGAATTATACCAAGTCTTAGCATCACCCTTTAATGAAAAAGGAAACAACTTAAGAATATAGTAGTAGCGAATTTTTTCCTCATGAACAAATAGGGTGGCTATATCATTCAGTTTAGTAAGATGTGCCACAACAGTTTTAGATTCATAACCATGAAAAGGATCAGACTCAACCAAAGTAATTAACTCAGGATCGACAGAGAATTCATAATCCTTATCAGTAACAAAGATAGGTGAAGTAGCAAACTTAGGATCATATTTCATTCTAGCATTCAAAGATTTTTCCTTCAACTTGACTAGTAATTTCTTAAGATCCTCTCTATCCTTACAAGCAAGAAAGTCCCTAGCTACCTCTTCATCCATAACATAACCCTCAGGTATAACAGGCAATTCATATCTAGGGGGAGAATCATAATCTTCAGTTTCAATAATTTCATCAGTTTCAGTAATCTCATTTTCTTTAGCTCTAGCAAGTTGTTCAGCAAGAAATCCACCTAGTGGCACAGTCTTAGCAAGCAAAGTACTAGCATCATCATAAGTATCATTCATAGCAGAAGTAGCATCATCAATTACTTGCGACATATCATGATTAATAGCAGGTGGTGGTGTCGCAAGCTTACTCAAAACAGAAGGTGAATCAAGTGCAGAGTGTGATGGCAGTTCCTTACCTCCCCTCGCCCTAGAGGGAACGATCTTGGTTTTTTTATCTTTCAAATTCTTCATAGTGATCAACAGATATAAATCCCAAGTGACTCAGCAAATAGAGCTATGCTCCCCAGCAACGGCGCCAGAAAAAGGTCTTGATAACCCACAAGTATAGGGGATCGCAACAGTTTTCGAGGGTAGAGTATTCAACCCAAATTTATTGATTCGACACAAGGGGAGCCAAAGAATATTTGTGAGTATTAGCAGTTGAGTTGTCAATTCAACCACACCTGAAAGACTTAATATCTGCAGCAAAGTATTTAGTAGCAAAGTAGTATGGAAGTAACGGTAACAGTGGTAACAGTAACAAGAGCAATTTTGAAGTGATTGTAACAGCAGCACGACGAAAGTACTTAGCAAAGATCAATATGTGAAAAGCTCGTAGGAATTGGATCAGTGATGGATAATTATGTCGGATGGCATTCATCATGCAATAGTTATAACCTAGGGTGACACAGAACTAGCTCCAATTCATCAATGTAATGTAGGCATGTATTCCGTATATAGTCATACATGCTTATGGAAAAAAACTTGCATGACATCTTTTGTCCTACCCTCCCGTGGCAGCGGGGTCCATAAGGAAACTAAGGGATATTAAGGCCTCCTTTTAATAGATAGCCGGAACAAAGCATTAGCACTTAGTGAATACATGAACTCCTCAAACTATGGTAATCACCGGAAAGAATCTCAATTATTGTCACCTTGGGGTATGCGGATCATAACTCGTAATAGGTGTCTACAACTTGCAAGATCGGATCAAGAACACATATATATTCATGAAAACATAATAGGTTCAGATCTGAAATCATGGCACTCGGGCCCTAGTGACAAGCATTAAGCATAGCAAAGTGATAGCAACATCAATCTCAGAACATAGTGGATACTAGGGATCAAGCCCTAACAAAACTAACTCGATTACATGATAGATCTCATCCAACCCATCACCGTCCAGCAAGCCTACGAAGGAATTACTCACTCCCGGCGGTGAGCATCATGAAATTGGTGATGGAGGAAGGTTGGTGATGACGACGGCGTCGATTTCCCCTCTCCGGAGCCCCGAACGGACTCCAGATCAGCCCTCCCGATGAAGAACAGGAGGTGGCGGCAGCTCGGTATCGTGAAACTCGATGAATCCTTCTCTTGATTTTTTTATCCGCGAATAGGAATATATGGAGTTGGAGTTAGGGTTGCCGGAGCTCCAGGGGGCCCACAAGCCTGCAGGGCACGCCCAGGGGGGTAGGTGCGCCCCCAGGGCTTGTGGCTCCTGGGTGCCCCCCTCTGGTATATTTTTCTGCCAGTATTTTTTTATTTATTCCACAAAAATTCTCCGTAAATTTTCAGGTCAATCCGAGAACTTTGATTTCTGCACAAAAATAACACCATGGCAATTCTGCTGAAAATAGCGTCAGTCCGGGTTAGTTCCATTCAAATCATGCAAATTAGAGTCCAAAACAAGGGCAAAAGAGTTTGGAAAAGTAGATACGGTGGAGACATATCACTTTGCATGTGGGCCAAACATATGTATGGAGAGGTGTGTATGGTTGTGATGTTTTAATACCCAAAATGCACAACTTTGATGTGGCACTTGCCTAGCCAAAATATGACTTCCCATATACAAATCTTTACCTCCGGAGCTCCTCGTGACGTTCGGGATCTCATCCGGGACTCCGAACAATATTCGGTCACCAACGTGAATATCCCAATACTACTCTAGCGTCACCGAACGTTAAGCGTGCGGACCCTACGGGTTCGAGAATAATGTAGACATGACCGAGACACCTCTACGGTCAGTAACCAATAGTGGGACCTGGATGTCCATATTGGTTCCCACATATTCTACGAAGATCTTTATCGGTCAAACCTCGATGCCAAGGATTCAGCTAATCCCGTATGCTGTTCCCTTTGTCCATCGGTATGTTACTTGCCCGAGATTCGATCGTCGGTATCTCCATACCTAGTTCAATCTCATTAACGACAACTCTCTTTACTTGTTCCATAATACAAGATAGCGTGGCTAACTCCTTAGTCACATTGCTTGCAAGCTTATTGTGATGCCGTATTACCGAGTGGGCCCTGAGATACCTCCCCGTCATACGGAGTGACAAATCCCAGTCTTGATCCATGCCAACTCAAAAGACACCCTCGGAGATACCTATAGAGCATATTTATAGTCACCAGTTATGTTGCGATGTTTGATACACACAAGGTACTCCTCCGGTGTCAGTGAGTTGCATGATCTCATGGTCATAGGAACAGATACTTGACATGCAGAAAACGATAGCAATAAACTTGATACGATCATATGCTATGCTTATAGTTTGGGTATTGTCCATCACATCATTCTCCTAATGATGTGATCCCGTCATCAAATGACAACTCATGTCTATGGCTAGGAAACCATAGCCATCTTTGATCAACGAGCTAGTCCGGTAGAGGCTCACTAGGGACATGTTGTTGTCTATTTATCCACACATGTATTTGAGTTTCCAGTCAATACAATTATAGCAGGGATAATAAACGATTATCATGAACAAGGAAATATAATAATAACCACTTTATTATTGCCTCTAGGGCATATTTCCAACAATGGTAAGGTCAAAGATGTCCCTTACCGATCTGCCTTTATCATTTGGGGACACACACTTGAGACAACAACACTAAAACAGACTGCTGAGTCGACACCATATGAGTTATGGAATGGGAAGAAACCCAATTTGTCGCATCTCAAGATTTGGGGTTCACTGGTACAGTGAGTTGCTATACAAATGGTTTTTAATCCCTTTTCGCGATGACATTTTAAACCGTCGCCTTGCCAGTGTGTGCGATAGGGGGGTCCTTCCCACATGACCCAGAAACCGTCAGGGATAGGGAGTAGCAATGCATACGTTTTTCATAACTAAGCATATGCGATGCCGTCATCTATCCCAAACGCGAGTCTTCAGAAAACTGCTTGTGATATCTCGAATATACCAAACGCTCCATCCTTGCGACTCGTTTGTGCTCACATTACCATCGCAGTCCGTATTCTGTGGTGCTATGTTTACGATGCGCGTCCCATCACAAACAGTTCACGAAGAACGTGTATGATAAGCAAACAATCACACACATTCACTTCTCCCAAACCTTATGTGATATATAATTAAGAAGATTAGCTAATCATCATATGAGTGTCGGATAGGATTACGAAATGTTGGACCATCATATCAGTGTCGTACAGGATAACTATAGCACACGCTATTCTATGGTGCAACGTTTACAATGTGTACCACATCAGAAACAGTTCATGATTGTAAAGCATGTACAATAAGGCAATCACAAACATTTAGTTTGCTCGCACCGTTTGTGATATTGTCTCACATCACACACGCTTTGCAAACAGCAACTGTGTGCATGGTTACACACGTTTCCTCTCTGTGAACCGTGTCGGATTATGATGTATATCACACACGTTGTGCTTTACAGACCATGTGCACCGCAATGACTTGCAGAGCGTATTTTCACCCTAAATTAATATCTGCTATTTAAAATTGTACTGAATTTGAATTTGAAGGTAGGCTATAACTTCATTCATATCCATCAGGTTTAACAACCAATGCAATATTCGATTTACAGGTACATATGTTCAAGAATTACATAAAAAAGAATTACATAAGCACCAAATAAAGAATAATGAACCAGGGTTGTATACTTGTACTATTAAATACGGTAAAGAAAGAGGCGAAAGACATTCTGGTTGCTGAACAAGGTGAAGCGGAATACCCCTATTGTGCTCTCCTCCATGCAGACGACACACACGACTCTAATCCAACCCCTTGTGATGGCCGACCGCCAATCATGTAGTTTGAGAGGTAATCTTGAGTAAACTGCTTTGGGAACCACTGCAAAGGAAAAAGATTCAAACATTGTCATCTAACATAACTCATTATGGGCAGTAAAAAGAAGGCTGCAGAGTTCCTACTTACCATGCTGCACTTCACCGTTGTCTTGGATAAAGTGTAAACAAATAGTTTAATTGCCATCTTTTGACCCACTTTACTAACAATCTTTATCAGTTTCTTCACTTGATGCTGGTTCATCAATATCTCATTGCCCCATAGGCAGAAAGGGTCAAAGCGCGGATCTTTACCAATGACATATGTACCTAAAAGCACCAAGTTAATATTAGAAGCTAAACTGCAATTGCACAATGATGTAGTACAACACTCCCTCCGTCCCATTATATGAGATCTTATTACATCCAATATACTCACATATTGGATGAATTAGCATCTTATATTATGGGGCGGAGGGTGTTTATTACATTATTACAAATATCGGCCAATTAACTGCGGTTAACTGGTGTTGTGTTGTTGCTGTTGCTGGTCTTCTATGTGTATCTAGACATCATCAGAACATTAAGGTAACACTCTTCCTTTTTGCTATGTAGCCTAGGATTGCATATTTAGTCATTCAGTACAATGCATGTTGCTATGTAGCCTCAGATATATTAAATACTAGATCATTGATGGTGCGCGTTGCTGATGACCCACAAGTATAGGGGATCTATCATAGTCCTTTCAATAGATAAGAGTGTCGAACCCAACGAGGAGTAGAAGGAAATGACAAGCGGTTTTCAGCAAGGTATTTTCTGCAAGCACTGAAATTGTCGGTAACAGATAGTTTTGTGAGAAGATAATTTGTAACGGGTAACAAGTAACAAGTGTAACAAAGGTGCAGCAAGGTGGCCCAATCCTTTTTATAGCAAAGGATAAGCCTGGACGAACTCTTATATAAAGCAAAGCGCTCCCGAGGACACATGGGAATTATCGTCAAGTTAGTTTTCATCATGCTCATATGATTCGCGTTCGTTACTTTGATAATTTGATATGTGGGTGGACCGGTGCTTGGGTGCTGTCCTTACTTGGACAAGCCTCCCACTTATGATTAACCCCTCTCGCAAGCATCTGCAACTACGAAAGAAGAATTAACATAAATCTAACCATAGCATGAAACATGTGGATCCAAATCAGCTCCTTACGAAGCAAAGCATAAACTAGGGTTTAAGCTTCTGTCACTCTAGCAACCCATCATCTACTTATTACTTCCCAATGCCTTCCCCTAGGCCCAAATCATGGTGAAGTGTCATGTAGTCGATGTTCACATAACACCACTAGAGGAAAGACAACATACATCTCATCAAAATATCGAACGAATACCAAATTCACATGATTACTTATAACAAGACTTCTCCCATGTCCTCAGGAACAAACGTAACTACTCACAAAGCATATTCAAGGTCAGAGGGGTATTGAATATCATTAAGGATCTAAACATATGATCTTCCACCAAATAAACCAACTAGCATCAACTACAAGGAGTAATCAACACTACTAGCAACCCACAGGTACCAATCTGAGGTTTTGAGACAGAGATCGGATACAAGAGATGAACTAGGGTTTGGAGAGGAGATGGTGCTGATGAAGATGTTGATGGAGATTGGCCCCCTCTCGATGAGAGGATCATTGGTGATGATGATGGCTTTGATTTCCCCCTCCCGGAGGGAAGTTTCCCCGGCAGAACAGCTCCATCGGAGCCCTAGATTGGTTCTGCCCCAACAGCATAATGTCCATCGGAGTTTTACTAGGATAATGGATAACATTTAATTTCTTATCAACTCTTTGTCCTAGAACAGCACCAACAGCATAATCACTAGCATCACACATAATTTCAAAGGGTAGGTTCCAATCAGGTGGTTGAACAATAGGTGCAAAGATTAAGGCTTTCTTAAGTATTTCAAATGCTTCTACACAATCATCATAAAAAACAAATGGAACATCTTTTTGCAAGAGATTAGTGAGAGGCCTAGAAATTTTAGAGAAGTCTTTAATAAATCTCCTATAGAAACCGGCATGACCAAGGAAACTTCTTATACCTTTGATATCTTTAGGACACGGCATTTTTTCAATAGCATCAACTTTAGCTTTATCAACTTCAATACCTCTTTCGGAAATTTTATGCCCCAAGACAATACCTTCATTAACCATAAAGTGGCACTTCTCCCAATTCAAGACAAGATTAGTTTCTTCACATCTATGCAAAACTCGATCAAAGTTGCTTAAGCAATCATCAAAAGAAGTTCCATAAACGGAGAAATCATCCATGAAAACCTCAACAATCTTTTCACAAAAATCAGAGAATATAGCAGTCATACATCTTTGAAAGGTAGCAGGTGCATTACATAAACCAAAAGGCATACGTCTATAAGCAAAGGTACCAAAAGGGCAAGTAAAAGTAGTTTTTTCTTGATCCTCTTGTGACATAGGTATTTGGGAAAAACCAGAATAACCATCTAGAAAGAAAAAGTGTGTATGTTTTGATAGTCTTTCTAGCATTTGATCAATAAAAGGCAGAGGGTAATGATATTTTCTAGTAGCTTTATTTAATTTTCTAAAATAAATTACCATTCTATAACCTGTGACAATTCTTTGTGGAATCAATTCATTTTTATCACTAGGAACAACGGTAATACCACCCTTCTTAGGGACACAATGAACATGACTTACCCATCTACTATCAGCAATAGGATACATTATACCTGCTTCCAGAAGCTTTAATATTTCATTTCTTACCACTTCTTTCATTTTTGGATTCAACCGTCGCTGATGATCAACAACAAACTTAGCATCAGGTTCCATATTAATTTTATGCTGACATAGAGTGGGACTAATGCCCTTAAGATCATCAAGAGTATATCCAATAGCGGCACGGTGCTTCTTCAGAGTTTTCAATAATTTCTTTTCTTCATGCTTTGAAAGGTTAGCACTAAGAATAACAGGATATATCTTCTTTTCATCAAGATAAGCATACTTCAAAGTATCTGGTAATTGTTTAAGATCAAACATAGGATCACTCTTGGGTGGTAGAGGATCTCCAAGAGTCTCAACAGGCAAGTTGTGTTTCAAAACAGGCATTTGTTTTAAGAAAATCTTATCTAATTCCTTTCTTTCATTCATGAACATATCATTTTCATGGTCTAGCAAATATTGTTCTAAAGGATCAGTAGGAGGCACAACAATAGAAGCAAGACCAATAATTTCATCTTTATTAGGCAATTCTTTATCATGAGGTTGTCTACGAAATTTGGAGAAATTAAACTCATGAGACACATCCCCAAAACTCACACTAACAGTTTCTTTCTCACAGTCTATCTTAGCATTAACGGTGTTCAAGAAAGGTCGACCAAATATAATGGGACAAAAATCATCTTGTGGGGAACCAAGAACAAGAAAATCAGTAGGGTATTTTATTTTCCCACACAAGACTTCAACATCTCTAACAATCCCAATTGGTGAAATGGTATCTATATTAGCAAGCTTAATAGTAACATCAATATCTTCTATTTCAGCATGTGCAATATCATTCATAATTTCTTGATATAAAGTAAAAGGAATTGCACTCACCCTAGCACCCAAATCACATAAGCCATGATAACAATGATCTCTTATTTTAACAGAGACAACATGCATGCCAACAACAAGTCTATATTTATCTTTTTCATCGGGTTTAGCAATTCTAGCAGCTTCATCACAGAAATATATAACATGCCCATCAATATTATCGACCAAGAGATCTTTAACCATAGCAATACTAGGTTCAGCTTTAATTTGTTCAGGGGGTGTATGTGTTCTAGTATAACTCTTATGGACCACAGCTGAAGCTTTAGCATGTTCTTTTATCCTAACAGGAAAAGGTGGTTTCTCAATATAAGCTGTAGGAATAACTGGGTCAACATTATAAGTAATAGTTTCCATTCCGGCTTTAATGGGTTCTACTATTTCTACTTCAATGGGAGGATGATATTTAAACCACTTCTCCTTAGGGAGATCAACATGAGTAGGAAATGATTCACAGAAAGAAGCTACTATCTCAGAGTCAAGTCCATATTTAGTGCCAAATTCGTGAAAAGCATCGGTATCCATAAAAGATTTAACACAATAAACTTAAGGTTTATACCTGACTCCTTACCTTCATCGAGCTCCCAATCTTCAGAGTTGCGCTTTATTCTTTCCAAGAGATCCCATTTGAATTCAATAGTTTTCTTCATAAAAGAACCAGTACAAGAAGTATCGAGCATGGATTGATCATTACGCGAAAGCCGAGCATAAAAATTCTGAATAATAATTTCTCTTGAGAGCTCATGATTGGGGCATGAGTATAACATTGACTTAAGCCTCCCCCAAGATTGAGCGATACTTTCTCCTTCACGAGGCCAAAAATTATATATATAATTCCGATCACGATGAACCAGATGCATAGGATATAACTTCTGATGAAATTCAAATTTCAATTGGTTGTAATTCCAAGTCCCAATATCATTGCATAGCCTATACCATGTCAATGCCTTCTCCTTCAAAGATAAAGGGAAGACCTTATTCTTGACTTCATCCTCGGGCAAACCTGCAAGCTTAAATAATCCACAAACTTCATCCACATAGATTAGATGCATATCAGGATGTAGTGTTCCATCTCCTGCATAAGGATTAGCTAGCAGTTTCTCTATCATACCCAAAGGAATTTCATAATAAATATTTTCAGTAGGTTGAGGAGCAACTCTTTGTTCTTCCGGTCGAGGTGAAGATACCCCGAACAAACCCCTCAAAGGATGATTTTCCATAGTAACAAGTGATAATAAATTTCAGCACGCTATATAATTTTTTCCTTGCCAAATTCCACTTACCAAAGGAGCTTCACTCCCCGGCAACGGTGCCAGAAAAGAGTGTTGATGACCCACAAGTATAGGGGATCTATCGTAGTCCTTTCGATAAATACGAGTGTCGAACCCAACAAGGAGCAGAAGGAAATGACAAGCGGTTTTCAGCAAGGTATTTTCTGCATGCACTGAAATTGTCGGTAACAGATAGTTTTGTGATAAGATAATTTGTAACGGGTAACAAGTAACAAGTGTAACAAAGGTGCAGCAAGGTGGACCAATCCTTTTTATAGCAAAGGATAAGCCTGGACGAACTCTTATATAAAGCAAAGTGCTCCCGAGGACACATGGAAATTATCGTCAAGTTAGTTTTCATCATGCTCATATGATTCGCGTTCGTTACTTTGATAATTTGATATGTGGGTGGACCGGTGCTTGGGTGCTGTCCTTACTTGGACAAGCCTCCCACTTATGATTAACCCCTCTCACAAGCATCCTCAACTATGAAAGAAGAATTAAGATAAATCTAACCATAGCATGAAACATGTGGGTCCAAATCAGCCCCTTACGAAGCAACGCATAAACTAGGGTTTAAGCTTCTGTCACTCTAGCAACCCATCATCTACTTATTACTTCCCAATGCCTTCCCCTAGGCCCAAATCATGGTGAAGTGTCATGTAGTCGATGTTCACATAACACCACTAGATGAAAGACATCATGCATCTCATCAAAATATCAAACGAATACCAAGTTCACATGATTACTTATAACAAGACTTCTCCCATGTCTTCAGGAACAAACGTAACTACTCACAAAGCATATTCATGTTCAAGGTCAGAGGGGTATTAAATATCATTAAGGATCTGAACATATGATCTTCCACCAAATAAACCAACTAGCATCAACTACGAGGAGTAATCAACACTATTAGCAACCCACAGGTACCAATCTGAGGTTTTGAGACAGAGATCGGATACAAGAGATGAACTAGGGTTTGGAGAGGAGATGGTGCTGATGAAGATGTTGATGGAGATTGGCCCCCTCTCGATGAGAGGATCGTTGGTGATGACGATGGCTTCGATTTCCCCCTCCCGGAGGGAAGTTTTCCCGGCAGAACAGCTCCGCCGGAGCCCTAGATTGGTTCTGCCCAAGTTCCGCCTCGAGACGGCGGCGCTTCATCCCGAAAGCTTCCTCCTGATTTTTTCCAGGTAAAAACCCTTCATATAGCAGAAGATGGACACCGGAGACCTGCCAGGGGGCCCACAAGCCCTAGGGGCGCGCCCCCAGGATTGTGGCCAACTGGTGGGTCCCCTCTAGTATTTTCTTCGCCCAATAATTCTTATATATTCCAAAATAATTCTCCATAAATTTTCAGGACTTTTGGAGTTGTGCATAATAGGTCTCTCAGATTTTCTCCTTTCCGGTCCAGAATTCCAGCTACCGGCATTCTCCCTCTTTGTGTAAACCTTGTAAAATAAGAGAGAAAAGGCATAAGTACTGTACCATAATGTGTAATAACAGCCCATAATGCAATAAATATCAACATAAAAGCATGATGCAAAATGGACGTATCAGTTGTTGCGCCCATCTATTTTGAATGTTGTATAATCGAGATATGATATTTTTTATATAGATACCTAGAGAAGATAAATTATGTCAAATGATAAAAATAGATAGAAATAAGTTGTTCCGCAAAAATATTCCTTTTAATTTCAAATGAGAGGCGGTACAATCAGTAGGAAGTAATAACCTAAATTAGAATGATGTATCATACTATTCCGGGATGGAGCAACATCTAGACTTGGCAAAAATGATGGAGCTGCACCTATGCTCCTTGTCGAACGAGTAAGATTCAACAAGAATTTTCAAGTAACTGCAAGAATGCAATGGTGAAAGTAGTCTAGCAGTAGAAATTTGCAGTTCTGCACCCTACTATAGAGACAAAAGATCAGAAAAGGCAATAGTTACCTTCTATGAGGATGCAAGTAAAATCTTCATATTCTGCTCTTGGCTTTGCATACATGATATATCTTTCTCTGAGAAATAGGTCCTGCTGCATCCTCACTAAAATGATACGAGTTTTAACACAAACACAGTAAAATAAAATCCTTTACTATTGAGTTCTCGAGCATGTTTTGTTTTTTCAGCAAGAATAAAAAGAACTCAGTAAACTACACATTAGCAGGAACAAGGCCAAACTTGCTTATGGTAACAAAACATGCATTGATATTAAACAAACACACCCAGTATGAAGGACATGTACACAAAATTATTTAAAAACACAAACTCAACAATTTGAAGTTGAAAAAGGGTGGTCTAAAGTCAACATTGAAAGGACACAGGTACCAGCGAATTGTAGGTAATTCCTCCATTAGCTGGGTAACAATCTAGGCAGCAGCTCAATTAATGGAAACAAAATTTCACCGATGCATCAGACACTGATGGGAAAGAAGACAAACCAATAATAACATACTTCGGATGGGAAAAAAGATTGTCATGTTGCTGCTATAATTACAACGTCCAACAGACATGCAATATACCTTGTATAGGAAATGCTCATAACCATCCTGAGTACTCAATCATCAATCTTGTGCACAATGCTGTAAAAAATCATTTGCAAATACACAATGATAAAAGACAAGTTACATACTAAATAGAAGCTACATAAGCTTTGGTACTCTTCTTCGTAAGGCATTTCTGTACAGACACCTGAGGACTATGGACTACCAGTGAACATAGATATCTTTTCGCCCCTCTTGATAGGTGATGCAAGTATAAAAAAAATGATTACGGAATTTTGGATCACTGAGACCATAAAAGTCAAATCTGACCTAGACGCCAATATAGAGTTAGAAAGACATAGTACAAATTAAGGATAGATTGTCACAAGACATCTTTGGTGTAACTTAGATGGTTTAGATAAATATAGGAAGATGTCTCATGCAGTAAGCAGATGAAGCGCATATCTAGAGTCATCATCCAATACAATTTTTAGCACGATAGGCAAAACGCAGTCCTAAAAAGTAAGTGCACTGGTAGAGCAACATAGGACTAATGGATGGTCAAAAGTGAAATATAGCTGACATATTTATGAGCAAGTCAGACTGTGCGATGGTTATACTAATTAACTATATACTGAGAATGTATTTAGGCCTGTCATATATTAACTAATTTTTAATCAAGTCTCCTAGAATATAATAATTTTTCATTGGAAAAGACCCCAATGGAGTTGACCACTTAAGAAAACAGTTTCATCACAGGTTTCGGGAGCTCTACAGACAACAAGTGTACGATAATCTATCACAACTATTAATGTTTTGAAAACAATCTATCACAACTTAGCAACAAAATCAGGAGAACAACAATCGCAGGTTCGTAACAAAGGACAAACATAAGAACGTCCGAGGATACTATAGCACACATACCTGATTAGTTGAATGAACTCCACGTTGATTTTGCGGCACCATATGCTATTGGATGCTGGCCTCCTCCTA
The DNA here is from genome assembly GCA_011799875.1 of Thinopyrum elongatum. NCBI lineage: Eukaryota > Viridiplantae > Streptophyta > Magnoliopsida > Poales > Poaceae > Thinopyrum > Thinopyrum elongatum. The sequence goes on along the minus strand of CM022297.1, from coordinate 284,655,455 downwards.
AAAATTAAACTCATGTGAAGGTCTTATTAAAACTGTGTGAAAGGAAATCAAGGTGGCAAATGCAAACCTAGGGAATGAGATCAAAGAACCAAATTGAATTCTGAAAAATCAAACCTCAAAATCAAACCTCACAATGGGAGTGAGGTTCGGCAGAGGATCAAAGATACATCTAGATTTTGGCTGATGGTGAGGGGGGAAGCACGTAGGGGGCATAAATCCATCATCGGGGAAACGAGATCGAGGCCATGGTCGGAGGCGGGATCCCACCAGCGTAGAGGCATGGGGATGAATGACCAGAGTTGCTGGTTGTGTGAGTGGCGGCGGGCAGCACGGGATCTGGCGATAGGGCGCGGCCTCCTGGAGCAACAACAAGTGGTAGGAGGATCGGAGAGGCGATAGACGGTGGAGGGTGGGGAAGCCTCGTCCTGGAGTGGCAGCGGCGGCGGGGATGGAGATGGCGAGGGGGCGGCGGTTTGAGCTCCAATCAGGCGGCGCCGTGAGTGGACCTGCGGGTGGGCTAGATGCAGTGGTGGGAGTTGACTTGCAGGCTCATGTCGGATTCAGGGCTCCGCAGACCCAAGAAGGTTTGAACTCTGGGGTGTGTGCGAAGATCTCAACCAACCCAAGCCTCTGCTCGCCGCCCTACAGCCTAGCCTTGATGAACTCACGCGAGCAGGGAAGAAGATGAACACGGCAGTTTACCCAGGTTCGAGCCACCTTGCAGTGTAAGACCCTACTCCTGCTTTGTGGTGGATTGGCCTCATGAGGAGGTTGAGGATGAACTAGTACAGTGGTTTGAGCGACCTCGCGAGGGCTCAGGTGGCGAGGGTGGAATCGATCCGTGCCCCTCTACGGTGGTGGCTAACCTATATTTATAGTGTCCTTGGTCCTCTTCCCCCAAAACTTAGGCGGGAAGGAATCCCACAATGGCCAATTTGAAAGGGGACAAGTAGTACATCTTATCTTGACGAAAGGTGGTCTTCGCCTGCAAAGCTTCTGATCGTGATACAGATGTGGGCTTGGCGATGACATCCATCCTGCCGAGCTCGTGGTCTCGGTCTTGTTACACCGGAATGGAAACCTTTGGAGGACTCCTCGGGAACCTGCGCTCGTCCTTGCTCCCTTAGCACTGAAAGGGTAACTGTCTCCTCTGCCCCGCTAGCGCCTGCCTGGCCATGGTCGTCATGGCTCACGTCATCGTAGCCTCGTGAGGCTGGGTACCTGCATAGAAAACTCCGCTCCTCGGGAGGCAGCCTGAGGAGGCCGCTCCTCTGGAGGTCTTGGTGTCGTCCGTCTCGCGAGGCCAGGGGGCCCTCGTGAGGGTCTTGCCTTGGAGGCCTCGCTGCTGGGCCGTACCGGGCCGTCGATGGAGCCACGCTATGGGCCACAGGTAGGCAGGTCTGGGTACCCCCGATCCCAGAACGCCGATAGTAGCCCCCGGGCCCAAGGCACGCTCGGGCTGGCTTTGAGGCGAAGCCAAGGGGCAAGGGCGAAGCGCCGCGGGCCCCAAACCTCCTGTGGGCCAAGCTTGATGCATGGCGCACGACGAGACGTGGATGCCTCCACTTCCCATGCCGCCTCGGCAACTGCCCCGACTTGACAACTGCCCGGTGCATGCAGCAGGGCCATCATCGCTCGAAATGTGGAGGGGCGCTGGTTGGCCTTCCTTCGCCTATAAGAGGGCGAGGGGGGCGGAGCCCCCTAGTCCATCTTCATCTTCTCGCTCCCCCGCTCCGAACCACCGACTCGCAGCCATGGCACCAGTGAGAAGGTTTTCTGCCGCCGAGAAGGGGAAGACCCCCATGGAGGGACCAGGCTCGCCGCCGCCCAAGAGGGGCCGCGGCCATCCCTGCAAGCACACCGCGACGCTGACGGTGGTCCCCCGGGGGCGCGGGCGCACCCCCGCGAAGGCTGGCGCTACTTCCGGCAGCCGTGGAAAGGCTCCTTCATGCGCTGGCGGCTGCAGCGGTCATGGCAGCCATGACCAGGGGAAGCTTGTGGCGACCGTACGGCCTCCCCGCCCGCGATCCCACTCGGCCTACGCCGCCCAGGGGTTCGTGGTGTGGACGGAGAGGCCGGCAGCCACCTGGTTCCAGCTCCCGCTCTTCTTTTCGGGCGTGCTGTCGGCCGAAGGGCCTGATGGCCTTTGGCTGCAGGCGGACAGCTGCTGCAGCAAGGCCTCGTGGGTGGAGGTCGAGGTCACCCCCGCAGGTTATGTGTTCCCGAACTGGGGGTGGCAGGCGTTCGCCTGCGCCCGCGGCCTACAGGGGAGGCATACCCTCCACTTCAGGCACGACGGGGTGGCAACGCTCTTCGTTAGGATCTTCGGGGAGGACGGCAGACGTCTGGGGTGTTGCCCAAAGGACAACGACGGCGACGGTGACCACCCCTCTGATGATGATGGCCGGCACGGCAGCGATGTCCTCGGCGGTGAACTTGCCCTTGGTGATGGCCGCAGCACCTTCGGCAGTAGTGGCTCCTCCTCTGGGAGAAGCATGAGTGACGACGACTACGACGAGCCACCATGTCGCCGTGCCCGGACCAGGGAGGGCAGCAAGCCACCACGTCGCCACGCCCTTACTCGGGAGGACGCCGAGCCGTCTCGCCATCGCGCTCCAGTGAAGCAGGAGGGGAGCTCTGACTGAGCGCGAGAGCCAAGCCTCAGGAGTTGCGGTCCTCGTGAGGCCGCCTTTTGCTTGTTGTTTTTTTTTCTGCATCAAGAATCATAGGGAGCCTCGCTGGGGCGTGTAATGAACCATGGCACTTGTGCCTTTATGTTAATATTTTTACTTCGTATCCAAGCATTAATGTTGCTACCAATTGAAAGATTCCTGCCGATGGCGATTAGGGTAACTTAGCTTGGTGTGTTTGTGGCGGACTCCTGTGTTGTGAGGGCGCGCTCCTCCGGGTCTTCAACCTCTCGTTTCCTCAATGATGCAGCTGGGGCACCGCAGCAGCTTGGAGATCTTGCTGGGGGGGCTTTTTTTGGGGGGGGGGGCAGGCGGCTTCGGAGCATCGTGAGGTGTTCGCTCCTCACGAGGCCCCTGGGGGGTCGCGAGGACTCGGGGCCCTCTGCTACTTCTTGAGCTTGCGTTGGTTTTTTCCTTGAAGAGGAAAGGGTGATGCAGCAAAGTAGAGTAAGTATTTCCCTTAGTTTTGAGAACCAAGGTATCAATCCAGTAGGAGACAACACGCAAGTCACCAAATACCTGCACAAACAAACACCAAACTTGCACCCAACGCGATAAGGGGTTGTCAATCCCTTTTCGGTTACTCGCAAAAGTGAGATCTGATAGAGATAGATAAACGGTAAAGTAAATATTTTTTGGTATTTTTGTTTTATAGATTGAAAAGTAAAAGATTGCAAATAGTAAATCGGAAACTCGTAGATTGGAAAGTAAAAAGAATGTATGATGGAAAATAGACCCGGGGGCCATAGGTTTCACTAGAGGCTTCTCTCAAGATAGAAAATAATACGGTGGGTGAACAAATTACTGCCGAGCAATTGATAGAAAAGCGCAAAGTTATGACGATATCTAAGGCAATGAACATGAATATAGGCATCACGTCCGTGTCAAGTAGACCGAAACGATTCTGCATCTACTACTATTACTCCACACATCGACCGACTCCTGCCTGCATCTAGAGTATTAAGTTCATGAAGAACAGAGTAACGCATTAAGAAAGATGACATGATGTAGAGGAATTAACTCAAGCAATATGATGTAAACCCCATCTTTTTATCCTTGATGGCAACAATACAATACGTGCCTTGCTGCCCCTACTGTCACTGGGAAAGGACACCGCAAGATTGAACCCAAAGCTAAACACTTCTCCCATTGCAAGAAAAACCAACCTAGTTGGCCAAACCAAATCGATAGTTCGAAGAGACTTGCAAAGATATCAAATCATGCATAAAAGAATTCAGAGAAGATTCAAATAATATTCATAGATAAGCTGATCATAAATCCACAATTCATCGGATCTCGGCAAACACACAGCAAAAAAGTATTACATCGAATAGATCTCCAAGAACATCGAGGAGAACATGGTATTGAGAATCAAAGAGAGAGAAGAAGCCATCTAGCTACTAGCTATGGACCCGTAGGTCTGAAGTAAACTACTCACGCTTCATCGGAAGGGCAATGGTGTTGATGTAGAAGCCCTCTGTGATCGAATCTCCCTCCGACTGGACACCGGAAAAGGCCCCTAGATGGGATCTCACGGGTACAGAAGGTTGCGGCGGTGGAAAAGTCTTTTCGTGGATGCCTCTGGTGGTTTGGGCATATAAGAGTATATATAGGTGAAAGAATTAGGTCAGGAGACGCACGAGGGGCCCACAAGGGTGGGGGCGTGCCCTACCCCCTGGGCGCGCCCTCCATCCTTGTTGCCGCCTCGTGGCTTCTCTGACTTGCACTCCAAGTCCTCTGGTTTCCTTTTGGTCCAAGAAAGATCATCGCGAAAGTTTTATTCCGTTTGGACTCCGTTTGGTATTCCTTTTCTACGAAACTCAAAAACAAGGAAAAGCAGGAACTGGCACTGGGCTCTAGGTTAATAGGTTAGTCCCAAAAATAATATAAAATAGCATATTAATGCATATAAAACATCCAAAACAGATAATATAATAGCATGGAACAATAAAAAATTATAGATACGTTGGAGACGTATCACCCTCCGGAGATGCCTCTATCAGGCACTGCGCCCCATGAAGGACTTGCGCAAGGTCCCTCGGTGGTGAACCAGACCGTGGCTGCTTTTTGGGCATCCTTCTCCTGGCGACCATTTCATGCTCGAGCCCCCGAGCGAGGGTCGATCGCCGCTGGTACGCCGGGTCGCGATGCCCGGCGAGGCCTGGAGATGAAGGCTCAAGAGGACATACATGCCCGTTGGCTCGCTCGAGAACGTCGCACGAGGATTAGGACGCCAAGGTCTTGGCGAGGTGTGCGCGTGGGCAGGCCCGGGGAGCGGCCTGGGCTGGGCCAGGTGTACACACCGTGCCCAGCCCCCGCTCGCGAGACGCGCGGGAGGAGCGATGGGCAACTGCCACTCCCTTAAAACAAGACTCGAAAGAACAAGCGCTACAAGGAGAAAAAATTCCCATCCCTTTCAAATAAAGACACAAGAACTTTGAGTTTCATTCCAAAAAGTGGCGAATTGGGTACAAAAGCAAGCGAAAGAACAGCCGCGTCTGGCACCTATACTAGTCTTCTAGTCTTCCCACCAACACAGAGCGTGGGGCCTCCACTAGGCGTGGGCATAGTCGTTGATTGACCGTGTCGTTTGCCAGTGCGGAGCATGGGGCTTCCACTTGGGCATGGGTGGAAGCCCCCGCGGGGTCAAGGAGCGACGCACCGGGAGATACCGGGGCGTGTATAGCCCCACTCAATATTACGTGAGAGTGTCACGGGTAGAACTTTCGGAGATGCTGGATGTTCCAGGCATTCTGGATGGGGACCCCGTCCTGCATCTCGAAGCGTACGGCTCCCGGCCTGGAGACGCGGGCGATCCTGAACGGGCCCTCCCACATGGGCTGGGGCACCCGGCTCAGAGAACCGGTTTACCAGTGTTTCCAACCCAGAGATCATGTCTTCTGGAAACACTCAACAACTTGGAACAGAACAGAACTGAACTTTATTGATAATCTCGGGGTACAAGCTCATATTTTACATGGGTTGAGAGGCCAAAGGCACTCTCGGTGCTATGACAGTATCTACATTATTTATGAAACATAACAGGGCCTCGGTACTACTGGATACTTCTATGGCATAGCGGAACATAGCGGAACTCCAACCACGGGGACACTGCCGTGGACACAGCCTAGTTAGCATAGCCTGAGCCATCGGGACCTCCGTCCTTGGCTTCTCCTGCATCTGGCATGATACGCCAGGTGAGTACTTTGAATGTACTCGCAAGCTCACAACAGCCAAATAATGCAGCAAACAATAGCATGGCAAATAGCATGTTGAAATCTTAGGTGATTCACTTACTGTCCCGGTTATCAACTTACTCTCTTCTGGGTTGTCCCACAACCCTTGGAATACTCACCGAGTACTTCCGGTCATGACATGAGTTCTTCCATCATTACTATCACTGTTACGGTTGACCACCTAGTGAGGTCTGGACGGGCTGTCCATTACCATGGACGCGTCTATTCGAATAGATTTGACACTCTGCAGAGGTTGCGCACTTTACCCACACCATGGAGCACCTGACCTCGGGATCCCATTCGGGTGGACCAGTGTTGCTCCAACGAAACCTGCCTAACACGTGACTCTTCCATCGTACCACCAGCAATCATTCTCCCCCGGAGTCAAGCCCTGGGTGGCCCCTGTGTCACCCCGTGACACCTGCCACCGTCGTGGCCCAACTAAACTGTCCCAAACGGGGACGCCGGCACAATACTCAACTGGGCTCACAGGGTTATCGCCGTCTACCTGATCAGGGCAGCACGCACGCATAACCCTCCCTAGATGGCGGTACCGGTGAAAGAGCACGGAGCCAGACCAAGTCAAGACCATCCCATACCGGCAAGTGCGGTTGCACGAAAAAGCCCAGACATGTGACTCAAGATCAACCGACTACATTTCTTTAGCAAGCATGAAAACTATCACCATAGCTCAAGTCATCATCCACCAAGTATTTAATTTGATTTTGCCATGAGTTGTTATATAGTAAATGAATGGAAATACTTGATTTAAATATGCAATGCCATTGAAATGCTCATGAAATGGATGTCATGGCTTGCCTTGCTCTGTTGGGTTGCCCAAGAACTCCGGGTCTTCAAATTCACCAAAGTTTCCCTCTGAAAATATTTTTAAATAGCATTTGAAAATGTCACATAACACTATTTTAATCACTAGAAATTCTGTGAGTGAAAGAAAAATACCAAATTTTGCCAGCAATTAAAGGGGTTCAAGACAAACCAAGTGCAAAAAGAATCAAGTGATTTGGACTTGTAGATAAAAAGTTATAGCTGGTCAAAGTACTGGTCAGAATTGAAATAAACAGAAAATAAAAATAAAAATAGAAAACTCCCAGCGGCCACGTCGAAGGCGTAAAGGCCGAAGGCGCCTTCACTTACCCCTTCGGGCGTGCACGGCTGGGCCGCTGACGGGTGGGGTCCGCCTAGTTTAAAACAGAGAGGGGGAAGAGAGAACAGAGGGAGGTGGCTCACCGGCGACGCTCGCCGGCATTAGAGGCGGCGGCGGAGCTGGGAGTTGACGGGGATGGGTCGGGCGTGAGGAGACGAACCTCCCTGCACCCGTAGCTTAGCCGGAGACGGCCAGACGGCGTCGCCCCCTTCCTCTCCGGCGGCGGCAGCTTGCGGGACTCGTCGACGGTGGTGATTCCGGCGATGATTCGCTTGGGTAGGGGGTCGAGGAACACCAGTGGAGTGCACTGAGCTCGAGGGCGCAGTCGGATGAGGCTGGGGTGGGGTGGAGAGGGCTGGTGGTGGAGCTCTACTGGCGGTGGAACTCCGGCAAGGTTCGAGGCCAGAGGGCCTCTCGGCCGTGGCTCGTTGCTCGAGAGGAGGATTAGGCGATGGCGGAGTGGGTTGAGGAGGTCGGGAGGCCCGGCGGTGCCCTTTTATAGGCGGGGGCAAAGCTCAGCAAGCTCTCTGGATCGGTGGCGATGTGGCTAAGCCACTGGAGCAAGGACGGTGAGCTGGCCGTCGCGGCGCGGGGCGAAGAGACGGGAGAGAGCAGGGGCATTTAATGCGCGAAGAGACGGCTCGCGAGGAAGACGACGGCGGAATTGCCACTGTGCCTGCACGGGTGTCACAGTGCGGCGCTGCGGTGGCAGCCGACGAGGACTTCTCCGGCAAGGGGGAAGGGTCTGGAGGGTCTAGGTGGCATGCGGGGGCGATGTCGGCACTCCAGGACACTGCCTGGTAGTGCGAGTGCTCGGGAACGATCTTGACAGACGCCGGCGGGGTGCAGAGCACGCGAACTGGCATGCCAGTGCGGCGCTCACCACGGTGCCCGTCGTGTGGAGGCCGACCCAGGCCAGCGCAGCATGTCTGGGGGCTTCTCCCTTGGTCATTTAGTCCACCTACATGCTTGGTTTGGCTAGATTCAGACTGGCTCGAAGGGTAGATCAACTGAAGTTTCTGACAGAAACTTAGAGAGAGATCTAGAGGAGAGCTGAGCTGGGATTGAAGCCAGTAGAGATGTCTAGGATGATATACTTTGGAAGGACTACAAGCTGACAAATTTTGAGAGAGTTTGGACCATTTTTGAATATAGTTCCTGTGTAAACCACATTCTGGTCCAGAAACTTGACCAGCTTGGTTCACTCACATGGTTGATCTGGTGAAGATAAATTTTGGTGTAGAAGTGTAATTTGGTGAATAGGAGATGCCATAAAAATTTCAGCTCAAGAGGAAACCTCTAGATGGTACTTCCTTCACAGAGGTTCAAAATGAGCAGAAACTTGGTAGAATTTTGCTGCTAAAAATTTGTATTGGCCATGATGATATTTTTGGACATTGTGGCTAGATAGGTCCCCTAGTACCCCAGGGAATTTATTTTGGGAGTTTATGAGTTAGGAAAATCAGGGTTGCTTCACAAATGGACATTTCTGGCCAGAGAGAAAATAATTATTCTGGCCATTATTTAATATTGGGCAGTGGAATATTTTTGAAGATTATAAGGTTGTATGATGATGAGAAGATGTGGCAAAAATTTGTGACTCTTCTGATCATCAAGACTATAGGTTGCTTCACAACCCATAGTGATGTCTTAGCCTCCCAAGGAATAAAATGAATTATTTGGAAAAGATCAAATATTGAAATTTGATCCAAGAGGGATGTGACAGGGTTTTGGCAAGTTGGTGATGGTTTTGGTTCAAGAGGTTCAAGGATTCATAAGTCCAAAGTCATTTGAAGAGATTCAAAACCATCGAAAATTCAAATAAAACCAAAAAGATTTTGAAAAGAAAAAGTTGTCAAAACCAGGGTGTCACATGGGCGAGAGCTTGTGAAGGTCCTCCCTGGAGAGGACCCACCTCAAGACAAGGTCTCCCACCTCGAGGGTCCGGGAGCGGACGCTACAGCAACGGTATCGCTGCAGCGCCTGCTGGTACCTCGCGGCGTGGAGCGAGGCTTGGCGATGGGCTTCCTCCCTGAGCACGAGGTCCGTTCCCCGTGAGGCATCCTGACATGCCTCTTCGAATGCCAAGACCCGCAGGGAGCGATGCCTGACCTCGTGTGGGAGGACCGCCTCAGCCTCGTAGACGAGGAAGAACGGGGTCTCGCTGGTGGGCTTAGTTGTGGTGGTGTGGATGGACCACAACACGGACTGAAGCTCACCGAGCCAACCCCTGCCGCAGGCTTCGAGCTTCTTCTTGAATCTCCTTGTCTTGAGGCCCCTCAGGACCTCCGCGTTGGTGCATTCAGCCTGGCCGTTGCTCCGCGGGTGCGCCACCGAAGCATAGCATATCTGCGTTCCAAGGTTAGCACAATATGTCCTGAAGAGGTTGCTTGTGAATTGGGAGCCATTGTCAGTAATGATACGGTTGGGGACCCCGAAACGGCTCATGAGACCCTTGATGAACTTGACAGCTGAGCCAGCCGGGATGGTGCGCACGGGCTCCACCTCCGCCCACTTGGTGAACTTGTCGATGGCGACGTAGAGGTAGCGGTACCCACCAGCTGCCCGAGCAAAAGGGCCCAAGATATCCAGCCCCCAGACCGCGAAGGGCCATGAGAGCGGGATGGTCTGGAGACCTTGCACGGGCTGGTGAATCTACTTGGCGTGGAACTGGCAGGCCTCGCAGGATCGCACCAGCTCGATAGCGTCGTTGAGGGCCGTGGGCTAGTAGAACCTGCTGCGGAACACCTTACCCACGAGGGTGTGCGATGAAGAGTGGTGTCCGCAATCTCCACCATGGATGTCGGCCAACAGCTCGCGCCCTTGCTCCTTGGATATGCATCACAGTGAGATGTCGTTGGGGCGCCTTCGGTAGAGCTCGCCATCCTGCAAGCAATAAGCGGTGGCCTGACGAGCCACACATTCCGCATCTTCCTCCTTCTCCAGTAGGGTGCCGCGGAGTAGGTACGCCTTGAACTCCTCGGTCTAGCAGCCTTCCTGAGGTTCCAGCGCCAGGAGCAGGTGGGCTCCTGAGGTCAGAACACAGGCTGGGGCGCCCGAGGATGGGGCTAGAGGTGGCTCCTCCCGAAGCAACGTTGGACCCGCAATGGGGGGTGCCGCTGACGGCTTGAAGAGCCTTTCCTCGAAGACGCCAGGCTTCTGGTGCTCGCGGCGGGATGCTCTCTTAGCGATGTTGTCTGCCTCCTTGTTCGTGCCACATGGGACGTGCTACAATTCCAAACCCAGGAAGCGTTTTTCAATTTTGCGTACCTCCTCCAGGTATGCCTCCATGTGCTCGTATTTTGGCTTGTATTCCTTGTTGGAGAAGTTGACGAGAAGCTGAGAGTCGCCCTTGATGGTGAGACGCTTGACCCCTAGGGCGGCCGCAGCCCTGAGGCTAGCGATCAGGCCCTCGTATTCTGAGATGTTGTTGGAGACCTTCTCACCGTGCTGGAAGCAGAGCTGCACGCTGTAGTATAGCTTGTCCTTGGTCGGCGAGATGAGTATGGCTCCAGCCCCCGCGCCCTGCCGCGTGAAAGCACCATCCAAATGCATGACCCAGCCGTCGGGCGCCTCGTCGCCGGGTGTGAGGGATTGGCCCTCGCCCATCCCCCGATCGGGAGCATCCGTCCACTCTGCCACAAAGTCAGCGAGGGCCGCGCCCTTGATGACCCTAGTGGTGCTGAACTCTAGCTGGAAAGCCTGCAGCTCAATGTTCCACTCTACGACCCTCCCTGCAGCATTGGGGCTGCGGAGCACCTTCTCCAGGGGGTATGCGGAGACGATCTTGATGGGGTGGCCTTGGAAATAATGATGCAGCTTCCTAGAGGTGACGAGGAGCGCGAGCAGGAGCTTTTGATGCATGGGGTAGCGCGTGCGCGCATCACACAGCACCGTGCTGACGAAGTACACCGGGTGCTCAACGAGGGGTGAGGCGTCGTCGACGCCTTGCTCTGCTTGGGGCAAAGGGGCCTCGTCGTCTGGTGAGGTAGTGGAAGCCTCAGGGGTGCCATCCTGAGGTAGTGACGGCGCAACTCTTCGCGGGATGCCTCGCTACATGCCTGCGCCAGCGTGCCTCTCCCTGACCGCCACGAGCACTGCGCTGGCCGAGTGAGGGGTGGCGGCCAAGTAGAGCACCAGAGGCTCAAGAGGACGAGGTGCCACCATCACGGGCGGGCTCGTGAGGTACCTCTTGAGGTCTTTGAAAGCTGCCTCGGCCTCCAAAGTCCACTCGAAGGGGCCCTTCTTCTTCATCAGCTTGAAGAAAGGGAGGGCGCGCTCGCCGAGCTTGGAAATGAAACGCCCCAGTGAGGTCACTCACCCTGCGAGCTTTTGCATCTCCTTGAGAGTCTGAGGCGGACTCATCCTTTCTATTTGCTTGACCTTCTCAGGATTAGCCTCGATCCCTCTGTGCGACACCAGAAAGCCCAGCAGCTTGCCGGACGGGACACCAAACACGCATTTCTCCGGGTTGAGCCTCAGGTTCACCTTACGCAGGTTGGTGAACGTCTCTTCCAGGTCTTCGATGAGGGTCCTCGCCTCCCGCGTCTTGACCACTATGTTGTCGACGTACGCCTCGGCATTCCTCCCGAGCTACTGCCCCAGGGCGATGCACATCAACCGCTGGAAGGTCACGCCAGCATTCCGCAGCCCGAAGGGCATTCAGGTGTAGCCATACACACCGCACAGGGAGAGGAAAGCCGTTTTTTAACATCCTCCACTGCCATCTTGATTTGGTGGTAACCCGAAAACGCATCCAAAAAGCACAGTAGATCGCACTCCGTAGTGGAGTCCACGATCTGGTCGATGCGCGGGAGCGGGAAGGGGTCCTGAGGACAAGCCTTGTTGACACTCGTGAAGTCAACGCACATGCGCTCCTTCCCGCCCTTCTTAGGGACAATCACAGGGTTTGCCAGCCAATCCGGGTGCCGCACTTCCCGGATAACACCAGCTTCTTGCAACTTATGGACCTCCTAGACAATAAACTCTTGCTTCTCCTGTGCTTGACGCCGTGCCTTCTGCTTCACGGGGCGCGCCCTGGGGCACACCATCAAGTGGTGCTCGATCACCTCCCTTGGGACACCAACTAGGTCTAACGCTTCCCAAGCGAACACGTCTTTGTTGGCCCTCAGGAAGGCAACCAACGCCTCTTCTTGATCCGGAGAGAGGCCGACACCTATGGTGAAGGTGGGGCCGGAACCCCCGCTGTCGACAAGCACCTGCTTCGTCTCGGCCCGGTCCAGAGAGAACAGCTGCTTCTTCTTCACGGGCGCGGCCTCCAGAGCCTCTGAGGCGCCCTTGGCATCGGGCCGCGAGGCCGCCGTAGCTTTGTAGGCGAGCCTGAGGGTCTGGACCGCGTCCTTCGCGTCTCCGACCATCGTGATGACGCCACTACTGCCCGCCATCTTGATGACATTGTAGCCCGGATGAGTCGCCGCCATGAACTCTGCGAGGGCCGGATACCCCGGGATGGCATTGTACGGAAGGCTTATGCGGGCCACGTCGAAGTCAATGAGCTCGGTGCGGTAGTTGTCGCACATGCCGAAGGTAACGGGGAGGCGTATCTGCCCCAGGGGGGTGGTAGAGCCATTGACCACCCCCGAGAAAGGCCTGGTGGGCGCGAGCTGGTCGTAGGGCACCTGAAGCAGGTCGAAAGCTTCCACGGAGAGGACGTTGAGGCTGGCTCCGCCGTCGATGAGGGTCTTGGTGACAGCGACATTGCTGATGGTGGGCGTGCATAGCAGGGGGAGCGCGCCGGTGTCGACCGTGGTCTTGGGGTGATCCCTAGAGTCGAAGGTGATGTCGGTCTCAGGTGCCGCGCGGCCTCGAGGAGCCTCACGCCGCGGCCGAGAAGCACTCGCCTGACGAAAGAGCTGCTTGACGTGGCGGCCAGAGGCGGGCGCCTGCGACCCACCGATAATGGACGCGACTGCGTGGGGCGCTGGTACCGCAAAGCGCGCGATGAAATGGCCGCAAAGCTCCTCCCAGGAAGACACCGAGGCCTCCGAGAGGCCGCGCAGCCAGGAGCGCGGCATCTCCGTGAGGGCCATAGGGAGCCAATTCACCATGGCCTTGTCATCGCCACCCGCTGCCTGGATGGCATGCGCGTACAGCCAGAGGAACTCCTCGGGGTCCGCCGCGCCGTCATATCATGGGGGCAGCGCCGGTCTGAACTTCTCCGACCATTGCACCCACCACAGACTGGTGTTGAAGGCCGGGTGGCCCGCGACGCCTCCGTAGGCACCCGGCGGCCAGGCTGGTGGGACGGAGCCCGCCATGGGAACCACGAGACATGGGTGGAGTGCGCCTGGAGAAGAGGCGGGCTTCGACACGCCCCTACCTGGCGCGCCAAATGTCGGATTCAGGGCTCCACAGACCCAAGAAGGTTCGAACTCTGGGGCGTGTGCGAAGATCTCAACCAACCCAAGCCTCTACTCGCCGCCCTACAGCCTAGCCTTGACGAACTCATGCGAGCGGGGAAGAATATGAACACGGTAGTTTACCCAGGTTCAGGCCACCTTGCGGTGTAAGACTCTACTCCTGCTTTGTGGTGGATTGGCCTCACGAGGAGGTTGAGGATGAACTAGTACAGTGGTTTGAGCAACCTCGTGAGGGCTCAGGTGGCGAGGGTGGAATCGATCCGTGCCCCTCTACGGTGGTGGCTAACCTATATTTATAGTGGCCTTGGTCCTCTTCCCCCAAAACTTAGGCGGGAAGGAATCCCACAATGGGCAATTTGAAAGGGGACAAGTAGTACATCTTATCCTGACGAAAGGTGGTCTTCGCCTGCAAAGCTTCTTATCGTGACACAGCTGTGGGCTCGGCGATGACATCTGTCCTACCGAGCTCATGGTCTTGGTCTTGTTGCACCGGAATGGAAACCTTTGGAGGACTCCTCGGGAACCCGTGCTCGTCCTTGCTCCCTTAGCACCGAAAGGGAAATTGTTTCCTCTGCGCCCACTGGCGCCCGCCTGGCCATGGTCGTCATGGCTCACGTCATCGTAGCCTCATGAGGCTGGGTACCTGCATAGAAAACTCCGCTCCTCGGGAGGCAGCCTGAGGAGGCCGCTCCTCTAGAGGTCTTGGTGTCGTCTGTCTCGCGAGGCCAGGGGGCCCTCGCGAGGGTCTTGCCTTGGAGGCCTCGCCGCTGGGCCATACCGGGCCATCGATGGAGCCACGCTATGGGCCGCAGGCAGGCAGGTCTGGGTACCCCCGATCCCAGAACACCGACAACTCATAGGGATGGCGGCGTGATCTGGATATGAAAGTGATAGAAGTCCAGTCCATAGTCGAGAGTCTCAAGAAAGAGGTGGATGAGGCAAAGCGTGCCAGCACTGATGAGGATGAACACCATAGCCCAGTACTTCATACCACTACTCAGCTCCAGAGGATGCTCAGGTCAGCTGCAGTGCTAGACACTTACAGAGCCACAGTTTTAGCTCCAGCTGCTGGCCCCTCTGTTGCTCCATCAGTTGCTCCTGCTGTCTCCACTCCTCCAGTTCGGCAAACATCATCCGAGGCATTTGCAGATGCGCTCATCTCCAATCCAACATCGACGCAAACCGGCGATGCAAGTCAGAGGACTTCACCACCAGGAGCTACCGGAGATCAAGCCTAGAGAGACGATTAGCTCTGTACTTATTTGAACTTTTAGGTACTTGTTGCCAAAGGGGGAGAATTTGTATAGATCATAGGCTTCAAGTGTGCGAGTGTTTTGATTTTTCTTGCTTGATTTTCTTTGCACTTTTGTTACAATTCAATTCATGGTGCTTTGAGATACTTTTGTGTGATGCTTGTATGAGACTATGTTATCGTGTGCTTGATCATATCGTACATTAATGCTATGCTTGCTTGGATATTCCTCTCATATGCTCTTGTATGATCATTCACTTGCTTACTTGGTGATGAGTGCCATCTATATTGCAATCTTGTCATTTTGAGCGCTCCACCAAGATGTATGTGACATGGATGAGTAACCCATGGAACCTAATCGATTATGCATTTGCATTCAAATGCAATTTTTTTAATAATGCACAAATTAAGGGGGAGCTCTTGCTTATCACATACTTCTCAAAGCAACGATGTAATTAATTCATTGTATCATTTGTCGAAGCTTTGATCTATATGTTATCATCAATTACCAAAAAGGGGGAGATTGAAAGTGCAACTAATCCCCGGGTGATTTTGGCAATTAATAACAACATATATGTCATTGATCTAATGAACATTGATGATAAATTTCAGAAAAGATCAATGAGTAGCATGGCATGGACTAATGGATGTGGAACCCTCAAAATGTGAAGAACAAAATTGGCTACCCTAAGACTCTACTTTATTGGTTTAGTGATCGAAGATCACATTGAGTCACTTAGGAAAGTCAATACTATTAAAAGGGGGTGAGGTATTGTTGATGAGGTTGTTGCTCAAAGTGCTCAGCGATATTGCTACAGGAACCCTCAGTCACTTTCCCAAAACACATCTGTCCAAAACCCTAATTCATCATTTCGATCCCACCAATACAATCCATTCTGGACCCACCGAGATGACCCTCCTACTGCCACAGCCAAAACCCTAACATTTCAGTCTGAACGAAACGGCTCTGGGTCCCACCGAGATGGCCTTGCCAAGTTTCTATGATGAAATCACTTCATTTCGGAATCACCGAGTGAAACTAATCGGAATTACCGAAACATGGCTCTGCCTTTGCCATTCCACTGCGGTCCCACCGAGATGGTATAATCGGTCTCACCGAAAACGCTAACGGTCAATTCTTTTGCACTAGTCGGTCTCACCGAGATTATCACTTTGGTCCCACCGAGTTTGGTCAAAACCTTGTAACGGTTGGATTTCTGGTGCTGCCTATTTATACACCTCCACCACCACTGACTCTCTAAGAGAGCCATCCGAACAAAATACAACTTCCACCATTCATTTTCTGAGAGAACCTCCTGCTCATGTGTTGAGATCAAGAGATTCCATTCCTACCATTTGAACCTTGATTTCTAGCCTCTTCAAGTTGCTTTCCACTCCAATCCTTCTCCTACCCAAAAGCCAAATCTGTGAGAGAGAGGATTGAGTGTTGAGGAGACTATCATTTGAAGCACAAGAGCAAGGAGTTTATCACCAACACAACATCTATTACCTTTTGGAGAGTGGTGTCTCCTAGATTGGTTAGGTGTCACTTGAGAGCCTCCAAGAAAATGTGGAGTTGAACCAAGGAGTTTGTGAGGGCAAGGAGATCGCCTACTTCATGAAGATCTATCCGAGTGAGGCTAGTCCTTCGTGGACGAAAGCCATGGTGGCATAGACAAGGTTGCTTCTTTGTGGACCCTTCATGGGTGGAGCCCTCCGTGGACTCGCGCAACCGTTACCCTTCGTGGGTTGAAGTCTCCATCAACATGGACGTACGATAGCACCACCTATTGGAACCATGCCAAAAATCATCGTGTCTTCATTGCATTTGAAATCTCCAAACCCCTTCTTACTTACATGTGCAATGTTTTACTTTCCGCTGCTACACTCTTAGAATTGCATGTGTAGGGTGATACTTGACTTGCTAGATTTGCTAAAATCTGCCTACAACTAAAATTGGGAAAAGGTTAGGTTTTATTTGGTCAAGTAGTCTAATCACCCCCCTCCTCTAGACATACTTTTGATCCTACAGTCACCCATCCTCAGACTTCTCTAGCCCCAACACACTTAACTTGGAGTTCTTTTAGGATGAGCTATCGGTAGGGAAGCTTCTCCTTGCTGATATGGCACTACTGCAGGTTGGTCCAAACGTGATAGTCCAATCAGAGACCCTTCGACGAAACTGTGTGTGATGCATTAATCACAAACGGTGATGTAATAAAACTGTCAAAAAATATACAAAATGTTTGCGATGGCGTTGACATAAAAAATGATTCAGATTAGAGTTGTGTGTGTGATGCGTGGCAAACGGTTAATCCAGCAGAACTGTTTCCGATGAGGGAGAACAACAGAAACGGGCAGCCAGATGAGGGTGTGTGCGATATACGGCATACAGTTCACTAGGATGAACTGTGTGTGATTAGGTAACACAATATAAATGGTCTGCCAGATCAAGGTGTGTGCGATGGAGGGCATACAGTTCACTCGGATGAACTGTTTGCGATGAGCCAAGACAACAGAAACAGTTCAACTGAACAAGATGTGTGTGATACGCGGCAAACAGGTCCGTAATCAGAAATATGTGCGAAGACCAATAATAACACAGATGATTGCTGCTAATAAGCCGTGTGATCTGCTCTGTCTATAGAAGAATAACATATATATATATATAACTGAAATAAACATCCAATTACATAAGTGACTATACAGATCATTCGCACACACCTCAATAAACAATTGCACACATTCTAAACTAGGAGAAACGATCGTCTAGTCATCTACTTCTTGTGACGCTCCCGCCACTGCTCTATGACTCGATCCCTCGTCTGGGTTAGGAAGAAGACACTTCCTCATGTCAATGATCCGCCTGTACATCTCGTAGCTTGTGTACGCGTCCTTGGCTACGTACTTGACGTGTTCTTCATCCAGTCTCTGATGCCAGACACTGTGCCAGGCGTTCTTGTCCTTCTTGCTCTCATCCTTCATCTTCATGTAGTAGGGGTCGATGATGGCCGAGGTGAGGTCAGCCAGGGAGTTCTGTTTGTTGTCGTCGCTACCCCAGACCTTGTAGTGGTCATGGATGTCGACAAGATTCTGGCAGGTCAAGCCCGAAACCTTGAGCGCTTTTAGATCGTTGGTGGTGTCCACCATAGAGAAACTATAGTCGGAGCTGTTGATAAACCTGGAGAAACGCTCACAAGGCCTTGTGGCAAGGTGGTAGTGGTAGACGAGGACGTCATGTCGCATGCACAACTGGGCGATGCCAACCTTCTGATCGTGCCCGGCACGACCGCTGGTGAACTCGAGGTCAGAGCCGACCACTTGGTACTTGTCCTCAGCAAGCAACTGCTCCATAGTTTGGATGGAGCTCTCCACCGAGACCGGCTCGTTCGTGTACACCACCGAGAGGGCCTTCCCCCTCACGTGGGTGTCCACAACGTGATGCATGGTTAACCGCCCCCCGTTGTCATCGTCGGCCGCTGGGAGTGCCACTGGAGCCACGGGGAGCGCCATTGGAACCGCTGGATGTCCTCTCTGTATGTGTCATCGTGGGTGTGCTTATTGTGTCGTGTGGCGCGAGAGATGTAGGTAAATAGCCGTAGGAATAAATGGGGGCCAGGTGGCCTGGATTCTTGGCATGTCTGCATGGCAATTTTTGCAGCGGGTAACTGCATGGTGGCGCCGCGCCCGGCGCAACCGCATGCATAATGGCAGCACGAACGTACGTGATCGTGCGCCAGCCCCAAACACTGGCAACGCGCGTGGAGTGACGAGGGAAGAGCGCCCGGAGGGACGTGAGAGTAGAGCGCGCGCAGCGGGACGCAAGCAGAGCACGCCGCAGCCGCCTCAACCATGAGCAACCACACGCATAGAGTAGTTGAACACGCAGGGAATGGTCGTCTACAAGTCGGCCGACAGTTGCGACGCTGCGTAGAGAGCGGCCGTTTGCTACTACCTCCGTCTTGGTCTATTAGTTCCCTTTATATTCTGTGCCATATTTTGACCTTAAATTTAACTAACAAAATGTTAATGCATGTTATAAAAATTATATAATTGGAAACTATGTTCAAATACGAATCCAACAATATAATCTTTGGCGACATGCATTCGTATTTTATTAGTTAAATCTCTAGTCAAAATTTGGCACAAAAATACAAAGACGACTTATAAACCAGGAGGGGGGTAGTACGTAATTAAATCGCAAATGTTTTTTTATTAACCGTATGTGTACGTGTCCTTTCATCCTCCTCTCGCACGTCTTGTCACCCTGCTGCCGTAGTCGGCTTTGAGCGCAAGCTTGCGTAGCGCGCGGGGGTGTTCTTTTGGCCAGACGGTGGCTCGAAGTGGCGCCAATGAATCGTCGGTGAGCCCATTCCCGCGCAACCATGCAGGTTCCCGTGCAAGCTTCCCGCCCGACTCGGTGAAATACCCCAAAATCCCAATGCTTACCGGCCTGCTATATAAACCCTCACGGCCGGCGAGTCCTGGGTCGTATTTTCCCCTACCTCCCTGTAGCTTATCTCATCTGCTTCTCCCACAAGCGCCAATGGCACCGGTCCGTCGTCATCGCTCAGCCACTCCGCCGTCATCAGAGGACAGCTCCAGCTGGGAGGCTACACCGCGGCGGCGGCGCAGTCCCCGGCGTAGTGTAGTGCGCGTGGCGTCCCTGTTGGGTGTGAGCGGAACACCCACCACACGCTCCGCCGCCGATGCCCGCCGGCAGCTGTTGCCAGCTGCCGTTGTCGCGACCCCACCATCTGCCGCCGTGGCCGCCACACCACCATCGAAAGCCAGGGCCATCGCCGCTCCGCCGCCGCGTCCTGAAGGCAGGAGGTGGCCGTCGTGGCCGCCACCCCACTGTCGGCCACCGTGGCCATCACCCGCTCCACCACCGTGGCCCGAAGGCGTGAGGTGGTGGTCGTGGCCGCCACCCCATCGTCGGCCGCCGTGGCTACCAGCCCACTGTCGACCGCCGGGGTCATCACCCGCTCCGCCATCGCCGCCCGAAGGCGGGAGGCGGAGGTGGAGGCCCGCACGTGCGTCAGCGACCTTGCGCGCTACATCGAGTTCCTGCGGGAGGAGGAGGAGCGCCTCGTCGAGCACGCAAAGAGCCTTACCTCCGCTGTGGCCGCAGCACATGCCGCCGCAGAGGCGCGGAATTAGGAGATCTACGAGGAGTCCCACCGCTTCGAGAGGGGTCGTCTGGAGCGGCAGAGGGCCTTCGAGGTGAGCGTCGCTGAAGGTGCGACAGCGGCAGGCACTGTATTGCAGTTGTCCAACTCGTCGATAGGCTTCTCCTCCTCTGCCTCTTACTGAGCGCGCTCGGCAGAGGAGAGGTTGCCAGAAGTAGTACAAAGCCCCTCTGTAGTAGTAGTAGTATTTAGGGGCTATTTTGTTCAGTTCATCTGACTATAGATGTGGTTGAACTGTACAACGTACTTAAAATTAGCTAGTATATATAGTTGAACTAGCTATTTCAGTACATGGTTGGCAATAATTGGTAAAAGTTTGGACGGTTCAGCTATCGAGTTGAACTATTTGTATAAAGAACGACTGCTTAATCTATGAATGAAATCTATGCTTAATTACTGAATTTTAGTTGCAAAAATTAGATACTGCTAGTGATTTTTAGCTGCATATGTTGACAAATGGCAATGTTACAAGGTTGACAAAGGGCAATGTTACTAGATCAACAAATGTCAATCTTTCCAGTTTCACAAATGGCAATATACCCAATATGACAGATGCAAATCTTACCAAATTTTCTGTACGTGGTTGCACACGGGTCATCAGAAAAAAACCGTTTGCGTTGAAGGGATGTAAAAATCCTGCGTGCCATATTTTCTCTTGGCTTAGCGCCGAAGTCTCGCTTTGCATACCATATTCAATCTGAACTGTTTGCGTTGAAGAGATGCACAAATCCTGCACGGCGAATTTTCCCTTAGCTTACTGGGGAAGACCATAGCTCTCACTTTGCATACGGGTGTTCTATCTAAAACGTTTGTGATGAAGAGCTGCACAAATCCTGCTCGGCACATTTTCCCTTGGCTTACGGGGGAAGCTGTCGGTTTGCATACGGGTGTTCTATCTAAAACGTTTGCGATCAAGAGCTGCACAAATCCTGCTCGGCACATTTTCCCTTGGCTTCCTGGGGAAGCTGTCAGTTTTCATATGGGTGTTCTATCTAAAACGTTTGCGATGAGTGTTTTATATTTAAAAACCATTTACTTTTTTTAAATTGTTTGATAAGTCTGTACATTCAGAGAGAAAAACGCAAGTTCGTTCAAACCATATCTTTCATTCAGTCACACTGTGAATTTATATTCATATGATCGAGATACACTGATACAATATTAAACCCCAAAAAAACTAATTCCGGCCGCGGCGGAGGCGGCGTGCCGCGCCAGCGTTGTCGTTGTCATCCTCCGGGACGCAGTTGTTAAAGTCTTCAAGGCAGCACATAATGTTCTTCACTTGGAAATCAAACATCATGTCATCGCGCGATCGACGGGCGGGGCGCGGGAGGACGGCAACTCGCGGTGCTGTGAGGTAGACGTCGACGGCGGTGTCCCATGCCGCTGAGGGGGGCGCACACACGGGCACGGGTGCGGCGGGTGCAGGCAAACACACGGGGACCGGTGCCGCGGTGGGTGCAGGGGCGTGCACGGGCACGGGCGCTGGTACTGGCATGTACACGAGCTCACGCGGGTCCGCGGAGAGCTCGCTGACGCCAGCGGCTTCCAGCTCTGCGATAGTGCTCGGCGACCAGCCTGTCAATGCTACGGGGATGGTCGCTGGTGCGGTCACGGGGATGGGAGCTGGGACGGGCGCGGGGGCAACAACCGCCGCGGCCAGCTCGTTCAGGGCCATGTCCATGAGGCCCCATTCCTCCTTATTTTCTATCTTGTCCGGCTCGGAGTCGACTTCACCAAACTGGAAGACTAGTGGTAGATGATCTTTCTGCGCCATGGCGTTGGTGGAGGTCTGCAGGAGGGGAATGAGAGGCGAACAGTAAGGCCGCCCATATTAAACAGCGGCTCGGGCGCCATTAATGGAGAGGATGCAAGCAAGGCGGGCGGCCATGGAAGTCAAAGGGCTCACTTCCCAGTGAGGCTGCGCAGCGTACAGCTCGCATGCTTCCCGGTGAGCCTGCGCATTGGAGGACAGCTTGCATGCCTCTTGGTCAGCCTGCGCAGCGGACTGCGCTCGCACGCCTCCTGTTCAGTCAAGCAGCTGTCCGCACGGCACCTCCTAGCCATTAAAAGTGTGACGTGTGGCATCACATGAATGGTTAACAGAATGCACGTGATCTAAATTATAGAAACGTTTAAGATGTTAAAGTTGCAGCTATTTGTTTCAAAATGCCTTTGTTGGCTGTTATTCGAGTGCGCCTTCTCTCAAAATGGACACGAAAAATACCATAGTAGGTCGGGTGCCATTCCATGATAGCATGCCAATTTTCATGAATTTCAGACGAGTTTTGGATTTACTAGAATTTAAAAATAAAGTATCTCAACATTTTGCCGGCAATCAACAGTGCCATGGTGTTTGAAATTCATTCCCATTTCTTGCATGATACCTAAGCATGCACCCAAGGACACACATTTGATATGTCAACCCATTTTTCTGCACTGGAGCATGTGCATGTAGTTCAAATTTGAATTATGCACATAAAATGCCTAGAAAACTCAGTTAATGTATAAAAATGTCCAAACGAACCCCAAAATTGCAAATTTTAACACGACACTCATGTTGCTCTATGTTGCCACTAGGAAAAAAAAAACAGGAAGAGGCAATGAATGTCGTTTCATCCACCAAGGAGGCACAATCCCTACCGGAACCATGAGGCTTGTTGCCAGAAGCTCTGGTATGTAAGAAGCTTATACCCAAACCTGCCCCAAATGGGACAAAACCACATCATGTTGATGTCGTTCCATGATAGCATGCCAAGTTTCATGAATTTCTGACGAGTTTTGGATTTACCAGAATTTAAAAACCATGTATTCCCATTTCTTCCATGGGACCTAAGCATGCAACCAAGGACACAGATTTGGTTTTTCAACCAATATATATGCACTGGAGCATGTGCCTGTAGTTCAAATTTGAATTATGCACATAAATGCATAGAAAACTCAGTTAATGTATAAAAATGTCCAAACGAACCCCAAAAAATTCCAAAATTTAACACAACACTCCTGTTGTTCTATGTTGACACTAGAAAAAAATTGAAATCAAGAAGAGGCAACGAATATCGTTTCGTCCAGAAAGGTGAAACGTTCCCTACCGTAACCATGAGGCTTGTTGTGAGAAGCTCTGGTTTGTGAGAAGCTTATACCCCAACTTGCCCCAAATGGGACAATATTTTTACCACGGCATGTTGATTCCGTTCCATGATAGCATGTCAAGTTTCATAAATTTCAGACGTGTTTTTGATCTACTAGAATTTTAAAACCATGTATCTCAATGTTTGCCGGAGAGCCACGGTGCCGTTGTGTTTGAAATTCATCCCCATTTCTTGCATGGGACATAAGCATCAACCCATGGACACATATATGATTTTACAACCCATTTTGGTGCACCGGAGCATGTGCATGTAGTTCAATTTTGAATTATGCACATAAATGCATAGAAAACTCAGTTAATGTATAAAAATGTCCAAGCGAACCCCGAAAAATCCCAAAAATTGACACAACACTCCTGTTGTTCTATGTTGACACTAGAAAAATTTTGAAAGCAAGAAGAGGCAACGGATATTGTTTCGTCCACAAAGGTGGCACGCTCCCTACCGAAACCATCAGGCTTGTTGTGAGAAGCTATGGTTTGTGAGAAGCTTATACCCAAACCTACCCCAAATGGGACAATATTTTTACCACGGCATGATGTCGTTCAATGATATCATGTCAAGTTTCATTAATTTCAGACGTGTTTTTTATTTACTAGAATTTTAAAACCATGTATCTCAATGTTTGCCGGAGAGCCACGGTGCCGTGGTGTTTGAAATTCATCCCCATTTCTTGCATGGGACATAAGCATCAACCCATGTGAAAGGATCGAGAAGAGGTGTCTAGAGGGGGGGGGGGGTGATTAGACCCTCAACAAGCAAAAGTAGCAGTTTTTAAGTTCTTCAACTTGAGGTGGAGTTTTAGCACAAGATTAAGCATTCACAATACATTTCAAGCAAGCATGGCAAGAGTATATGCAACGGAAAAGATAAAGCATGCTAATTGCAAGAAAGTAAGGGATGGGATTGGAATGTGCAAACGCAATGTAGACTCGGAGATTTTTGGCGTGGTTCCAATAGGTGGTGCTATCGTACATCCACGTTGATGGAGACTTCAACCCACGAAGGGTAATGGTTGCGCGAGTCCACGGAGGGCTCCACCCACGAAGGGTCCACGAAGAAGGAACCTTGTCTATCCCACCATGGCCATTGCCCACGAAGGACTTGCCTCACTCGGGTAGATCTTCACGAAGTAGGCGATCTCCTTGCCCTTACAAACTTCTTGGTTCAACTCCACAATCTTGTCGGAGGCTCCCAAGCGACACCTAACCAATCTAGGAGACACCACTCTCCAACAGGTAATAGATGGTGTGTTGATGATGAACTCCTTGCTCTTGTGCTTCAAATGATAGTCTCCCCAACACTCAACTCTCTCTCTCACACAGATTTGGCTATGGTGGAAAGATGATTTGAGTGGAAAGCAACTTGGGGAAGGCTAGAGATCAAGATTCTTGTGGTAGGATTGGAATATCTTGGTCTCAACACATGAGTAGGTGGTTCTCTCTCAGAAAATGAGTAGTGGAAGTGTAGGCACATTCTGATGGCTCTCTATTGAATGGAGAAGGGGTGGAGGGGTATATATAGCCTCCACACAAATTCCAACCGTTACACACATTTGACCCAACTCGGTCAGACCGAATAGAAGAACTCGGTGAGAATGATTCAGTTCAAAATGTGAACGTTAGGAATCTTGGTGGGACCGACTGGAACAACTCGGTGGGACCGATGCGCTAGGGCTAGGGCAAAACCTCATCTCGGTGAGACCGATTGCTTGAACTCGGTGAGACCGATTTCAGCAAAGAGCAAATAGAGAGTTAGTCAAGCAAACTCGGTGGGACCGATCGCTCATTTTGGTGAGACCAAAATGTTACAAAGGGAAAACAAGAGTTTGCAGGGCCATCTCAGTTAGACCGAGATCCGTATCAGTGTGACCGAATCATTTAGGGTTTCTGGTAGTGGCTGTGTCAACTGAACTCGGTGGCGCCGGATAGATCAAATCGGTGGCGCCGAGTTTGACTTTGAGTTTTGGACATATGTGGAAATGAGAAAGTGGCCGAGGGTTTTTGGAGCAAAATCACTAAGCACTTTGAGCAAGTAGACCATTAAGCAACACCTCATCCCCTTTTAATAGTATTGGCTTTCCTATGGACTCAATGTGATCTTGGATCACTAAAATAGAAATGAAGAGTCTTGAGCCTTTGCCAATCTTTGTCCTTAGCATTTTGAAGGGGTTCCACATCCTCTTGTCCTTACCACGCCATGGTTGAACTCATCTGAAATACACTAGGTGAAAGTATTAGTCCAACAAGAGATATGTTGACATTAATTACCAAAATCACCCAGGGAGCACTTGTGCTTTCAATCTCCCCCTTTTTGGTAATTGATGACAACATACATCAAAGCTTTAGATAAGAGATATGAAGAGTAACAAGTAAAGCTTTGGAAAGACATATAACATGCATAGCCCCCCCCTACATGTATGCAATCATGTGAAGTTAGAATATAAGAACATGTGAATGCATAAGCATGATATAGCAAGCAATGAGTTACATGTATCTTGGCTATATGCATCAGAGAAAATGATGTGTATAGAAGGTGTACCTCCATGTTCATGAATCTTTCTTGCAAACAATATGTACATCAGCAAGAGATCATCATGCACATGAGTATGATGCATGTACTTACCTTGTGGTCTTGGGCTAGCTTTAGAAGGAGTGTACTTGAGAAAACAAGGTTAGATAACACAAGAGCACTCTAGATAAAGCAATTTCAGGAAACCACAAGAGTACCAAGACTGGGATGACATGTAATGGGTAGGTACTAGGTACTCTATTTAGATATAGACATGTCCCCAAAGACTTTAAAGATAAGCAATGAATTCCAAAGATTTTCTTCCCTAGATGTGAACTCTTTCTCCCCCTGAATCTGATATTGGATAATGGGAGAAAGTAGGGTAAGAGAAAATCAGAGCAATCGGAGCAAGAAATGGTACAATCAACCAAAATTCAGAGCAACAAGAATGTTAGCAGTAGCTAAGATCAAACAAATATTGACATGTCTTTCCCCTCTAAAAGACATGTGACTTATCTCCTCTTTGTTTTACTAGCATCTTGAAGAGCTTAGATGTGCTCATGTGATAAGCTTTGATGTGCTCTCTCTCCCCCTTTGACATCAATTTCCAAGAAGGGTACTTCTGGAGTATGAGTCAAATGAGTTTGGTCCTGGAGACACACTACAAAGCAGCATTTAGTTTAAGATGCGGGTAGAGGATAAGAATCATTGAGTGGAGCTGAAGAAAATAGGTAGTAAAGATGGCAAAAAAAATTCTCAGAGTTGAAATCGGTGACGCCGATTGTTTTTCGTCGTTGACGCCGAGTGAACAGAGTCACAGAAGATCCTGATCGGTGCGACCGAGTTAGTCCATGTCGGTTGTATCGATGAACTATTCACAAGGAGTCCTCGTGCTTTGGTCAGACCGATAGGTTTGGATCGGAGGGACCAAGTTCAACATAGAGTAAATTTTTTGTCAACTTAGCTCACTAAGCAAATTAAATCTCACAAGGATTTGCAAGGAATTTACTGAAGGATTTGCAAAGAATTAGACACAGAAGATACAGAGAAAAACATACATAAGAAAAGAGATCTAGATGAAGTTTTGTTTTGATAAGGGGAACAAGATAGCAAGAAATATATGCAAGAATACAAAGTAAGTGAACAGAGAAACACTAGAGAACTTCATCTAGAAGGGGTCGGCGACATAGTCACCTATGTTAGAGTATATTGACTTAGGAGTCAAGTGAGATCACTTGATCATAGGTCATACTCATCGTTTAAGCTCAAAATGGGGTTACCATTTTTCATTTAAGCATTTTGATGTATTCACATCTCGTTGAGTTGCTTTGTCTCATCTCTTGGGGCAAAGCTTCTCTAAGATAGAATGACATACCTTGGGTGGTGTTGATCTTGATCATGTAGTTGAACTTATGTTGGATGCTCAAAGTTGATGTAGTCCATCATGATTTGGGAGCACCACTTGGAGTTTGAGTTCATCTTCCTACATGGGTTAGTCTTGCAAGGAAAAGCACTCGTGTATCCAAAATGACAATCATGAAACTAGATACCAATCGAGATAGTAAAAAAAGGATATTTTGAGCGGATTCATGCTTCCTTGTAATCAACAACCATATCATAGGGACTTGGTGATGTAGAGATTGCTCAAAATGTGAGTGACTTGCAATCTCACAGATTTGGGTTCATCCAAGTACCTAAAAGGGTTAGATAACATGCAAGGGTACAACTATAGATCCAAGACATATGATCATCATCATAAGAGATATATCAAGGATTAGACATGCAAGGCTCATGCCTTGCATGTATCCAAATGGAGTTTCTACTCCAAGTTTGAGGCATCAATGATATTCAATTCACCTCTCAAACGGCAAAAATGCTTTCTCATCAAGCGGTTTAGTGAATATATCCGCCAATTGCTTATCGGTACGAACATGCTTAAGATTGATGTCTCCTTTAGCAACATGATCTCGAATGAAATGATGACGAACTTCAATATGCTTAGTTCGAGAATGTTGCATGGGATTGTGAGCAATCTTAATAGCACTCTCATTATCACAAAGCAATGGAACATGTTTCACATGTATCCCATAATCCTTAAGGGTTTGGGTCATCCAAAGTAATTGAGCACAACATGATCCGGCAGCAATGTATTCTGCTTCGGCGGTGGATAAGGATACCGAGTTTTGTTTCTTGGAGGACCAAGACACAAGAGATCTACCAAGAAATTGACAAGTACCCGAAGTGACTTTCTATCAACCTTATCACCGGCATAGTCCGAGTCGGAGTAGCCAACAAGATCAAAAGAAGACCTCTTAGGATACCAAATGCCAAAGTTTGGTGTATGAATTAAGTATCTCACTATCCTTTTCACAGCCTTAAGATGACATTCTTTGGGGGC
This sequence comes from Thinopyrum elongatum, assembly GCA_011799875.1. NCBI lineage: Eukaryota > Viridiplantae > Streptophyta > Magnoliopsida > Poales > Poaceae > Thinopyrum > Thinopyrum elongatum. The sequence continues at coordinate 284,627,482 of CM022297.1, read as the reverse complement.
CGCTTGATATCGTGCACACATGCACACACTTAGCATAATATCAGGACGGGAGGCACATAGATATAACAATGAACCAATCATAGAGCGGTAAACTTTTTGGTCAACCGGTTTGCCATCCTTAGTCAAGTCAAGATGTCCACTAGTAGGCATGGGTGTTTTCATACCTTTGCTTTCTTGCATGTTGAACTTCTTGAAAAGTTCCTTGGTATACTTTGTTTGAGAAACAAAGGTACCTTCCTTAGTTTGCTTGATTTGCAAACCAAGAAAGAATTTGAGTTCACTCATCATAGATATCTCAAACTTCTCCGACATTAGCCTTCCAAACTTTTCACTAAAATGAGGGTTAGTAGAACCAAATATGATATCATCCACATAAATTTGGCACACAAATAATTCACCATTAACCCGTTTAGTAAAAAGTGTAGAATCAATCTTCCCAATTTCAAAGTCTTTTTCAATAAGAAACTTGGTCAAGCATTTATACCATGCTCAAGGAGCTTGTTTAAGACCATAAAGAGCTTTGTGAAGTTTGTAAACATGATTAGGTTTCTTGTGATTAACAAAGCCAGGAGGTTGTTTAACATAGACTTCCTCCTCAATTTCACCATTTATAAAAGCACTTTTAATGTCCATTTTGTATAAAGTGATATCATGGTGATTGGCGTAAGCAAGTAAGATGCGTATGGACTCAAGTCTAGCAACGGGGGCATAAGTCTCACCATAGTCCATACCTTCGACTTGAGTGTAGCCTTGGGCGACGAGACGGGCCTTGTTGTGTACAACTTGTCCATCCTCATCTTGCTTATTCCGAAACACCCATTTGGTTCCAATGACATTGTGGTTGTCGTCGGGCTTTTCCACCAATGTCCACACTTGATTCCTCTCAAAATTATGTAGCTCTTCGTGCATAGCATTCACCCAATCCGGATCATCAAGGGCTTCTTCAACCTTCATAGGTTCAATACTGGAAATGAATGAGTAGTGTTCACAAAAGTTAGCCAAACGAGTTTTAGAGCGAGTGATTCTCCCGGTTTGAATATCATTGAAGATTTGTTCGACGGGATGATCTCTTGAGACTCTTGCTCTAACTCATGAGAGCTTTTGTTTGGGTCGGGGTTGAACATCCTCTTCATTGTCTTCCTCTTCTTCTTCATTGTTGTTGGCGTTGTCGTTCTCTTGCTGAGGTGGAGAAGGAGGTTGAGGTGGATCATCTACTTGCACTTCCTCATTTCCTTCGTCTTGACGTGTTCCACTTGTGGATGCCTCCAAGTCAACTTGTGGTTCACCTTGTCATGAAGTTGAGGCTTCCACTTGAATGGACGAAGTACTCTTCTTCACCTCCGTTGGGCGAATCTTGCCGACAGACAAGTCTTGAATTGCTTCCAAAGGATCTTTGTCTCCTACATCAATTGGCAATTGCTCTACTTGCGAGCTGTTAGATTCATCAAACTTCACATCTACCGTCTCTTCAACCTTTCGGGTGAAGTTGTTGTAAACATGGTAGGTGTGAGAGTTTAAGCCATAACCAAGTAGGAAACCTTCATGAGATTTAGAAGCAAATTTCGAACAATGATGCTTATCTAGAATATAGCACTTTGAGCCAAATACTCGAAAGTATCCAACTTGGGGTTTGTTACCGGTGAGAAGCTCGTATGCCGTCTTGCCGAGAAGCTTATGAATATATAGTCGATTCGTGGCATGACAAGCTGTGTCAACCGCTTCCGCCCAAAAGTGTCTTGGTGTCTTGTATTCGCCAAGCATCGTTCTTGCCATCTCAATTAGTGTCCGGTTCTTCCTGTCAACAACTCCGTTTTGTTGAGGTGTGTACGTAGCCGAAAACTCATGTGAAATCCCTTCTTCGTGAAGAAAGGTATCCACATTGGCGTTCTTGAACTCTGTTCCGTTGTCGCTCTGAACCTTCTTGATCTTCACTTCAAATTGATTTTGGACCTTCCTAGCGAAGTTCTTGAAGATCTTTTGGACCTGTGATTTATCATCAAGAAAGAACACCCACGTAAATCTTGAAAAGTCGTCAACAATGACCAAACTGAACGAGTTACCACCGAGACTCTTGTAGGCGTTGGGACCAAAAAGATCCATATGGAGTAGCTCAAGCGGTCTTCTTGTGGTCATGATGTTCTTTACGGGATGACTTCCTCCAACTTGTTTACCTGCTTAACAAGCACTACAAAGTCTATCCTTGTCAAATATGACATCTTTAACACCAAGGATATGATCACCTTTAATAAGCTTATCAAGATTTCGCATGCCCACGTGACCTAACCTTCTATGCCATAACCAACCTTTAGAAGATTTAGCAATTAAGCAAGTTTGAGGTTGAGCTCTTTTAGTGAAATCAACAATGTATAGATCACCTCTACATATACCGGTAAAGACCATATTATGATTATCTCTATGAAACACTTGGCAATCTACTTCAGTGAATAGAACATTGAAACCAAAATCGGCTAGTCTAGATACGGAAAGTAAATTGTAGCCAAGAGATTCAACGAGCATAACATTTTGGATAGAGCTGTCATGTGAGATGGCCACCTTACCAAGGCCAACCACCTTACCCTTTGAGTTATCACCAAAAGTGACATATTTTCGGGGATCGTCGTTTTCAGCAAGCTCACGAAACATGTCCTTATCTCCGATCATGTGATCGGTACATCCACTATCAAGAACCCATTCCTTTCCTCCAGCCATGTAACCATGAAGGTTAGCCATAAGACCAAAGTGTCTCATTGACTCATCAAGATCAAAGTCTCTATCATCATCCTCATCATAATATCCATGTTCAACATCATCATGTGATTGATCATCACCTAGAGAGAGTGATTCATTAGATTTATGACCATGACAATGTTCATCTTTATGAATTCTAATGACTTGTGAAATGATGCTACTAATGACTCCAATATCTCCTTTGGCACGCATAAGGTCACGAAGCTCAAAAAGACAATCACCAAATTTAGGATCACTCAGATTCATTTTATGAAAAGCAATGGACTTTTGAAGAATCTCATCTAGGTTTTTCAAGGAATAGTTTGGAAAATGCTCATCAAGATATCTCCATATAGTATAAGCACATTCAAAAGTAGGCAAGCATATAAGCAAATTTCTAGGCAGTCCTCTTATGATAAGATCAATGGTTCTAAGATTGCGGGTCATGTCAAGATACTCATCGGGGGTAGGATGCAAGGGATCAATAGGAGGCACACAAGGACTAGTAATATACTTGTTCAAATTATATTCATTGAAAATCTCAAGCATCTCATTTTCCAAGCACTATAGAACTCTCCGTCAAGCATAGGCACTCTACATCTAATACTACCAATCGTAGACTCATCAGTCTTCCTCCAATGGTGATTAAACCAAAGCAATGGAGACCAAAGCCCTGATACCAATTGAAAGGACCGAGAAGAGGTGTCTAGAAGGGGGGGGGGGGGTGATTAGACCCTCAACAAGCAAAAGTAGCCGTTTTTAAGTTCTTCAAGTTGAGGTGGAGTTTTAGCACAAGATTAAGCATTCACAATACATTGCAAGCAAGCATGGCATGAGTATATGTAGCGGAAAAGATAAAGCATGCTAATTGCAAGAAAGTAAGGGATGGGATTGGAATGTGCAAACGCAATGTAGACTCGGAGATTTTTGGCATGGTTCCAATAGGTGGTGCTATCGTACATCCACGTTGATGGAGACTTCAACCCACGAAGGGTAACGGTTGCGCGAGTCCATGGAGGGCTCCACCCACGAAGGGTCCATGAAGAAGCAACCTTGTCTATCCCACCATGGCCATCGCCCACGAAGGACTTGCCTCACTCGGGTAGATCTTCATGAAGTAGGCGATCTCCTTGCCCTTAGAAACTTCTTGGTTCAACTCCACAATCTTGTCGGAGGCTCCCAAGCGACACCTAACCAATCTAGGAGATACCACTCTCCAAAAGGTAATAGATGGTGTGTTGATGATGAACTCCTTGCTCTTGTGCTTCAAATGATAGTCTCCCCAACACTCAACTCTCTCTCACAGATTTGGCTAAGGTGGAAAGATGATTTGAGTGGAAAGCAATTTGGGGAAGGCTAGAGATCAAGATTCTTGTGGTAAGATTGGAATATCTTGGTCTCAACACATGAGTAGGTGGTTCTCTCTCAGAAAATGAGTAGTGGAAGTGTAGGCACGTTCTGATGGCTCTCTCTTGAATGGATAAGGGGGTGGAGGGGTATATATAGCCTCCACACAAAATCCAACCGTTACACACATTTGACCCAACTCGGTCAGACCGAATAGAAGAACTCGGTGAGACCGATTCAGTTCAAAATGTGAACATTAGGAATCTCGGTGGGACCGACTGGAACAACTCGGTGGGACCAATGTGCTAGGGCTAGGGTAAAACCTCATCTCAGTGAGACCGATTGCTTGAACTCGGTGAGACCGATTTCAGCAAAGAGCAAACAGAGAGTTGGTCAAGCAAACTCGGTGGGACCGATCGCTCATTTCGGTGAGACCGAAATGTTACAAAGGGAAATAGAGAGTTTGCAGGGCCATCTCGGTGAGATTGAGATCCGTATCAGTGTGACCAAATCGTTTAGGGTTTCTGGCAGTGGCTGTGTCAACTGAACTTGGTGGCGCCGGATAGATCAAATCGGTGGGGCCGAGTTTGACTTTGAGTTTTGGACATATGTGGAAATGAGAAAGTGGCTGAGGGTTTTTGGAGCAATATCACTAAGCACTTTGAGCAAGTAGACCATTAAGAAAAACCTCATCCCCTTTCAATTGTATTGGCTTTCCTATGGACTCAATGTGATCTTGGATCACTAAAATAGAAATGAAGAGTCTTGAGCTTTTGCTAATCTTTGTCCTTAGCATTTTGAAGGGGTTCCACATCCTCTTGTCCTTACCACGCCATGGTTGAACTCATCTGAAATACACTAGGTGAAAGTATTAGTCCAATAAGAGATATGTTGACATTAATTACCAAAATCACCCAGGGAGCACTTGTGCTTTCACCATTGACACATAGATGATTTTACAACCCATTTTGGTGCACCGGAGCATGTGCATGTAGTTTAATTTTGAATTGTGCACCTGAAATGCCTAGAAAACCAAGTTAATGTATAAAAATGTCCAAACGAACCCTGAATAATTCCATTTTTTTGACGACACACCTATAGTTGCATATTCACTACAGATAAAAGTTCTAGCAATTCAAACACCCTCCTTTGCCGCTGTGACCCCATTATGTAATTCAAATCAAGACAAAAAATCAAGTAGATCGCACACAGTTTATTATCACCAACCGTGTGAGATGCAATACAAAATATCTTGGAGCACCGTCGAAGTATAGTACGCATATGGCTTACGCGAGAAGGTGCGTCGGCTACAGTCCATAGCCGGCGTGTCAAGCACACTAGTTCGCTCCCCAAATATCATTTCACTGTTCAATCATCGCCGGTGAAAGATGGAGACGTGGACCCGCGTTGTGAGGGCAACTTCGGCGGCCCACTCCGGCGAGAGCGCGGCCGCAGCCGCCATGCGCATGCTAACAAGCTGCGTGAGCGGGGACGCAATCTACGACTACGTGGCCAAGGCAGCCCAAATGGCCATTGTTGCTTCTTAGGTGGCGGCAGCAACATCTGCCTCGGGGATAGCAACTGGCGAGAGCGGCACAGCAGCTGTCCGTTCCATAGTGGCGGCCTTACCCCTGATGGAGGCCGCCCACGACCATGTCGAGGCCGCCCATGCCCAGCTCCTGGCGGTCACTGCACAAATCGAACGAAGCTTCTCCGACAACAGTCAGCAAGCCACGGCCGAAGAGTTGGCAATCACCGAGAGCGTTCGAGCAGCCGTCCATTCCTGCATGGCATACCTTGCCACGACGGAGCCCGTCCAAGCCCAGATCGTGGCCGCCCACGCCCAGCTCATGGTGGCCTTTTCCAAAGAGATGGCGGACGCGGATGGCGAGATGCTTGCCAAGTATGGTGCAATGGATGCCATGGAGCCCCTTCCCCAGGACATCATCAGGTGCGAGCTGGACATGGAGGAGGCGGCGGAGATCGATGAGCACCAGCCGGAGTAGTACTCTTTGTTTTGTTTAAAATTAAGAGCGCCGTTCTTTAATTTGTTAGAGTAATGTTTAGGTCATCTAGCTCTGTTTAATTGCTGAACTTTCTCGATTAAGAAGTGTGGGTGTGTTGTAGTCTCCTTTGTGTACCCAAATTATGCAATGACGTGGATGACCACTGTAACCAGGGAAATTCGGACCAAAATTTGCACATTCAAACTCATCACACACGGGGTAAGCTATATGAATCGTTTGTGATGTTCACATACCGTACACAGTGCTGAATAAGGGACCGTGTCTGATGACACTTTGCTCGCCAGTTTTTTCGCTGCACCGATCCAAAATTTTCGGCTTCCACGGAAATATCTACCTCCCCACCCCCCCCCCTTACCAAAAGCCACATTTTCCCTGTTTCCGCCTTCCTTCCCAAGTTGAAACCTTCACTCCTTGCTTGCCGGTGACCCTCCTTCACGCTGCTCGGCCTCGTCGATCCAGGCAGGTAATCCACACCCGACCCCCATCCTCCTCCTCCTCCTTCCACATCCCACATGCCCCGACCGCCGGCGCGACAACTTCCACCCAAATCACCGACCCCTCCTCCAAATAAGCGCCGCCCTAAGCCATGGTGCATGTAGTACAGCCAGGAGCTCAAGGAGCATTTGGTAGCGGAGAAGAAAATCGCAGCCGCACGCGCGGATGAGGTCGCGATGGCTGCCATTCGTGCTGACCCCCAAATCTTGGAGGAGCACCTCGCCATCGAGGCCACCGTCGATGCCTCGCGTGCCGACACCGTAATGCGGTTGGCTGCTTTAAACGACAGCTCATGGCATTTTCTCAAGGCCATCGTCGGTGCCTTCGACAAAGACTACGAGGTGTTTTCTCAGCGTGCACATGCTTACCTCAACTCGAGAGCCAGCAGGTTGGTGCCCGGAGCGGCTCAGATAACTCACCACTACAACGAGGGCACCCATGATGTGGAGGCCTTGCCCTCTTCCATGTCCAAGGAGCCAATCATCCTCGATATCTCCGACGATGGGGAGTAGCTTGTCTTATTAGCTCACTATAGAGACTTATGTTCAGTTTGCTAGCTACGCTGGTTAAGCATGCTTGGTTTACCCGTTGCATGTGCTGCTCTTGCCTTTCCTTAACAAATTCTAGTGAATTGTCCTATCTACTTTTACCATGCAATATGTTGCTCTCGTGTATATGTTCTATATGTCGTGCAATGTGTTGCTCACTTATTACTGTTTGGTTAACTAGTTGTCGTGTTCAATTAACTGTTTGGTTCAATTCTGCAAATGTGATGTTTAATTCTTCAGGATGGAATTTTGTATTGTCTTTCATGTGAGAAATAAATCAAATTTATCTGTACAAAATACATGAGAAACAAATACAATTGCTATATTTCCAAGTTGTCAAGCAAGCTTGGTTTGGTTAACTGTCTGATCTTCTAGTATGTTATATATTGTGCAATGTGTTGCTCAGTTAACATTTGGTTCATTTGTTGTGGTGTTTAGTTAACTGTTTGGTTCAATTCTGCAATGCAATGTTCAATTGTTGTGGGTGCATTTTGTTATTGTATACTATGTGAGAAATAAATCGAATTTGGCTGTACTAAATACATGAGAAACAAATACAATTGCTATATTTCCAAGTTGTTAAGCATGCTTGGTTTGGTTAACTGTCTGATCTTCTATTAGGAGTATGTTATATTGTGCAATGTGGTGCTCAGTTAATGTTTGGTTCATTTGTTGTGGTGTTTAGTTAACTGCTTGGTTCAATTCTGCAATGCGATGTCCAATTGTCGTGGGTAGAATTTTGTATTGTTGTGCATGTGAGGAATAAATCGAATTTGGTTGCACTTAATACATGAGAAACATATACAATTGCTATATTTACTAGTTCTTAATCATGCTTGGTTTGGATAAATGGGATTTCCATGTGGCTCGAATTAATCTGATGAATCTGCAATGTGCTTATTTTTCATCAACATATTTTACTGATAGCATGCGAACCCTCACTTAACCTGATCACTAACTACCTTATATGCATTGCAGGGAAACAATGGGAAGCACTAAGGTTTACAATCGAGGTTCGCACATGCATGGTCCTTTGTCTAATAGCACATTATTGTGCAATTGCAGGAACCATTCTATTATTTAGGTTTTTAACAATTTGGTCTTGCACATGTAGGTCCTGCTGTCAGAGATTTTGACCCACTGTTCGACCCTTTTTGCATATGGGGAAATGAGTTGTCCATGAATATCAGTCAAGTCAAGAAACTCAAAAAGATTGTTAGGATAAAGAAACTAGTGACAAAAAACAACAAGATCTTTGTCTGCATAATGAAGAAGACATCAGTGCACTACAGGATGGTACTAACTATTATACCTTGTCTTTTTTATTCCTTTGCGCCATTTCAAATCTAGAGAAGATATTTATGCATATCCTTGTTTTCAGGCCTTTCCAAAGCAGTTCACTAATGATTACCTCTCAAACCACCTGTATGGTCAGGAGGCGAGGAAGGTATTCATACAACACCCACGGTTCAATATTTAAGTGTTCCTGAAGAGGACGAAGGATGGACGGTCAATCATCCACAGGCACTGGCCTAAAGTTGCAAAGACCTTCAACATCAATGAAGGCTCAATATTCGCCTTCTGCTTCAGCAGTTTTCCAGATGAGATTTATCTGTCTATGTACCGTCTATGATGCTAATTTTGAAAGGTTATAGATGTTGCATGTGAAACTTGGTGCTGGTGCAGTTGTGTAATGGGGTAGCTAAGTGTTGAAGCTATATGATGTTGTACTCTGATGTATTTCAATTATGAAATCCTGCTTCCTTAATACAAAAATGAAATATATTGTGTGCTTAATATGAAATGTCAATTAATAAATGGATTATTAATAATAGGACAATTAGCCTGCTAATTGGGGTTTTTCTATTGCAAATGGTTATTGAGAAAACACCGTGGGCGATGACCTCAGACAACGCACACAGTTTCTAGGAATGAAATGTGTTGGATCAATGAACAATGATGCATGACTTCCTCTTGAAAACTGTTTGCGTTAGGCCACCTTGCGCAAACGTTTACCACATAAAAAGTGTGTGTGATGGACAGCCTATGCCACACAGTTTCTTCTACACCATGTGTGTGATGCATTCAATAACGCAAACGATAAAATTGTTAATATCATCTGCAATGACAACGCTATCACAAACGATTTAATGTGGAAAAGTGTGTGTGATGTACCTGCGAACGGAAACGTTTTCCTTGGAGTGACTGTGTGGGATGTATATATGAACGGAAACGTACTTCTTGGATTAACTGTGTGGGATGTACATACTAACGGAAACGTATTCCTTGGATGGACTGTGTGGAACGTACATATGAACGGACACGTTTAGCCGGGACTAACTGTGTGGGATGTACTTACGATTGGAAACAATTTGGCCTTTATAATTGTATTTTTTAGCATAACTATACGTATAATCGTATTTGATCGCTCGCCCGTCGCACACGACCTCATTTTGCTGAGCGTGTGTGACCAGAGGGCCTATCCCCGACGGTTTCTGGGTCGTGTGGGAAGGACCCCCCTATCGCACACACTCACTTGGTGACGGTTCAGAATGCCGTCGCGGAAAGGGTTAAAACCGTTTGTATAACACCTCATTGTACCAGTGTGGGATGCCTCTTTGCATCCTTTATGGCGTACCCGGCTGACCACACGTCGCCGACACAGTGCCAAGTCACCCGCGAATCTAGAAGCTTCCCTCCTTCGTCTAGCCGCTTCCCGCATTTTCCCCTATTTTTTGCCGCCTACCCACCTATAGAAGCACCTCGCGCTGGCCAATTCCAGCGAGCAAACATTGCACATACCAGCCCCCGGCCATGGTTTGTCTGAAAATCACCACCTGCAACAACATCGACGGCAGATGTAATCACCTGATATCTAGCTGTCCATCTCCATGCCCCAGCCCCTCTCCGCCTCGTTCCACATATGCCCCATTAGATCCTTCTCCGGAGGAGCTCAAAGCCGCGTGAAGTGAGGTTGCACAAGAGGAGGAATTTATGAAGGAGGACCATGCGATGATGGAGACTGACAACGAGCGTGAGGAGATGGAAACAGACGACGATGACTACGAGTACGATGATGATGAGCCAGCTGTCGTCGAATAGTCACGGCAGATGTCATAGTGTGAGGACTTAGTCGTGGAGCCATCGCAATGAGGTTAGTTTAAAGGGGTTAATCAGGACAAAGGACACGGGGAGTTTATACTGGTTCGGCCCCTTGCGGTGAAGGTGAAGGCCTAATCCAGTTTGAGGTGGTATTGCTAGGGTTTCGATGACCAGGGAGCGAATACGCTTATCCTGGCTCTCGATCTGTTGTCTCTTGTCCCTAAACCGCCGCCGGGTCGTCCCTTTATATACACAGGTTGGCGCCCGGCGGTTCACAGAATCCCGGCCGGCTCATAAACGTGTCCGGCTCGGTATCCACTCTTTCCTATCTTACAATACAAGTCATATACTTATGGCGGTTTACATCTATGGGCCCTAACTCGCCTTTGGGCTTTGGGCCTTCTTATTAAGTCTCCTTCGTAAGTCGCCATCTTCTATGTCTTCATGGGCTTCAATACAGGTAAATCACTATGAGCATAACCCGGCCCATCCTGGGCGGTTTATACTCAATAGTTATATCCCCAATATTAGGCCCCAGGTTGACTTGAACTTGTTCATGTCAATCTTCAACACTTAGGAAAATTCCTTCTTCATTACCTTCGCAAAAATTTGTAACTCGCCGTGACGTCATCTTCCGAGATCATGATAACCCGCCATGACATCACCTGTCATTAATTTTATAAACATCCAGAAATCATATATGCATCTCCTTTTTAATGAACCTCCGAAAATCGAGGCATCAGCCCTGTCACATATCCAATTTGGAGCTCCTCGATTCCCGCGCATGCCACTTATCCATTCACCTTATAAATAGGGCCAGGGGTCCTTTTCACTTTCCCCCTCGGCCTCTTCATCTTCATCATCTTCCTCGTGACGCGCTGCTCTCGAGTCCAGCCGCCGCCATCGACCATCTCCTCTGCATCACCATTGGCCGCTGCATCAACCTGACTTGGTCCAGATTTTGCTCACGCGCCTCCGCCGTTCAACAGCCTTGGTAAGTTCTTCCTCCTTCCCCCTCCGTAGATCTCATTAGGGTTCGAATGAATTCATGGAGGTTCGGCACTGTTCTTCGCCTGTTCTTCGCTGTAGCATGAGGTTTGATTCAAGCTTGATATCTATCCTGTGCGGCAATAATCCTAGTCCCTTTTTCCTCATCAGAGCATCTCTTTTAGGTAGAAAAATCCGATCTGGACCTTCATAAACTGCTCAAGTACCAGTATTTTAGGTCTGAATATATTTTCATTTTCTGACACGCGGTAGATCCAAAATTTCAATACCAATCTGTGAAACCTATTTTTCATCACTTAGTCATTTTCCAACTTCATACCTATACTTTCAATATCCGTGTAGGCGGTTTAACTTTAGAAAATAATAACCTGCCAGGTACCATTAGTCCCCTCTTAAACCGCCAAGTGCTCGTCTTTGTAATTTGATAACGTCACTATCCGGTTTAACATTTATGCATGCTTCAACACTTTCTGCCTGTTAATCATGAACCTTAAACCGGCACAAATCTTTTCCAGGTTATCGTATAAATGGCCAAATCCTTTTATTCCTGTAACTGGGTTCAATCCCGGGTTACAGAAGAAGAACTGAACGGGTGTGTTGCAACCGGCGCTTTAGCGAAAAAGGAAGACATCCACTGGAGAGCCCCGGGTCCAGAAAATCCTCCTGAGTCCAAGGATGGGGAAGTGATCATTTTTGTTGATCATCTGAGTCGAGGGTTCAGCCCTCCCGGATCAAAAAAAATTCCGTGACGTGCTTCACTTCTTCCAACTTCACCCTCAAGATATTGGGCCTAACTCCGTGTCCAATATTTGCAATTTTCAAGTGTTTTGTGAAGCCTACCTGCAAGAAGAGCCCACAGTCGACCTGTTCAGAGATTTCTTCTATTTAAACCACCGTACTGAATTTACGGATGGGCCCAATACTGAACTTGGCGGGGTTTCAATTTAGAAGAGAAAAGACATTAGCTTCCCTCATGCTAAGCATCATAGCCATCCCAAAGATTGGAATCAAACTTGGTTCTCTTGCCAAGATACATCTCCAGCTGGCGAGAATCCTCTGCCGGGTTACCGTGCTCACCGGCTTACCGATGCACATCCATTCCCCCAAAGACTCAATGCAAAGGAACGGTCCAAATATGCACCACAGCTTTCAAAGCTCAGAGCCTTTGTGGCAAACGGTTCGACAGGCATTGATTTTGTCCATTGCTGGGTATCTTGGAGCATTTTGCCTTTAAGCCATCGCTCCGGTTTAATATGTGAGTACACAGGGGATGTGAAAGACCCTCAACGCCACACTGATATTCAGCTGTCTGATGCTGAAATTACTGAATCTGTCAAGAAGATGTTGGATGAACCGGTGACCGACTGTAGCAAAACAGGACTTAGTCCTTTCTGCGCTTCAAATAAACCGCCAGCTGTAAGAATTGCCCCACTCATGCTTTAATCCATATTCTTAATACTCCCTTATGATCTTTTCAATCTTTAAACAGGGTGATGATCCGTTCTGGAAGAAGAAACCGCAGGATAAACTGGCCAAAACACCTCGTGTCAAGACCAAGGTCAACAAGAAGCCCGCTAATAAGAAAAACACCGAGCCTGCCGAGTTAAACATTGACGATGATAATCCGGAGTCAGAGGTAGAACTTGATTCACTTGGCTCTTTTTTCATACATCTCATTGACGATGATTTTTATCAGGACGAAGCAGAAGCTAGCCGCGCAAATGACGTAGAGGTAACTATTCTCTCATCCAGTTCAGAACCTCTGCCCACACAGAAAACCCGACAAGCAAGCCGGAAAGTAAGATTTTCTCACCCCCTAGCTTACTTGGATCCAAACTTTCTTTTGAAGAAGCAGCAACACGAAGCTCACCGCACAACCCGGCATAGCGGCCATGTGGTCACTTCTTCCGGTTTACCGAACTAGCTAGTTCGTAAACGCCGCCCAGAGGTCTCTTCTATTTCTGACACATCTTATCCCAAGGCGGGTTATTTCCGACAACCTCTTAATCCGTCTGATTTAAACTATCAGGGAACTTCCCATTCATCCTCTCGCGAGTCCACAGGGACACAAATTCCAACCCTCAAAACTGTTCCTGGGTGAGCATTTTTAACCAACCCTTTATACCTTATGCTTGATCATTATACTAACCTGTTATTTGCGTCTCTGTCAGAGCCAAGGCCACACCCAGTAAAAAGGCCAAATTGAACAAACCGGCTGATGACAGCGCGCCAACTGATCCGGAAAAGAACCCGGAACAGTTTGAACCAAATACTGAAGCTATTCTTGATGATCCGCCACCGCAAGATCATGAAACCTTTGTTGAACAGATGGAAATTGATTCGATGGGTCATGCTGATAAACCGCCAAGCCCAACTAAGGCTGCTGATGATAAAGCCGACGATGTTGTAGTTACCGGTGTCAGTTATACAGCCTCAGGCAACCCCACTGCTCTGTCAAAACATAGTGCCAAAGAAGAATTTTCTGCTATTGACAAGGGCAAGTGGAAGGTGAACTTGGAAAGCTATGCCCACCTCAGCGCCCAAGATATTCATTCTGGGTTTTTAAACCGCTTGTACACAAGCCGTGATTATGAAGCCGGTTTACTGAACATGATGAAGGAGCGATATGAGGTAAATGCTGTTAACTCTGCATAAATATTCTTCCCTTAGCCGCCAAGTTTACTGGACATAAAAGAATAGAATGTTCTGCAAACTTTCAAGAACCATATAGATCAACTCCACTAGCCCGCAAGGGCCGGTTTATAATGTCAATATGAACCGGGACTTTAGAATAATAACTCTTCAGTTTCGCCTGCGTAGCCCCCAAGGGTCGACTTAACAAATATGTTAATTTGAGACTAATTCTGCTGTAAGGCTCAAAATTCTTACTTAGGACCTTTATAATCCGGTTGACCATCAAGCTGATAGTTGTTATGTGCTTGGGACTTGTAATTTTTTTTTGATAAGAAGCAATAGACATTAGCCCCGAAGTGCCAAGTATATTACTTGTTATGTGCTTGGGACTTTGAATATGCACTGCTATCTAATTAATTACATGTCTCTTGCAGGCTGATCTTAACAAGAAGGAATCTCAAATCGCCGACCTTCAAGAAAATATGAAGTCGCAACAAGCCGAGACCTCCAAAGCCAAGGAAGAACTGACCAGTGCCTTAACAGCAATGGAAAAACTGAAGGAGAGCTTCAAGAACGAGCGGGCAGGTTGGGATACAGAAAATTCAACTCTGCTGAAGAGGGCTGAGGATGCTGAGGCTGCCCTTAATCCGGTAGCTGAGGAGCTGACTGGCTTGAAACAGCAAATAAATGCCATGACCGCTGCCGTATTTGGTAAATAACTTCTTCATAAGCTTTGAACATGTATTATGTAAGAGACTGCCGGTTTACCGATGTTTTTGATGATGCAGGAACTCGCATTGCTCATCTTGGCTCAGATATGCGGCAAAAACTGAAAGCCGCCTATACACTTATAGAGCAATTATATACCAGCGTACAACGGGTTATCTGCATAGCTTCCCATAATAAACCGCCCCCAACCTTGATCAAGGAGATGTTGGAAAGGCTGGCGATGATGCCTGCATGGTTTGAAGAGCTAAAGAAGTCAGCTGCCAGGGCGGGTGCTCTTACTGCATTGACTCGGGCCAAAGCTTGGATATCTGATCTTGATCCGGCCGATGTGGGAAACGGCTACCCGAGCATAAAGGAGGATAGGTCAGACTTTAATAACGATGACCTTAGAGCCTTAACGAGGGAAATGCGCCCATTGGCTAGCAAATTGGCTGAAGAAACCAATCTTTCACATTATCAGTCGATTTATGATGCCAACAACAAGAGAGTTAACGCGTCAACTTATGATGCTCCAACTCTTATTCCTCCAATCCGTAAGCATACCTATGCCCCTGATGTTGACCCCTCCATACTTATAAGTGATGAAGCTGTATTCAAGGCCTTAACTGGGATCGATTGGACCACCATTGACTTCCAGCCACTAGGTAGAGAGGAGGAAGATGAACCGGCGCTGGACGATCCGCAACCTTCAAGTCAGCCAGGCCAGGACTCGTAAACCGGGGGCCAGTTTAGCAGCTGCTTTCTTTAAGACTTGTTAAAACAATTATTCTTTTGGGAACCAAACGCCTTGTAATAGGCTAGCTTAAACTATTGTTCTGCTATGCCATCGTGCATATTTACTTTGCATGACACTGCTAATCCACCATGCTAAGATATGCCACTTATGCTTATAATATTAACAATGTGGAATCTGCTCCTGCATGCAACGGATTAAAAGTGTCCTGGCGGTTTACCGCTGGACGGGTCATAATGCCCAATATAAAACCATGGAAACTAACATAGCTTATACCCAAGGCTGGACTTTCAGAATAACCAAATTTGAAATATATCATACCTGTGATATTTGATCACACTGTTGGTTTACCAAACCGGTGTAGTAAGGGGGAGAACCCAAACTTTGAGCACTGGTAATTATCATAGATTGCTTGGCTTATGAACAAAACCAGGCCGGGTTAATAAACACCGGATATTATCTTATCTCATACTTGCGACTTATAGTAAAAAACCAGGCCGGGTTAATAAACACCGGATGAATTATGATCATAAAGCATTATAAGCCTCATCAAATAAACCTAAAAAAACTGTGGAAGAAAACCAACGAAAAAATGAGGCTTTTCATGGGCTGCCAGGCCGAAAATTGAGTGCTTTCACGGGCCGCACAGCCACTGAGTTAAACCTATATACAAACCTTATAAGATGGACCTCACATAACCAATCGTCGTTTTAACTTTGACAAGTTCAGGTTCTGTATAAGATTGACTTGTCAAACGTTCGGCGGGTCATTCCAGGAATACCTGGGCGGAGTGGCTTACTTAAAAAGGCAGGATAACCCGGGGTTTTAGGTGAATACACCTGGCTTCCAAGCCTGGCTTTTAAGCCTATTACAAGGGTTATACAAACTCTTTGTTCTTTAGAATCAAGGAGCCCCCAAGTAATATTTTTGAGCTGTGCTCAAGGGGCACCTATGTTTGAGCTGTGATTTTGCAACAGACTCTCTTTGGTACCTTTAACCTGGGTAGCAAGCCCCCAAGTTTTTTTTCAATTGGCTTATAAGCCGGTTCAAAGGGTAATCATAACTTCGCTCATAAGCCGGAAGCCCCCAAGTAACCAAAGACTCATTAAGAAAAAAAACGACAAAGGCCCTGCTTTAGCAGGGGTGCCGGTTTATTATATTGATCACAATATATACATTGTCAAAAATATGTACATCAGAAGAGCCAATGGCTTAGGTGTAGTAAGGCCGAAGATGAGCAATATTCCACGGCCGGCGAGTCTCTTCCTCCGACGTGCATGAGTCCTTGTGGTCTCGAACATCAATAAGGTAGTATGACCCGTTGTTCAGATTCTTGCTGACCACAAAGGGTCCTTCCCAAGGTGGGGATAACTTGTGCATATCAGTCTGATCCTGGATAAGTCGGAGCACTAAGTCGCCTTCTTGAAAGGTTCTGGTCTTGACCCGGCGGCTGTGATAACGACGTAGATCTTGCTGGTAAATCGCCGAACGAGCCGCTGCGAGATCACGCGCCTCGTCTAACAGGTCAAGTGCATCCTGACGTGCCTTTTCATTATCAGCTTCAACGTAAGCCGCCACACGGGGTGAGTCATGACGGATGTCACTGGGGAGAACCGCCTCTGCTCCATAAACCATGAAAAAAGGCGTGTAACCCGTAGATCTATTGGGCGTTGTGTTGATGCTCCATAGCACCGAGGGTAACTCCTCTACCCAACAACCCGGCGTCCTCTGTAAGGGAACCATAAGTCGGGGCTTGATGCCTCTCAGGATCTCTTGATTGGCTCTCTCAGCTTGACCATTAGATTGGGGGTGAGCCACCGACGATACATCAAGCCGGATATGCTCACGTTGAGAAAATTCTTTCATAGCACCCTTGGAGAGATTAGTGCCATTGTCTGTTACAATGCTGTGCGGAAAGCCAAAATGGAAGATCACCTTCTTCATGAATTGAACCGTCGTTGCTGCATCACACTTACCGACTGGCTCTGCCTCTACCCACTTAGTGAATTTATCAACCGCCACCAAGAGGTGGGTCTTCTTATCCTTGGACCTCTTAAAAGGTCCAACCATATCAAGCCCCCAAACTGCAAATGGCCAAGTGATTGGAATCATTCTCAACTCCTGAGCCGGAACATGAGCTCGACGTGAAAACTTCTGACAACCGTCACATTTTTTGACCAAGTCCTTAGCATCAGCATGAGCCGTCAGCCAATAAAAACCGTGACGAAAAGCCTTGGCTACAAGAGATTTAGAGCCGGCATGATGACCACAATCTCCTTCATGGATCTCACGCAGAATCTCACAACCTTCTTTAGGAGAAACACAATGCTGAAACACCCCGGTAACACTGCAATGGTGCAGCTCTCCATTGACAATTGTCATTGACTTGGACCGCCGGGTTATTTGCCTGGCCAAGGTTTCATCCTCAGGTAACTCGCCCCAGGTCATATATGCCAAATATGGAACTGTCCAATCAGGAATAACATGAAGAGCCGCCACCAACTGAGCTTCCGGGTCAGGAATAGCCAAATCCTCCTCTGTAGGTAACTTGACCGACGGGTTATGCAAAACGTCAAGAAAGACATTAGGTGGCACCGGTTTACGTTGAGAACCCAACCGGCTTAAGGCATCAGCCACTTCATTTTTCCTCCGATCAACATGCTCAACTTGATAACCCTTAAAGTGACCAGCAATAACATCCACCTCTCGTCGATAAGCCGCCATGAGGGGATCCTTAGAATCCCAAGTACCAGAGACTTGTTGAGCCACCAAATCTGAGTCACCAAAGCACCTTACTCGTCTTAAGTTCATATATCCTTAGCCATCCGAAGACCGTGGAGCAAGGCCTCATATTCAGCTGCATTGTTAGTGCAAGGGAACATCAAACGGAGAACATAACAAAATTTATCACCTCGAGGGGAAGCTAGCACAACTCCAGCCCCCGAGCCCTCCAATTCCCTGGACCCATCAAAGTGAATAGTCCAATACGTGTTATCTGGTTTTTCCTCAGGCATCTGCAGCTCTGTCCATTCATTGATGAAATCCACCAGTGCTTGAGACTTGATGGCCGTGCGAGGCATATACTTCAAACCATGAGGCCCAAGTTCAATGGCCCATTTGGCAACCCGGCCTGTTGCTTCCCTGTTTTGGATGATATCTCCTAAAGGAGCAGAGCTAACCACAGTAATGGGGTGACCCGAAAAATATTGCTTAAGCTTCCGGCTTGCCATGAAAACCCCATATACAAGCTTCTGCCAATGTGGGTATCTCTGCTTGGACTCAATAAGCACTTCGCTGATATAATAAACCGGCCGTTGAACCGGATATTCCTTGCCTGCCTCTTTCCTTTCAACCACAATAGCCACACTGACAGCCCGGCTATTAGCAGCCACATATAACAACAGCGGCTCCTTATCAACGGGCGCAGCTAGGACCGGCGGCTCAGCCAGCTGCTTCTTAAGCGCCTCAAATGCCTCATTAGCAGTGTCACTCCAGACGAATTCATCTGTCTTTTTCATCATCTGATACAAAGGGATGGCCTTCTCACCGAGGCGGCTTATGAACCGGCTTAGCGCCGCAATACGACCCGCCAGACGTTGAACATCATTGATACATGCTGGTTTAGCCAGAGAAGTAACGGCTTTGATCTTCTCCGGATTAGCTTCAATGCCCCTGTTAGACACCAGAAAGCCCAAAAGTTTGCCCGCCGGCACACCAAAAACACACTTGGCCGGATTAAGCATCATCTTATAAACTCGGAGATTATCAAAGGTTTCCTTCAAGTCGTCTATCAACGTCTCCTTCTTTCTGGATTTCACCACAATATCATCCACAGAAGCATGAACATTGCGTCCAATCTGATTATGAAGACAATTCTGCACATATCGCTGGTAAGTCGCATGGGCACTCTTGAGCCCAAAAGGCATAGACACATAGCATAAGGCTCCAAAGGGAGTTATGAAAGCTGTCTTCTCCTGGTCCTTAACTGCCATCTTGATCTGATGATAACCAGAATAAGCATCCAAAAAACTCAAACGCTCACAACCCGCCGTAGCATCAATAATCTGATCAATACGAGGGAGAGCAAAAGGATCAGCTGGACAAGCCTTGTTTAAATCCGTGTAATCCACACACATGCGCCAAGTGCCATTCTTCTTAAGTACCATCACCGGGTTAGCCAACCACTCAGGATGAAAAACTTCAACCATAAACCCAGCCGCCAAGAGCCGGGCTACCTCCTCACCAATGGCCTTACGCCTTTCTTCATTGAAACGACGAAGAAACTGCTTAACCGGTTTAAACTTGGGATTAATATTGAGAGTGTGCTCAGCGAGTTCCCTCGGTACACCTGGCATGTCAGAAGGTTTCCATGCAAAGATGTCCCGGTTCTCACGGATGAACTCGATGAGCGCGCTTTCCTATTTTGGATCCATATTAGCACTGATGCTGAACTGCTTGGATGAATCGCCAGGAACAAAATCAACCATCTTAGTGTCACCTGCCGATTTAAACTTCAAAACCGGATCATGCTCTGCAGTTGGCTTTTTCAAAGATGTCATATCCACCGGATCAACATTGTCCTTGTAAAATTTTAACTCCTCCGTTGCACAAACCGACTCAGCATAAGCCGCATCACCTTCTTCACATTCCAAGGCTATCTTTTGGCTCCCATGTACTCTGATGGTCCCCTTGTAACCCGGCATCTTGAGCTGCAGATAAACATAACAAGGCCGTGCCATGAACTTGGCATAAGTCGGCCGTCCAAACAGAGCGTGATACGGGCTGTGAATCTTGACTACTTCAAAGGTCAATGTCTCTGACCTAGAGTCATGATCATCTCCAAAGGCAACTTCCAAAGCTATCTTACCAATAGGGTACACCGACTTACCAGGCAGCACACCATGGAAAACTGTATTCGATGGTTTAAGATTTTTATCTGTCAACCCCATGCGACGGAAAGTTTCATAATAAAGGATATTGATGCTGCTCCCTCCGTCCATGAGTATCTTGGTAAACTTATACCCTCCAACCTGGGGTGCAACCACCAATGCTAGGTGACCCGGATTATCAACCCGGGGCGAGTGATCTTCTCGACTCCACACGATGGGCTGCTCAGACCAGCGCAAGTAACGGGGAACCGCCGGTTCAACGGCGTTCACTGCCCTTTTATGAAGCTTCTGATCCCATTTGCATAAATTTGTCGTGAAGACGTGGTACTGCCCACTATTCAACTGCTTTGGGTTACTCTGATACCCAGATTGCTGCTGTTGATTCCCCTGACCTGACTGTTGATGGTAGCCACCCTGATTGCCTTGATTGCCCTGATTACCTTGGAATCCAGAACTAGAACCGCCTCCACCGTAACCCGGCCCATGAGAACCAGACCCTGAACCACCACCCGGTCCATGATTGTCTTGAAAAAGATTGGAATTTTTATACTCCTTCATGATGTAGCAATCCTTCCAGAGGTGGCCAGACGGTCTTTCTCGCGTCCCATGCCTTGGGCAGGGCTGACTTAGCATCTGATCAAGATTAAAGCCTGACCCTCCGGCCCGTGGGGGCGGTTTACCTTTACGACGCTGGCCATTATTCTGTGCGCTGGTGTTAGCCACAAAGTCCAAACTATTATCATCTTTGCGCTTACCATTGCCTCCCTGATTCGCCGGATTATGCTACTGTCCTCTGGTGCTGCTGCTCTTCTTTCCCTTTCCCGGCTTGTCATCATCGGACTCAGGGTCCTTGGTACCATCAGAGTCAGCGTACTTAACTAGAGCCGCCATCAGTTCTCCCATGTCATTGCAGTGGCACTTGAGCCGACCCAACTTCTGCTTAAGAGGTGTAAACCGGCAATTCTTCTCCAACATTATGACCGCTGAACCGGCATTGATGCGATCCGATGAATGTAAGATGGTCAAAACCCGGCGCACCCAATGGGTTGTGGACTCACCCTCTTCTTGGACATAGGCATCCAGATCCACAATTGACATAGGCTGCTTGCACGTATCTTTGAAATTCTGGATAAACCGGGCCTTTAACTCGGCCCATGACCCAATGGAGTTGGCAGGGAGCCCCTTCAACCAAGTGCGAGCCGTTCCATCCAACATCAGGGGGAAATATTTAGCACATGCCGCATCGCTAACATCTAGCAATTCCATGGCCATCTCATAACTCTCAATCCATGCTTCAGGAGGTAAATCGGCTGTATAGTTAGGCACCTTGCGAGGACCCTTAAAATCCTTGGGCAGACGCTCATTACGTATGACCGGCACTAAACATGGCACGCCCAAATTCCTAAGGGTTACACCTGGCTCCACCGAAGTTGTCGGACGAACCGGAGAAGGTTGACGGGCCGCATATTGCGCCGCCAGCTCGGCCTCTCGACGTGCTCTACCTTGATCCACCACGTTCTGAGCATCAGCACCACCGCCCGCCAGGTTATGTCCACGAGGCAGGTTATGGTTCCGCCCACTGCTTGACACAGCTGGTTCATTAATATGCCTACTGTAACTCCGGCTTGGGCGAGGGGTGGAATGAATCCGGCTTCGACTGTAAGAATAAGCCTGCTGCTGAACCAATGTTGTCTGAAGGAGCTCTCTAGCCCTTTGCATCTCAACCGCCGTTGGAGACTCGCCTTCAACCGGGATAGCCGCCAATCGTGAAGCTGCACTGATCATGTTATCCAAAGGGTTAGAGTAATGACCCGGTGGTGTTGGCATGTGTTGCGGCGGGATATTGTTCTGACGAGGCGGATCCATGGCGCGCGGCTGAACCGGCGCTCCCGTCCCAGGCGCTTCAACCTGGTCCACCACTGGCGGGTTACTGGTTCCTGCTCCTGGCGTGTTAAAGAGGTTCCTTGCCTCGTAAACCGGTTGCAGGCGAGACTGATGCCTCCTCCTCAGGACTTCGTTTGAAGCGTTCTGATCTAGCATGAGCCGGTAAGACTCCGACTGAATCCGCTGCGCCTGAGCATCCAACGTAACCCGCTCCGCAGCCATCCTGGCATCTTCAGCTGCCAGGTCTTCCTTAGCTTGAGCTATCTGATCTCGCAATTTCATGACTTCCGCGTTATGCTGATCTTGATTATCCGGGTTAACCTCCGTCGTCAGCAGTGTTGCCAAGGCGTCTAGTAAACCGGACAAGACTTGAGCCGGCGGGCGTGCGGGGCCTCCTGCCCCGGCTGCCGTCATTGCTGCTGACCCGAAAATCAATGCCGCTGCAGTTGAAGAGTGCTGCACTGGCTGCGTACCGGCCATGAAGATTGCAACCCGGTTCGGCGGCTCGTAGGGGTCCGGAATACTATCGCCATCGGAACAGCCCCCAAGCCGACCGTCTTGCAGTCAGTACAATGACTCGGTTTCATCGATGGATGACTCGCCATCAGAATAGACAACTGTCTCACCGTCAGATACCGATTTATCCTCAGATTCCGCACCATTGATGAATCCCACGAAGGCACGACTCATGGCGGGCTGAACTCGGGCGGGTTTTGCACGCTGAGCCATCTCAATGATGTCGGTGCAGGCGTCCGGCTGAGGGCCCGGTTCACCGATCTTGCCAATGAAGACGTGAATTCCACCGAAGGGGACCCGGTACCCGTACTCAATTGAGCCGGCCTCGGGGCCCCAGCCTTCGTCGTCGATGTAGAGCTTGCTGCGATGACTCTTGGTCATCCGGCCCACAGCGTATCCCTTGATCCCTTTGAAGTTGCCCTTCAAGAACTCAAAACCACCGTGCGCTGGCCCCACGGTGGGCGCCAACTGTCGT
Source organism: Thinopyrum elongatum (assembly GCA_011799875.1). Lineage (NCBI taxonomy): Eukaryota > Viridiplantae > Streptophyta > Magnoliopsida > Poales > Poaceae > Thinopyrum > Thinopyrum elongatum. The sequence goes on along the minus strand of CM022297.1, from coordinate 284,604,368 downwards.
CGAATAGTCACGGCAGATGTCCTAGTGTGAGGACTTAGTCGTGGAGCCATCGTAATGAGGTTAGTTTAAAGGGGTTAATCAGGACAAAGGACACTGGGAGTTTATACTGGTTCGGCCCCTTGCGGTGAAGGTGAAGGCCTAATCCAGTTTGAGGTGGTATTGCTAGGGTTTTGATGACCAGGGAGCGAATACGCTTAACCTGGCTCTCGATCTATTGTCTCTTGTCCCAAAACCGCCGCCGGGTCGTCCCTTTATATACACAGGTTGACGCCCGGTGGTTCACAGAATCCCGGCCGGCTCATAAATGTGTCCGGCTCGGTATCCACTCTTTCCTATCTTACAATACAAGTCATATACTTATGGCGGTTTACATCTATGGGCCCTAACTCACCTTTGGGCTTTGGGCCTTCTTATTAAGTTTCCTTCGTAAGTCGCCATCTTCTATGTCTTCATGGGCTTCAATATAGGTAAATCACTATGAGCATAACCCGGCCCCTCCTGGGCGGTTTATACTCAATAGTTATATCCCCAACACCAGCGGTCGGCGATTTGCTTCCAGCGATTGCAGTGGAGCTACCTCCGATGGTGGAGGAGGAGCTGCATCTGTCCGCTGGCTTGCAGACGTTGTTCGAGACCCTCGTCACTGATCAAACTGATCGTGAGACGGATCCTGCCATCCTTTGTTGGTCCTATGAAATCACCTTGTAGTACTTCCTCAAACCCGACGAAACAAGGCGGAAGTTCTATGGCGACGAATGGCGCACCCTCGAGGGCATCTGTGACATTGCCGATTGGGATCGCCGGGAAGAGGGAGTGACGGCGATGAAAGGGGGTAGCGCACCAAAGTAGCAACTAGTATTAGTGCGGGGACACATTTTGTGTAGAGGATAAATTCCTCTCTAATGTATTTACCTTTCATCTTCAGATTCGTGCCCAAAAAGTTTGAGGAATGAATGTGTTATATCTTCAATTGCTTTAGTCTGAAAATAGCTTGCAAATGTGTTGCTAATTCATCCAAAATTGACATGCCGACCACAGTGCGATCTGTTTGTTTTGAAGTAGGCATGTCCACTATTTGAAATAGAAACTGAACTTGATGACGAAAGAATTGATCTTCCCGTCCAGACTTTAACTCAAAATTTATCCAAAATTAACATGGCGACCAAACTATCATATGTTTGTTCTAAAGTAGGCATGTGCACTTTCTGAAATTACAACTGAATTTTCTGACAAAACAATTGATCTTTAGGTCCTGACTTTCACTTGATTTATTCAGTCATATGCAGAGCACATTGACATATGATTTGTTCAAACCAACAAGCAATCAAAGTGAATGCTAGATGTATCTGACAAGTAGACATGGCATATTTAACATGCATCTAACTTCTACTTGTGCACCCTACAAACATATCTTGGTTCATTCATGTACATGTTACGAAGCAAACCGCAACCAAAGAGTTCGCATTTTCTTGTCCGCATTTTTATATGTTTAATACGCCGATATTAATACCCCATACAAAAAAGCTCAAATTTTGAATCATGTTTAGGCAGAAAACCACTTTGTCGGCATTCTAGGATCGGGGGTACCCAGACTTGCCTGCCTGCAGCCCAGCGCGCGGCTTCTTCTATGGCCCAGCTCCAAGGCCTCAAGTACAAGACCCTCACGAGGGCCCCTGGCCTCGCGAGGTGAGCGACACCAAGACCTCCCGAGGAGCACCACCTCAAGATGCCTCCCGAGGAGTGGAGATCTCTATGCAGGCCTCCCACCTCATGAGGCTGCGATGACGTGAGCCATGACGGTCAAGGCCAGGCGGGCGCCAGCGGGCGCAGAGAGGACAATTTCCTCTTTGGTGCTAAGGAGGCAAGGACGTATGCCGGTTCCCGAGGAATCCCCCAAAGGTTTCCATTCCGGTGCAGCAAGACCAAGACCACGGGCTCGGCAGGACGGATGTCATCACCGAGCCCACCTCTGCGTCATGACCAGAAGCTTTGCAGGTGAAGACCACCTTTCATCAGGATAAGATGTACCTCTTGTCCCCTTTCAAAATTGGTCGTTGTGGGAACCCTTCCCGCCAAAGCTATGAGGGAAGAGGATCGAGGCCACTATAAATATAGGCTAGCCACCACCGTAGAGAAGGATCCGAACCAGTCCATCCTCACCTCAGAGCCCTCGCGAGGCTGCTCACACATTGTATCAGTTCATCCTCAACCTCCTCGTGAGGCCAATCCACCTAAAGCAGGAGTAGGGTCTTACACCGCAAGGTGGCCCGAACCTGGGTAAATCTACGTGTTCTTCCCCCCTCTGCAATCTTGGGCACTCAGTGAGATCGAGTCATGGGCGTGGCGAGCTGAGCATCCGCATGAAGTAAGGTCCTTCGCACACGCCCCAGAGTTCGAACCTTATTGGGTCTGCGGAGCCCTGATTCCGACATTTGCACGCCAGGTAGGGGCGTGTCGAAGCCTCGTCTCTTCACAAACTACGCTCCGCCCTCGCCTCATGGTTCCCATGGCGGATGCCGTCTCACCGGTTTGGCCGCTCGAGGCCTATGCGAGTGTCTCGGGCTGCCCGACCTTCACCCCCAGTCTGTGCCGGGTGCAGTGGCCGGTGAGGTTCAGGCCGGCGCTGCCCCCGTAGTACGACGGTGCCGCAGACCCCGAGGAGTTCCTCTAGCTGTACGTGCAGGCCATCCAGGCAGCGGGCGGCGATGGCAAGGCCATGGCAAACTGGCTCTCTCTGGCCCTCACGGAGATGCCACGCTCCTGGCTCCGCGGCCTCCCGGAGGCCTCGGTGTCCTCTTGGGAGGAGCTTCGCGGTCAGTTCATCGCGCGTTTTGGGGCCCCGGGACCCCACGCGGTCGCTTGCATCCTCGGCGGGTCGCAAGAGCCTCCATCTGGTCGCCATGTCAAGCAGATTCTCCGTCAAGTGGGCGCTACTCCGCCACGGCTTGAGGCCTCATGGGGCCGTGCAAGGCCGGAAACCGGCATCACCTTCGACTCCAGGGACCATCCCAGGACTACGGATGCTGCTGGTGCGCTCCCTATGCTGTGTACGCCCACCATCAGTAATGTTGCGGTCACCAGGACCCTCATTGACGGCGGCGCCAGCCTCATCGTCCTCTCCGCAGAGGCCTTCAACATGCTCTAGGTGCCCTACGACCAGCTCGCGCCCACCAAGCCTTTCTTAGGGGTGACCAGAAGCTCTGCCACCCCCTTGGGGCAGGTGCGCCTTCCCGTTACCTTCGGCACTCATGACAACTACCGCACCAAGCTGATCGACTTCGACGTGCCCCGCATCGGTCTCCCGTACAACGCCATCCTGGGGTATCCGGCCCTCGCCAAGTTCATGGCGGCGACGCATCCGGGCTACAACATCATCAAGATGCCCTGCAGCAGCGGCGTCATCTCTATGGTCGGTGACACCAAGGACATGGTCTGGGCCCTCAGGCTCGCCTACAAGGCCGCGATAGTCGCGTGCCCCAACGCCGGGGGCGCCCAGGAGGCTCTGGAGGCTGCGCCCGCGAAGAAAAAGCAGCTGTTTTCTCAGGACCGGGCCGAGACGAAGCAAGTGCCTATCGACAGCGGGGGCTCGGGCCCCACCTTCACCATCGGCACCGGCCTTCCCCCGGGGCAGGAGAAGGCGTTGGTTGATTTACTCTAGGCAAACAAGGATGTGTTTGCATGGGAGGCGTCCGACTTGGTTGGCGTCCCGAGGGGAGTGATCGAGCACCACTTGGCGGTATGTCCCGGTGCGCGCCCAGTGAAGCAGAAAGCGCGGCGTCAGGCACAGGAGAAGCAAGCGTTCATCGTCTAGGAGGAGCGCAAGCTGCAAGAAGCCGGTGTCATTCGAGAGGTGCGGCACCCGGATTGGCTGGCCAACCCAGTCGTCGTCCCCAAAAAGGATGGGAAGGAGCGCATGTGCGTCGACTTCACGAGCCTCAACAAGGCTTGTCCTCAGGACCCCTTCCCACTCCCGCGCATCGACCAGATCATGGACTCCACCACCGAGTGCGATTTGCTGTGTTTTCTGGATGCTTTCTCGGGTTATCACCAAATCAAGATGGCGGTGGAGAATGTCGAGAAGACGGCCTTCATTTCCCTGTGCGATGTGTACTGCTACACTTGCATGCCCTTCGGGTTGCGGAACGCCGGTGCGACCTTCCAGTGGCTGATGCACATTGCACTGGGGCAGCAGCTTGGGAGGAATGCAGAGGCATACGTTGACGACATCGTGGTCAAGTCACGAGAGGCGAGGACCCTGATCGAGGACCTGGAGGAGACATTTGCCAACCTGCGCCAAGTGAACCTGAGGCTTAACCTGGAAAAGTGCGTTTTCGGGGTCCCATCCGGCAAGCTGCTTGGCTTCCTAGTATCACACCGAGGGATCGAGGCAAACCCCGAGAAGGTCAAGCCAATTGAAAAGATGTGTCCGCCTCAGACCCTCAAGGAAATGCAGAAGCTGGAGGGTTGCGTGACCTCCTTGGGGCGCTTCATCTCCAAGCTCGGTGAGCGCGCCCTCCCCTTCTTCAAGCTCATGAAGAGGAAGGGTCCCTTCGAGTGGACCCAGGAAGCGGAGGCGGCTTTCGAGGACCTCAAGAGGTACCTCATGAGCCCACCTGTTATGGTGGCGCCTCGTCCTCGTGAGCCCCTGGTGCTCTACTTGGCGGCCACCCCCCACTCGGCCAGCACGGCGCACATGGCTGTCCAGGAGGAGCACGCTGGTGTGGGCGCGAGGTCAGGCGACCCGCGAGGGGTCGCGTAGGTTTCACCACCTAAGGGCGGCACCCCTGAGCCGCTCACCACTTCATCAACCAACGGGGCGCCCGAGCCCCCCGCGCCCCATGCGAGGAAGGACGCCGTGGACACCTCGCCCCTCGTCGAGCACCCGGTGTACTTTGTCAGCATCGTACTGCGAGATGCGCGCACGCTACCCTATGTAGTAGAAGCTCTTGCTCGCACTCCTTGTAGCCTCGAGGAAGCCGCGCCATTATTTCTAGGGCCACCCCATCAAGGTCGTCTCTGCGTACCCCCTGGAGAAAGTACTGCACAGCCCCAACGCAATTGGGAGAATTGCGGAGTGGAACATCAAGCTGCAAGCCTTCCAGCTGGAATTCAGCACCACCAGGGTCATCAAGGGCACGACCCTTGCTGTTTTTGTGGTGGAATGGACGGACGCCCCCGATCAGGGGCTGGGCGAGGACCAGTCCTCGCGCCTGGTGAGGAGGCGCCCGATGGCTGGGTCATGCACTTCGACGGTGCCTTCGCGTGGCAGGGCGCGGGGGCTGGAGTCGTGCTCATCTCACTGACCGAAGACAAGCTCTACTATGCCGTGCAGCTTTGCTTTCAGCACGGCGAGAAGGTCTCCAACAACATCATGGAATATGAAGGCCTAATCGCTGGCCTCAGGGCCGCGACCGCTCTAGGGTCAAGCGCCTCACCATCAAGGGCGATTCTTAGCTACTCATCAATTTCTCCAACAAGGAATACAAGCCAAGGGACGAGCACATGGAGGCATACCTGGAAGAGGTACGTAAAATTGAGAAGCATTTCTTAGGCTTGGAATTGTAGCACGTCCCGCGGGGCGCTAACAAGGAAGCCGATGACATCGCCAAGAGGGCGTCCTGCCGCGAGCCTCAAAAGCCTGGCATCTTCGAGGAGAGGCTCTTCAAGCCGTTCGGCTGCGCCCCCGGCTACAGGCCCAACGCTGCTCCAGGACGAGCCGCCGCTGGCCCCGCCCTCGGGCGCCCCAGCCTACGGCCCAACCTCGGGAGCCCGCCTGCTCCTGGCGCTGGAGCCTCAACCAGGCGACTGGACCGAGGAGTTCAAGGCGTACCTGCTCCATGGTGCCCTACCGGAGAAGGAGGAAGATGCGGAATGCGTGGCTCGCCAGGCCACTGCTTATTGCTTGCAGGATGTGTGTTGGAAGTGATTCCAAGGTTGATACGATCACCATCGCACACTCCCTCTGCCTTTGGGATTAGTGTTGAACCTAAATAAATGTTATTTGGTGTTTGCGCTAAGCATCAATATGATTAGATCGTATTTATTGCAATACGGTTATTCATTTAAGTGAGAGAATAATTGTTGTTCTGTTTACATGAATAAAACCTTCTATGGTCATACACCCAATGTGAATGGTTTATTGAATCTCGATCGTAGTGATACACACATTCATAATATTGATGCCAAAAGATGCAAAGTTGATAATGATAGTGCAACATACTTGTGGCACTGCCGTTTAGGTCATATTGGTGTAAAGCGCATGAAGAAACTCCATGCGGATGGGCTTTTGGAATTACTTGATTATGAATCATTTGACTCTTGCAAACCATGCCTCATGGGCAAGATGACTAAAAATCCGTTGTCCAGAACAATGGAGCAAGCTAATGACTTATTGGAAATAATACATACCGATGTATGCGGTCTGATGAGTGTTGAGGCACGCGGCGGGTATCATTATTTTCTAACCTTTATAGATGATTTAAGTAGGTATGGGTATATCTACTTGATGAAACACAAGTCTGAAACATTTGAAAAGTTCAAAGAATTTTAGAGTGAAGTAGAGAATCATCGTAACAAGAAAATAAAGTTTCTACGATCTGATCATGGAGGTGAATATTTGAGTTACGAGTTTGGCCTTCACTTAAAACAATGTGGAATTGTTTCACAACTCACGCCACCTGGAACACCACAGCGTAATGGTGTGTCCGAACGTCGTAACCGTACTTTATTAGATATGGTGCATTCTATGATGTCCCTTACCATTTTTCCTTTATCATTTTGGGGTTATGCATTAGAGACAGCCGCATTCATGTTAAATAGGGCACCGTCTAAATCCATTAAGATGACACCGTATGAACTGTGGTTTGGCAAGAAACCTAAGCTGTCGTTTTTTAACACTTTGGGGATACGACGCTTATGTCAAAAGGCTTCAGCCTGATAAGCTCGAACCCAAAGCGGAGAAGTGCGTCTTCATAGGATACCCAAAAGAAACTATTGGGTATACCTTCTACCACAGATCCAAGGGCAAAATCTTTGTTGCTAAGAATGGGTCCTTTCTAGAGAAGGAGTTTCTCTCGAAAGAAGTGAGTGGGAGGAAAGTAGAACTTGATGAGGTAGTTGTACCTTCTCTCCAATTGGAAAGTAGTACAATAGAGAAAGTCGTCCCGTGATGCCTACACCAACCAGAGAGGAAGCAAATGATGATGATCATGAAACTTCAAAACAAGTTACTACTGAACCTCGTAGGTCGACCAGAATGCGTTCCGTACCAGAGTGGTACGGCAATCCTGTTCTAGAAGTTATGTTATTAGACCACAGCGAACCTACGAACTATGAAGAAGCTATGATGAGCCCAGATTCCGATAAATGGCTTGAGGCCATGAAATCTGAGATAGTATCCAGGTGTGAGAACAAAGTATGGACTTTGGTGGATTTGCCCGATGATCGGCAAGCCATAGAGAATAAAATGGATCTTCAAGAAGAAGACTGACGATGATGCTGATGGTAATGTTACTGTCTACAAAGCTTGACTTGTCGCAAATGGTTTTTCAACAAATTCAAGGGGTTGACTACGATGAGACTTTCTCACCCGTAGCGATGCTTAAGTCTGTCCAAATCATGTTAGCAATAGCCACATTTTATGATTATGAAATCTGGCAAATGGATGTCAAAAACCTTGCATTCCTTAACGGGTTTCTTGAGGAAGAGTTGTATATGATTCAACCAGAAGTTTTTTGTCGATCCTAAAGGTGCTAACAAAGTGTGCAAGCTCCAGTGATCCATCTACGGACTGGTGCAAGCATCTCGGAATTGGAATATACGCTTTGATGAGGTGATCAAAGCATATGGTTTAATACAGACTTACGGTGAAGCCTGTATTTACAAGAAAGTGAGTGGGAGCTCTGTAGCATTTCTGATATGATATGTGGATGACATATTGTTGATTGGAAATGATATAGAATTTCTGGATAGCATAAAAGGATACTTGAATAAGAATTTTTCAATGAAAGACCTCGGTGAAGCTACTTATTTATTGAGCATCAAGATCTATAGGGATAGATCGAGACGCTTAATAGGACTTTCACAAAGCACATACCTTGACAAAGTTTTGAAGAAGTTAAAAATAGATCAGTCAAAGGAAGGATTCTTGCCTGTGTTGCAAGGTGTGAAGTTGAGTAAGACTCAAAACCCGACCATAGCAGAAGATAGAGAGAGAATGAAAGTCATTCCCTATGTCTCAGCCATAGGTTCTATAAAGTATGCCATGCTGTGTACCAAACCTATTGTGTACGTTGCCATGAGTTTGGTAAGGGGGTATAATAGTGATCCAGGAGTAGATCACTGGACAGCAATCAAAATTATCCTTAGTTACCTAGGAGGACTAAGGAGACATTTCTCAGTTATGGAGGTGATAAAGAGTTTGTCGTAAAGGGTTCGGATGACTCTGAGTCTCAATCTGGATACAAATTGAAAGTGGGAGCAATTAGCTAGAGTAGCTCCATGCAGAGCTTTGTAGACATAGAAATTTGCAAAATACATACGGATCTGAATGTGACAGACCCGTTGACTAAACTTCTCTCACAAGCAAAACATGATCACACCTTAGTACTCTTTGAGTGTTAATCACATGGCGATGTGAACTAGATTATTGACTCTAGTAAACTCTTTGGGTGTTGGTCACATGGCAATGTGAACTATGGGTGTTAATCACATGGCGATGTGAACTAGATTATTGACTCTAGTGCAAGTGGGAGACTGATGGAAATATGCCCTAGAGGCAATAATAAAATGGTTATTATTATATTTACTTAATCATGATAAAGGTTTATTATTCATGCTAGAATTGTATTGACCGGAAACCTAAATACATGTGTGGATACATAAACAAATACCGTGTCCCTAGTGAGCCTCTACTAGACTAGCTCGTTGATCAAAAGATGGTTAAGGTTTCCTAACCATAGACATGAGTTGTCATTTGATAACGGGATCACATCATTAGGAGAATGATGTGATGGACAAGACCCATCCGTTAGCTTGGCATATGATCGTTCAGTTTATTGCTATTGCTTTCTTAATGTCAAATACATATTCCTTCAATTATGAGATCATGCAACTCCCAGATACCAGAGGAATACCTTGTGTGCTATCAAATGTCACAACGTAACTGGGTGATTATAAAGATGCTCTACAGGTATCTCCGAAGGTGTTTGTTGAGTTGGCATGGATCGAGATTGGGATTTGTCACTCCGTGTATCGGAGAGGTATCTCTGGGCCCTCTCGGTAATACACATCATAAGAAGCTTGCAAGAAAAGTGACTAAGGAGTTAGTTATGAGATGATGTATTACGAAACGAGTAGAGAGACTTGCCGGTAATGAGGTTGAACTAGGTATGAAGATACCGACGATCGAATCTCGGGCAAGTAACATACCGATGGATAAAGGGAATTACGTATGTTGTCATAATGGTTCGACCGATAAAGATCTTCATAGAATATGTAGAAACCTATATGGGCATCTAGGTTCCACTATTAGTTATTGACCGGAGAGGTGTCTCGGTCATGTCTACATAGTTCTGAAACCCGTAGGGTCCGCACGCTTAACGTTCGTTGACGATATAGTGTTATATGAGTTATATGATTTGGTGACCGAATGTTGTTAGGAGTCCTGGATGAGATCACGGACATGACGAGGAGCTCCGGAATGGTCCGTAGGTAAAGATTGATATATAGGACGATGATATTCGGACACCGGAAGAGTTTCAGAGTGAACCGGGTAGTCATCAAAATACCGGAGGGGGTTCCGGACACCCCCGGGAGGGTGATGGGCCTATTAGGCCATTAGAGGGGAGCGCACCAGCCCACAAGGGGCTGGCGCACCCCCCTATGGCAGCCGGCCTATGGGAGAAAAGAAAGGAGTGTGATTCGGTGTCCCCCTTCCTTCCCTCTCCCCCTTTCCTTTCCCCCTCCGGCATATATGGTAAGGGGGGGCGCGGCCAAGGCAGGAGCCCAAGTAGGATTCGGCCCTACTTGGGGCGCCTCCTGGCTGCTCCCCTCTCCCCCCACCTATATATATGTGGGATGGGGGTGCCACACACAATAACGACAATCTCTTAGCCGTGTGCGGTGCCCCTCTCCACAGTTTCATCCCTCGGTCATTTTTTGTAGTGCTTAGGCGAAGCCCTGCGGAGATAGCATCACCATAACCGTCACCACGCCGTCGTGCTGCTGGAACTCATCCACTACTTCGCCGTCTTGCTGGATCAAGAAGGCGAGGACATCACCGAGCTGAACGCGGAGGTGCCGTACGTTCGGTACTTGATCGGTTGGATCGCAAAAAGTTCGACTACATCAACCGCGTTACTAAATGCTTCCGCTTACGGTCTACGAGGGTACATAGACACACTCTCCCCCTCATTGCTATGCATCTCCATGGATAGATCTTGCGTGTGCGTAGAATTTTTTTTGTTTTCCATGCAACATTTCCCAACAGTGGAATCAGAGCCAGGTCTATGCGTATATGATATGCACGAGTAGAACACAAAGAGTTGTGGGCGGTGATGGTCATACTGCTTACCACCAATGTCTTATTTTGATTCTGCGGTATTGTGGGATGAAGCGGCCCGGACCAACCTTACATGTCCATGCACATGAGACCGGTTCCACCGACTGACATGCAACTAGTTTTCCATAAAGGTGGCTGGCGGGTGTCTGTTTCTCCTACTTTAGTTGAATCGAATTTGACTACAGCCGGTCCTTGAAGAAGGTTAAAATAGCAAACTTGATAAATCACTGTTGTGGTTTTTGCGTAGTTAAGAATGGTTCTTGCTAGAAGCCTGTAGTAGCCACATAAAACTTGCAACAACAAAGTAGAGGACGTCTAACTTGTTTTTGCAGGGCATGTTGTGATGTGATATGGTCAAGATGTGATTTGATATACGTTGTTGTATGAGATGATCATGTTTTGTAATATCGACAACCGGCAGGAGCCTTAGGGTTGTCTCTTAATTATTGTATGAAATGCAATCATCATGTAATTGCATTACTTTATCGCTATGCATTAGCAATAGTTGTAGAAGCTATAGTTGGCGAGACGACCTCGACACAACGATGGAGATCAAGGTGTCGAGCCAGTGACAATGGAGATCATGACGATGCTTTGGAGATGGAGATCAAAAGCACAAGATGATGATGGCCATATCATGTCACATATTTTGATTGCATGTGATGTTTATCCTTTATGCATCTTATTTTGCTTAGAATGACGGTAGCATTATAAGATGATCCCTTCACTAAATTTCAAGATAAAAGTGTTCTCCCCGAGTATGCACCTTTGCAAAAGTTCGTCGTTTCGAAGCACCTCGTGATGATCGAGTGTGATAGACTCTACGTTCACATACAATGGGTGTAATACAGTTCTGCACATGCAGAATACTTGGGTTACACTTGACGAGCCTAGCATTTACATACATGGTCTCGGAACACTGGAGACCGAAAGTTCGAATGTGAGTCATATAGTAGATATGATCAACATAGAGATGTTCACCATTGATGACTACCCATATCACGTGATGATTGGACATGGGTTAGTTGATTTGGATCATGTATCACTTAGATAACTTGAGGGATGTTAATTTAAGTGGGAGTTCATTAGTAATTTGATTAATTGAACTTAAATTTATCATGAACTTAGTCTTAATAGTTTTTGCATATCTATGTTGTAGATCAATACCTCACAATATAGCTCCCTTATTTTTTGATATGTTCCTAGAGAAAACTAAGTTGAAAGATGATAGTAGCAATGATGTGGACTGGGTCCGTGATCTGAGGATTATCCTCATTGCTGCACAGAAGAATTATGTCCTTGATGCACCGCTAGGTGACAGACCTATTGCAGGAGCAGATGTAGACGTTATGAACATTTGGCAAGCTCGATATGATGACTACTTAATAGTTTAGTGCGCCATGCTTTACGGCTTAGAACCGGGACTTCAAAAACATTTTGAACGCCACGGAGCATATGAGATGTTCCAACAGCTGAAATTGGTATTTCAGACTCATGCCCGTGTCGAGAGGTATGAGACCTTTGACAAGTACTTTACCTACAAGATGGAGGAGAATAGCTCAGCCAGTGAGCATGTGCTCAGAATGTCTGGGTACTACAATCGCTTGAATCAAGTGGGAGTTAATCTTCCAGATAAGATAGTGATTGACAGAGTTCTCTAGTCACTATCACCAAGCTACTAGAACTTCGTGATGAACTATAATATGCAAGGGATGACGAAAACGATTCCTGAGCTCTTCGTGATGCTGAAATCAGTGAAGGTAGAAATCAAGAAAGAGCATCAAGTGTTGATGGTTAACAAGACTACTAGTTTCAAGAAAAAGGGCAAGGGAAAGAAAGGGAACTTCAAGAAGAATGGCAAACAAGTTGCCACTCCCGTTAAGAATCCCAAAGCTGGACCTAAGCCTGAAACTGAGTGCTTCTACTGCAAAAGGGAATGGTCACTAAAAGCGAAACTGCCCCAAATACTTGGCGGATAAGAAGGATGGCAAAGTGAACAAAGGTATATTTGATATACATGTTATTGGTGTCTACCTTACTAGTATTTGTAGTAGCCCCTGGGTATTTGATACTGGTTCAGTGTTGGGTTCTACGGTAGGGTGCGTCGACTGCAAATTAAATTTCCTATGCGCAGAACAACCAAGAACATGCTATGGGAGATGGATCATAGATTGTTACCACTAGATGCGTAGTGCCGTGCAGCGGAAGAAGAGTTGGGGCAGCGCGTTCGCGTGGATCGTCTCCTCCTCGTGGGATTTCCCTCGAATAGCCGGTCGTCCGATCCCACATATAAGTTCGCTGAAGCGGCGCAGGTGCACTGCCTCTAACGGTATCCGCGTGTGCAGGAGGAACACTGTGCAGCGAACTGCTAGGTCCGATCTCAAAGTCGGCGGTGAGTGGAGGTGTCTATTCACAACACATGCAAAGCCCTAGTGACAGCGCTGAAGCAATCAACCAAATGAGTGTGTTGCACCTCCACTATATATAGGCATCCGTCGCGGGCTCAACACTTGGGCCTCGCACGGACCCTAAAGCCCAATATTTGTTCGGCCTGGATCCGAGTCCGAGTAGGAACACTCCTGACTCGTGGAGTCAGATCCGACCTCACAGGTTCCTTCCCTTAAGCGCGCGACCCCTTAGGTTCTCATCGGCTTGGTCGCAAGTCGGATCACCTCCGACCTACTCGACTGGTAGCGGCCTCTAGCAAGGCGTGCCGACCACCAAGTAGACAATGAAGCCAGTTGACGAACATGTACATCACACTTCTATTCCTTTTACCACACGACATATGTTGTCGGGCTCAAGGCGAGTCTGTCATCATTGTGCTAGCTCGACCTCTTTCTCGTTCCAGTGATGCCGACCACAAACCGGATTATCTCATAATCCCTGTCGCATGGCCATGCTTATCTTGGTCGGATCACACAAGGGGCCCAGAGTATATCTCTCCTGATCGGAGGGGCAAATCTCATCTTGCTCGACCATGTCTCGCAACATGGGTTTGGACAAGCCCGAAACCTACCTTTGTAACTACCCAGTCACGGAGTAGCGTTTGGTCAGCCCAAAGCAGGTCTGTCACCATCCCGAGTACATGCGTCAGCTCAGGTCTTAGGACATAGAACATATGTTGTACTAGAGACACACAGATGACATATCGTTGCGTCTCATAGTTGGGTCTATCCGACTCGGACCTTATCTCGACTCGGATCCGACTAAGTCAAACCCGACCAGATCCTTCCGAGTCCATATTATCTGGTTAGCTTCTAATGCTCCATGGCTAGTGAGACCAAGCCATCGACCGTGTCATATGCTAGTCTAGTCGGCTGCGTGTCCTCATAGACCTTTCGACTAGGGACCTTTTAGGACAGTCATCATTCAATGCATAGTCACACAAGCAAGTCACGTACTTGCTGATACACATCATTGATAATGTCCAAGGACTATCTTTATTCATAAACACATAGGAAATATCATCATACATGATTGCCTCTAGGGCATATCTCCAACAGTCTTCCACTTGCACTAGAGTCAATCAAATAGACATCGAATGCACATAGCTCTAACATGCCCCTCATGCTTGGGTTGTGGAAGCGGCTTAGTCAACGGATCTGCAACATTTGCATCCGTGTGAATTTTGCATAACTCTACGTCACCATTCTTTACGATCTTTCGTATCAGGTGATATTTCTGATCTTTGTGTCTAACCTTGTGGTGATTCCTCGGCTCCTTGGCTTGTGCGATGGCACCAGAATTATCACAATAAAGGTCAAACGATTTTACCGAGGCTGGGAAAATACCAAGATCATCCAGAAAGTTCCGGATCCAAACACCTTCCTTTGCAGCTTCACAAGCCGCAATGTATTCGGCTTCTGTGGTAGAATTGGCCACCGTATCTTGCTTGGAACTCATCCAGCTCACTGCTCCTCCATTCATGACATACACGAATCTAGACTATGATTGACAATCATCTCTGTCGGTTTGGAAACTAGCATCGGCGTAACCCTTTACGCAGAGCTCCTCCTCACCTCCATAAAATAGGAACATTTCCTTAGTCCTTTTCAGGTACTTTAGAATATTCTTCACCGCTGCCCAGTGACTCTCACCGGGGTTGGCCTGGTATTTGCTTGTTAGGCTTATTGCAAAAGCAACATCATGCCATGTACATGTCATGGCATACATGATGGATCCGATTGCTGAGGCATACGGAATCCTACTCATCCTGCTTCGCCCATCAGATGTCGAAGGACTCTGAGTCTCACTTAGCCTTATACCATGTGAGAGTGGCAAGAACCCTTTCTTGGCCTCACTCATGTTGAACCGCTTCAACACTTTATCTATGTACGTGCTCTGGCAGGAAAATATCTGGCGGAGCTTGTGGTGCTACCGGTAAACCAAATTCACATTGTGCTTTTAAAATATTCAAAAAAATTCTGAAAAAAATTTAGCACGCTTGCACAACATCAATGTAGATTGTCATAAAATTTCAAGTCAAAATTCAAAACATAACTAAAAAAAATGACAAATTCAACACTGAATAGTACATAACATAACTTGGGCTTTAGATTTGGCCCATTATCACACTGATGTCAAATTTGTCATTTTTGTACCTCAAAAAATATTTCAACTTTTTATATGAAATTTTGTGACATCATACATTGATAGTGTGTTAACATGCTAGAATTTTTTTCAGATTTAAAAAAATATTCTATGGCATCCGGTGCACCGGTAGCACCACAAGTGCGGGTGCATCGGATACATTCCCATGCTCTGGCTTAAGCCAAGCAGCCTCCTCGATCTATCTCTATATATCTTGATGCCTAAAATATAAACTGCTTCACCGAGGTCCTTCATTGAAAACTTGCCATTCAATGACTCCTTGACCGAGTTCAGCATCGAAACATCATTTCTCATCAGTAGTATGCCATCCACATACAATATAAAAAACACTATCGAGCTCCCACTTAACTGCTTGTATAAACAAGCGTCCTCTTTGCTTTTGATGAAACCGAGACCAGTGACGACCTCATCAAAATGAATATTCCAGCTCCGAGATGCTTGCCTCAACCCATAAATGGATCTCTTGAGCTTGCATACCTTACTAGTGCTAGTCGGATCGACAAAACCCTCGGGCTGTATCATATACACGTCCTTAGTTAAATTTCCATGAAGGAAAGCCGTTTTGACATCCATATGCCATATCTCATAATCAAAATATGCAGCTATAGCTAGTACGATCCGCACCAATTGAACTTGTCCATAACCTTTAGCGACAAGCCAAGCTTTGTGGATCTGAACATTTCCATCCACATCGGTTTTCTTCTTAAAGACCCATTTGCAACCAATGGCTGTTATGCCAGGCGGCGGATCAACCAAGTCCCAGACTTGATTCTCATCCATGGACTTTAACTCGGATCTCATGGCCTCCAACCATGCCTCAGAATCTGGGCTCACCATCGCTTCTGCATACGTGGCCGGTTCATCGCTTTCTAGCAACAATACATCACGCACTCTGCGCAATCTTTCTGACCTCCGTGGTTCCTGTGCCGCTTCCACTACGGGTTCCCTGACTGACTCTGGTATGATCTCATCACCAGCCGAGCCGTCCCCGAGTGGTCCTCGAATTTCTTCGAGTCGGACCGTCCTCCCACTGGCCTCCCCACTGAGAAACTCTTTCTCATGGAAAACCCCGTTCCGAGCAACAAACACTTTGTTCTCTTCCCTTGGATATCCCACGAATATGCATTTATCTTACTTGGGTGTAAGCTTGCCTGACATAAGTCGCTTGACAAATGCTTCACAATCCCAAATCTTTAGAAAAGACAAACTGGGACTCTTCCCGGTCCACATCTCATGTGGTGTCTTATCTACGGATTTTGATGGTACCCTGTTAAGTGTGAAAGCTGTTGTTTCTAGAGCGTATCCCCAGAATGACAAGGGTAAATCCGATTTGCTCATCATAGACCGGACCATGTCCAACAAGGTCCTATTCCTCCATTCAGACACGCCGTTTCTCTGTGCCGTACCCGGAGGTGTGAGCTGAGGTACTATACCTCGGCTTTTCATATGATCATCAAACTCCTGGCTCATGTACTCACCTCCATGATCAGATCATAGAAGCTTTATAGTCTTGCCGAGCTGATTCTCAACCTCATTCTGAAACTCTTTGAACTTTTCAAAAGTTTCCGACTTGTGCCTCATCAAATAGATATATCCATATCTACTCAAGTCGTCGGTAAAAGTCACAAAGTACTGATAGCCACCTCTGGCAGTTGCGCTCATTGGACCACACACATCAGTATGTATAAGCTCCAACAGCTCGGATGCCCTCTCGCAACTCTTTGCGAAAGGAGACTTAGTCATCTTGCCGAGCAAGCATGATTCACATGTCTCGAACGACCCAAAGTCGGACAAAGTTAGGAGCCCGTCATCATGGAGCTTCTTCATGCATTTCAGACTAATGTGTCCAAGCCGGCAATGCCAGAAGTATGTCGGATTTATCTCATTAGGCTTATGCCTCTTGACATTCACGTTATAGACCGGTTCCGGTTCCAGATTCAATATAAATAGCCCATCAACAATGGGTGCATAGCCGTGGAACATACCATTCAAATAAAATGAACAACCATTGTCCTTTAAATTGAATTCATAACCCTGACTCATCAAGCATGAGGCAGAAATAATGTTCGGACTAAGTGCAGGAATGTAATAACAATTATTCAATTCCAAAATAAATCCAGAAGGAAGCTGGAGCTGCATCGTGCCGACCTCTAACGCAGCAACTCTTGCTTTGTTGCCGACCCTGATGTCAATCTCCCCTTGTGCCACACGCCTAGTTCTTACCAGCCCCTGCATCGAGTTGCAAATATGAACAACTGATCCGGTATCAAATACCCAAGAGCTACTAGGTATGTCAGCAAGGTAAATGTCTATAACATATGTAACAAGTGTACCTTTGCTTGAAGCAGCATTTCCGGCCTTCTTGCCATGCTCAGCAAGCCACTTGCTACAGTTCCTCTTCCAAAGACCAGTTTCCTTGCAATGATAGCAAATGGTCTTCGAGTCAGGTCCTGACTTCGGCGCAGTGGCGGAGGTTACCATCTCCATGCCCTTTGCCTTAGCCTTCTTCTTGGACCAACTCTTCTTGAACTTGCCTGAGTTCTGCACCATCAACACTTGATGCGTGCCTTTCTTTATATCCTGCTCTGCCACCTTGAGCATCCCATGAAATTCAGTGAGCTTCTTATCCATGCTGTGCATATGATAGTTTGAGATGAACGTCCCATAGCTAGGCAGAAGAGAACCCAGAACTGCATCAGTAGCCAGCTCATCCAAGAGCGGGAAGCCCAACCGATCAAAAGCTTGCATGTATCCGATCATCTTGATCACATGCGGGCTCAACAGATCACCTTCCTTCAGCTTACAATCCATCAAGGATCACCAGATGTTGAACCTTTCGGTCCTAGCCTGCACCTGAAACATGCTCTTGAGACTCTCGATCATATCGAAAGCCCCAACATCTTCGAAATGCTGCTGCAAATCGGGCTCCATACAAGCCAGCATGAGGCAGCTAATCTCGTTTGATTCATCAACGAGTTTCTGGTAGGCATTCCTGGTTGTGGCATTACCATTATCGGCAGGTTCCTTTGGAAGTGGATCCTCTAGAACATGTTCCTTTTTATCATGCTTGAGAACAATTCTCAAATTTCTATACTAGGTGGTAAAGTTTGTTCCATTTAGTTTATCCTTTTCCAGAATTAATTTCAATGCAAAGTTGGGTTGAGCAGATGGTGCCATTGATCTACAACAAAAAAAATATGCAGTCACTAAGCAATGTGTTTATGTAGAGTAATTCTAGCCTTAAATAGAAATACTCCCACTGAAGTTGGCATCCCTCCACAAACTCTCAGTGATTCAGGATTCGACTAGCGCATGCGACTAGTGAGCTTTAGCATCACTGCTAGCCAACACACCTATCTGGTAAGCAACTCCTTGCTAATCGTATCTCTATACGACTCCTGTCGGTCGGGAAGGTATCTCATACCCTGGCTCCCAACCTTCTTTGCCACAAGGCCCAAAACTATTTTGATAGCCTTGTCAAGTTAACCTGATGCAGTGCATGTCCGTGTCCGACACGAACCCTTCAGTTCAAGGACGCCTAGTAGCACCCCAATTTTATGAGCCCACCACTAGACGTACTTGACGTGCGAAGGTGCAACATAGGGGATGGCAATTTGCTTGATATTAACGAGGGATCTTTCTACCATTTTAACATGCATATAAATAAAGAAGCATAACAATCACAAATAAACATATATTGTGAAATAGTATGGCTCCTTCATGGAAGTTCTTCCAGGTCGGCTCCGACTCCGATGACCATCTAGGAACTCCATCTTGTTTGTCACGTCGGGACGCCAAGCCACCCACCTGATCTCTATTATCCAACTACTACAACTAGTAATGAATTTACATAGAGTCACAAGTCGACACGCAGGTCGTTATACATTATAATGACAGCACTTTGGCTCCTGCCGGCTGACAAACATGACACGCAGGCCATGTATAAATTACACACATGCATCACATACACATGAGCCATACTATTCACATCAAACCTGCAAAACAAAGTTACGCATAGAATCGCATTCTACCGATTTGAGTGATCGTGTATGAAATACAAGGCGCTACGCACACGGATCACAGATCCCATCTGTACTCCGATCACGCCGAACTTTCTGATCTGACTGATCTCAACGATCATCGTGAATCCGATTTGGATTTATGTTTCACTATTAAGCCCGATGGCGGATACCGACCGGAAGGGGTAGGTTGTGTCACAACCTCATCAATTCCGATTGACAGAAAACATAGCCACATCGACCCCCATGTGCAATTGATCTCAACAACCATGCACATAGCCGATCTCCTAAACGACAACAGATCTCATCTGCGTCTCCACATATCAAATATGCATCTGATCTGAAACCAAAACCTATAGCAGAGGCTCTGATACCACTGTTGGGTTCTACGGTAGGGTACATCGACTGCAAATTGAATTTCCTATGCGCAGAACAACCAAGAACATGCTACGGGAGATGGATCACAGATCGTTACCACTAGACACGCAGTGCCGTGCAGCGGAAGAAGAGTTGGGGGAGCGCGTCCGCGTGGATCGTCTCCTTCTTGTGGGATCTCCCTCGAACAACCGGTCGTCCGATCCCACGTATAAGTTCGCCAGAGCGGCGCAGGTGCACCGCCTCTAACGATATCCGTGCGTGCAGGAGGAACACCGTGCGACGGACTGCTAGGTACGATCACACAGTCGGCGGTGAGTGGAGGTGGCTATTCACAACATATGCAAAGCCCTAATGACAGCGCCAAAGCAATCAACCAAATGAGTGTGCCGCACCTCCACTATATATAGGCATCCGTCGCGGGCTCAACACTTGGGCCTCGCATGGACCCTAAAGCCCAATATTTGTTCGGCCTGGATCCGAGTCCGAGTAGGAACACACCTGACTCGTGGAGTCGGATCCGACCTCACAGGTTCCTTCCCTTAAGCACGCGACCCCTTAGGTTCTCGTCGGCTTGGTCGCAAGTCGGATCACCTCCGACCTGCTCGGCTGGTAGTGGCCTCTAGCAAGGCATGCCGACCACCAAGTAGACAATGAAGCAAGTTGGCAAACCTGTACATCACACTTCCATTCCTTTTGCCACACGATATATGTTGTCAAGCTCAAGGCGAGTCTGTCATCCTTGTGCCAGCCCGACCTCTTTCTCGTTCCAGTGATGCCGACCACAAACCGGATTATCTCATAATCACTGTCGCATGGCCATGCTTATCTTGGTCGGATCACATGAGGGGCCCAGAGTATATCTCTCCTGATCAGAGGGGCAAATCCCATCTTGCTCGACCATGTCTCGTAGCATGGGTCTGGACAAGCCCGAAACCTACCTTTGTAACTACCCAGTCACGGAGTAGTGTTTGGTCAGCCCAAAGCAGGTCTGTCACCATCCCGAGTACATGCGTCAGCTCAGGTCTTAGGACATAGAATGTATGTTGTACTAGAGACTCACAGATGACATATGGCTGCGTCTCATAGTTGGGTCTGTCCGACTCGGACCTTATCTCGACTCGGATCCGACTAAGTCGAATCCGACCAGATCCTTCTGAGTCCATATTATCCGGTTAGCATCTAATGCTCCATGGCTAGTGAGACCAAGCCATCGACCGTGTCATATGCTAGTCTAGTTGGTTGCGTGTCCTCACAGCCCTTTCGACTAGGGACCTTTTAGGACAGTCATCATTCAATGCATAGTCCCACAAACAAGTCACGTACTTGCTGATACACATCATTGATAATGTCCAAGGACTATCTTTATTCATAAACACATAGGAAATATCATCATACATGATTGCCTCTAGGGCATATCTCCAACATTCAGTTGCTAAGATTAGTAATTCGAAACAGGAGTTGCAGAATAAACAGAGACTAGTTAAGGGCGAGGTGACGATGTGTGTTGGAAGTGATTCCAAGGTTGATACGATCACCATCGCACGCTCCCTCTACCTTCGGGATTAGTGTTGAACCTAAATAAATGTTATTTGGTGTTTGCGTTGAGCATGAATATGATTAGATCGTATTTATTGCAATACTGTTATTCATTTAAGTGAGAGAATAATTGTTGTTTTGTTTACATGAATAAAACCTTCTATGGTCATACACCCAATGTGAATGGTTTATTGAATCTCGATCGTAGTGATACACACATTCATAATGTTGATGCCAAAAGATGCAAAGTTGATAATGATAGTGCAACATACTTGTGGCACTGCCGTTTAGGTCATATTGGTGTAAAGCGCATGAAGAAACTCCATGCGGATAGGCTTTTGGAATCACTTGATTATGAATCTTTTGATACTTGCGAACCATGCCTCATGGGCAAGATGACTAAAACTCCGTTCTCCGGAACAATGGAGCGAGCTAATGACTTATTGGAAATAATACATACCAATGTATGCGGTCCGATGAGTGTTGAGGCACGCAGCGGGTATCGTTATTTTCTAACCTTTACAGATGATTTAAGTAGGTATGGGTATATCTACTTGATGAAACAAAAGTCTGAAGCATTTGAAAAGTTCAAAGAATTTTAGAGTGAAGTAGAGAATTATCGTAACAAGAAAATAAAGTTTCTATGATCTGATCATGGAGGTGAATATTTGAGTTACGAGTTTGGCCTTCATTTAAAACAATGTGGAATTGTTTCACAACTCACGCCACCTGGAACACCACAGCGTAATGGTGTGTCCGAATGTCGTAACCGTAATTTATTAGATATGGTGCGTTCTATGATGTCCCTTACCATTTTGCCTTTATCATTTTGGGGTTTTGCATTAGAGACAGCCGCATTCACGTTAAATAGGGCACCGTCTAAATTCGTTGAGATGACATCGTATGAACTGTGGTTTGGCAAGAAACCTAAGCTGTCGTTTCTTAAAAGTTTGGGGATACGACGCTTATGTCAAAAGGCTTCAGCCTGATAAGCTCGAACCCAAAGCGGAGAAGTGCGTCTTCATAGGATACCCGAAAGAAACTATTGGGTATACCTTCTACCACAGATCCAAAGGCAAAATCTTTGTTGCTAAGAATGGGTCTGTCGGTGTCAAAACCGGCAGACCTCAGGGTAGGGGGTCCCGAGTCATGGATCTAGGGCCGATGGGGAACAAGGGACGATGAACACGATGTTTACCCAGGTTCGGGCCCTCTCAAAGAGGTAATACCCTACGTCCTGCTTGATTGCATTGGATGTATAGTATGGTTACAGAATGGATCTACCTCGAGATCAGCATGAGCTAAACCCTAAGGTGATGAGGTGTGAATGTATCTTTAGCCCTAAAGAACACAACCCCTGGTTTATATAGACACCGATAGGGTTAGGGTTACCGAAGATAGATTACAATAAGGGGTAAAGAGATCCTGCCTCTCCTTGACTTGGAGGGCACACCACGGCTTCATAGATCTTCTATCGCTATGCGGCTTCACCAATCCGGCCCACATTCGATGGGCCGACGCCCTGAGGACCCCTTAGTCCATAACTCCCTCAGTAGCCCCCGAACTTGCCTCCAACGCCAAGGCTTGTGTCCGGCATCCGCTCACCCAACAACATTCGGCTTGCGGGGCGAGTTCTCTGGTTTGCTTTGCTCATGTTCGGAGTCAGATGATGTCCGGAACCTAAAATGGTAGTTTTACTTGGCCACGAAGGCAGAAAATCGTCCAAGTGCAAATAGTGCCTTCGTCTGACAACTTTTTCTCTTTCAACGAAGAGTCGCATCTAGTCATAACACCGAGCGGTTAGTATTTCTCGGAGCCCGGCTCGAGGCTGACGGCACGTCTCATCGAGGTGGAGATCGTGTTCCGCCTTTCGGGGGATATGATCAATGATTTCGATTCCCCACCCCGCACATAACGTTGCGAGCATATCGGGAAGTGGAGACACCCGCGGCGTGAAAAAAGGGACCTCTCAGCTCATCTACAGTCCATAAAAGGGGGGAGCTTTTACAGTTTGCATCCCGCCTTCCCCCGCCTCTCGCTTGCGCAGTTACTCAGAGCTCTAGCGCCCCCTTCTCTATGCTTTCACAGCAAAACCTTCCCCGTCACCTCTAGCCATGGCCGGATCTGGAGCCAACGAGAAGTGGGAGGCCTCCATCGTCACCGATAGCGACATCCAGAAGCTGAAGCAGGCTGGCTACCTGTCGGTCGACATCGCTCACCGGGCCCCCGAAGAGGGCCAGGTCATCCCCATGCCTAGGCCGGGCGAAAGGGTCGTGTTCCTCCCCCATTTCCTCAGGGGGCTTGGATTTCCCTTGCACCCCTTTGTGAGAGGGTTGATGTTCTTCTACGGGCTAGATTTTCATGATCTAGCCCCCAACTCCCTTCTTCACATCTCGTCCTTTATCGTCTTCTGCGAGGCTTTCCTCCGAGTCCAGCCACACTTCGACTTATGGCTAAAGGCGTTCAACCTCAAGCCCAAGGTTGTTGGCGGCGAACATGCGGACTGCGGCGGGGCCATGATTAGCAAACTGACGCCGGTCCAGTGGTCGGCAGGCCAATTTGTCAACACCGTTAAAATGTGGCAAAAGGAATGGTTCTATATCACCGAGCCAAGGGGAGTCGGCTGGACAGCGGCTCTCGCATTCAGATCCGAACCCCCTACCAGGCTGGCCTCATGGATCACCAAGGGCCCGGACTGGGGGTCTACTGACGACTTGATGGCTCTGCAGACGAGCGTCATCAGCGTAATGGAGACCGGTGTGAAGCTGGTCGACATGATTCAGATTATTCTCCATCGTCGACTCTTCCCCTGCCAGGAGAGGGCCAAGCCAATGTGGGAATATGACCCCGAAGACCCGTCCACCATGCAACAGCTCTTTGGCACGACCCAAAAAAGGTGTGGGGTCTGCTATTCAAGCCGCAGAAAGAGTGGCCGGTCGAGGGGGAGGACATCGGCCTCGATGCTGCGAACCCTCCGAAGAAGGTGAGCGGCACTTGTCTTAGCATGAGTTCGAATACTCGCATCATTCGATTTGATCCGAACCTCTTTATGTGAATTTTGCAGGGCTGGCTCGCCAAGGCCAAGAAGATCAGCGGGCCACCGCTGCCAGAAGGGCCCCAATTCGAGCAGCTAGAGAAGCTGTTGGTCGTGGTGCCATACAAGGTGCCCGATAAGAAGGGCAACAAGAAAGAGGAACCGGAGGCCAAGGAGGGCCTCCGTCGCAGAGCCCGCTCGGACAGCCGGTCCGGAGATATTGCAGCCCCATCCGCACAGGAGGGGGACGAGGATCAGGACGAGGAGGAGAGCGCCTCCTCGCGTTCTAAGAAGAGGGCGGCATCAAGCAACATCGAGGAGGTTCAACCTCCTCGAGCCTCGAAGAGGCAGCGCTGGCCTAAGCTGGTCCTGCCTGACAGCTCGGACTCCAACAAGGAGTCTGAAGCATCCAAAAAGGTTCTGGAGAGGGAACCCAGGGACAAGCCCCCTGCGACTAGGTACACATGGCGGCATTTTCCATTGTCTTATTCTGTAGTAGTTCCTGGTTGGTCGTAGGTTGATGGTTTTTTGGTTGTGCAGCCCTCCGCGTGGCCACCCCACCAAGGAAACCTCAGAGGGGACGTCCCCGCCCACCGAACTGGTAGACAGTGGCTCACGTTCCGCACCTCCTCCGATCCCCGAAGAGGTTGGGGAGGTGCTGTTGTGAAGGACCCCTCCTCCTCCGAACACAGGGGAGGAGGTTGACGCCACCATGGCCGAGGTCGATGCCTCGGTCATTGAAGACCAGGGGGATGCATCCCTCCTGGCTGCCGCGGGGAGGGGATCCGGATCATCCAAACCCCTACCGAATTCGGCTCCCGAGCCCCCAAGGGAGCCAATACCTCCTTTCTATGGAGAAGGTGCTGGGGGGCCGACGCCCACGCCGAACACCTCCACTCGGGCGGCGGTGGGCTGGCCGGACGCGCTGGTGGAGTTGGTGAACAACTCTGCCGCCATTGATGAGCATCGCACTCTTATGAGTGCGGTTATACAGGGTGTTCGTTCCCTTCATTCCGGACTGAACAACACTGTTCAAGGCCTGCTAACAGGCTTTGCGGTAAGTCAAGTAATGCTACTTTCTCATAATTTGGATTTAGTCCTTAGTTTAAGTATGCCATATCTGCAATGGCCCCTGAGACTCTGCAAGGTTTCGGAAGAAAACCTGCGGAGGATCTCGTTCTACAGGCCATTATCTGAAATGGTGTGAATTTTTTAATGTCACAGGCGTCTTCTCTGGCTGCAACTGCTAATGCTGCGACGCTAGAGGATATGGATCAGAAGCTCAAGCATTCCAATAAAGAGCTTGACCTTGTCAACAAATGGCTTGACGAGGCGCAAGGTAAGCCCTTTGATAAGATGTACAACTGCTTGATGTCAGATATTGACGATTTGGACTGTATGCTGATCTTTTAATTTGATTATCTTGCAGCTGCCACTGCTGAAGTCGAGGGCTTGAGAGAGGCTTTGAAGAAAGCTGAGGCAAAGGCGGCTACCAAGAAGACGGTCGCTGACAAGGCGGTGGCCGATCTCGAGCAGGCCAAGCTTGCTGGTGAGCAGCACGAGGCTCGGGTAACCGAGGTGCAAGTGGAGCTCCATAATGCCATCAAGAAGCTTGAAGCCATTGAGAAGGAGCAGGGGGAGCGATCCTCCCAGCTGTCCAAGGCGGACAAGGATCTCCAGGAGGCGAGGACTGAAGCGCGAGGTGTCCGGGAAGAGCTTCGCCAAGTCGGGCAAATTGCAAATGGTAAGAAATACTTACTGCAGAGTGTGTTCGGAGGCAACAGGTTCGCCCTGCTGACGCGGGTCTGGCACTCTGCAGGCGTCTTCGCCGAGCTTCCGAAGAATGTGGCGGCCACCAAGGAGCATTATGCCGCTCACGAGGAGGACTCCACACAGCGGCTCTTCTGGTCGCAGTTTCCGGATTCCGAGTGTCTTGCCCTCCTCAATGATCAAATGAAGCAGCTGATGGAGATGCATCGGATGTCTGAACTGGCCGTGAAGTACCTCTGTGTCAGTCTATGGCCCACAGAGCCCATTCCGGACACCTACTTTGGCCTTGTGCAGAAGTTGCGGGAGGCGCCGCTCCGGATTGACGCCATGAAGCGCTCAGCGTGCCTTGAGGGGGCGAGGCTTGCGTTTGCGAATACCATGGTGCATTGGCCGAAGATTAATCCAATGGACATGGCCACTGGTCCTTCGCCCTAGGGAAAAGAGCATCGCCGCCCTGAGCAATACTTTGCGCAGGTGATGAATGGCGCGCGGGTGATAGGGGGCCAGTGTTCAAAAGATGTAATGCTTGAATGACTGTATTAAGTTTTTATTGATTGGACCTTTATGCTTTATGATGCGTCCGCCTGACTTATTTTATATTGACATGATTTTAATTTTGACTCCTATTCGGCTGTATGTTTATTCTGAAAGCTACTAGTCGTCAGCTTCAGCCCCCAGATGAATGTCACGAGGGGTGTTTTGGCTCCGCGCTGTTACCCTTAGCCAACGTCTTGGTGCCCGGAGGCGGTAGCGCGTGAGCAAAACTAGGCAATCAGACTATTCGGTTTTATTGCTTTCACTTAGCCTTAGGAGCTTGACAGTGGGGGCTAAGGACTAGCCCCCTGTGTTTTGTGATGTACTTGGGGGCAAATGCCTACCCTTTCCGATCACATGGTTTGTGTTAAAACGAACCCTTCATGTGACACGGCAAAATCGCCAACGATTTTTAGAGTCAAACCTCGTCATCAGATCGCTGATCAGCTCGCGCTTACTATGACGGTCAGTTTTCGGCTTTCTCCTCCTAAGGTACTTGACCGGGCGAGCCAGAAGTACAATCGCATGGGTTCTCCCTTTGCCCTCTTAGCCAAACGTGCGGAACATAAGGGGCAAGCACAGGAGACGGGCAACCCAACTATTGACCTAAGACATAGTTCAGAACTTAATGCATATAGTGCAATATCCGAGACGCCGAACACTCTGCGGGAAGCAGTGTCGGACTTGGTGTGCCGAGCTGATATGGAAATCAAGCTCTAGGTTAGTTAACCGATCATATTTTCATGCCGGGTTGTTCGAAGAGCGAGAGGAGAATCAGGAAGGAAATAGACAATCGCAAGATGTGGATATCCGAACACCATAAAGGGTGTTTTTATTATTTCTCGTAGGCTCGAGATGTCTAACCGTACAATTCAAACTGTTAAGGCTTTATTTTAAAAAAAGGAAAAAATTACAGAGTAAAAGTTTATGCAGGGCCTTAATGCGTGAGTCGAAGCCTCGACTGTGCCCTGCTGCACGTCTGCGCCTTTGCTTCTGAGAGGTGGAGGTCGGGACCTTCGGTGAAACCTTGAGGGGAGGGGGTCCTGTCAATGAAGCTTTATGCTGGGAAGGGTATCCGGAATCGTTCACCGGATTGTCCAAAGACAAGGTAATTCCGAAGTTCAGGCCAGCCGAACACATACTTCGGATTCATTGATAAATGCCTCACGGCTGCCCATGGTATTTTGAGTGCGAAATTGTGCTGATGAGGCACGTGGAGTGCGAAGAATGTGGGCGTGCCATGGGGCACGCATCCCTATTTGCGGCGAACGCATGCGGGTTCCCATGACGGGGAACGAGTTTGAACCCGTTTACTATTGTCGCCGGCCTTTACGGCGGGTCGGCATCGGGACCTGTATGGGCCGGTTTGGTCTTTGGCCGCTAGGGCCGCAGTGTGCTCTTCGGTTTGAAGTGAGCGTTCTGTGTTGCCATTGATAGTTATGACACCCGACGGACCAGGCATCTTCAACTTGAGGTACGCGTAATGCGAAACGGCATTGAATTTGGCGAACGTTGTTCGGTCGAGGAGGGCGTGATAGCCGCTACGAAAAGGTGCAATGTCGAAGATCAAGTCCTCGCTTCAGAAGTTATCCGGAGAGCCGAACACTACTTCAAGCGTCACGGTGACTATGCAGCGGGCCTCCACTCCCGGAATGACCCCCTTAAAGGTGGTGTTACTAGGTTTGATCCTTGATTGATCGATCCCCATCTTACTCATTGTATCCTCGTATATCAGATTGAAGCTGCTACCTCCGTCCATTAGGACTCTAGTGAGGTGGAATCCATCAATGATGGGGTCGAGCACTAAGGTTGCAGACCCTCCATGACGTATGCTGGTCGGGTGGTCCCTCCGACCGAACGTGATCGGGTAGGCTGACCATGGATTGAACTTCGGTGCTACTGGCTCGACGGAATACACGTCTCGTAGCGCTCGCTTCTACTTCTTCTTTGGTATGTGGGTTGCGTAGATCATGTTTACCATCTTGACCTAGGAAGGGAAGGGTTTCTGGCCTCCACTATTTGGCCTATGGGGCTCATCATCGTCCTTGCTTCATGGGCTTTTGCCCGAGTCTTTGGCTGTGAGTTTGCCGGCCTGTTTGATCACCCAACAGTTACGGTTGGAGTGGTTGGCAGGCTTCTCTGATGTGTCGTGGATCTGGCAAGGCCTGTCCAGGATTGTGTCTAGTCTGGATGGGCCGTCACTGTTGCCTTTAGAGGCTTTCTTTCGGGGTCCGGACTTCTGGTTTCGGAATCCGGCGTTTACTGTCGTATCCTCGCCCTCGCCGTCATTGTGGCAACGTTTACTCTTGCTGTGTTGGGGCTTTCCATTTCCGTCCTGAACCTCGAAGGTACCAGGTGTGTCGGGGTTGGCGTTTTTGCGAGCGAGCCAACTGTCTTTGCCCGCGCAAAAGCGGGTCATGAGAAAAGTAAGGGCTGCCATAGTTCTTGGTTTGTCCAGGCCAAGCTGTCT
Organism: Thinopyrum elongatum; assembly: GCA_011799875.1. Lineage (NCBI taxonomy): Eukaryota > Viridiplantae > Streptophyta > Magnoliopsida > Poales > Poaceae > Thinopyrum > Thinopyrum elongatum. The sequence continues at coordinate 284,575,452 of CM022297.1, read as the reverse complement.
TACGAGCCATTCGTCCTTGACACTATGCTTGAAAGCGGTCAAGGCTTCAGCATGTGGACAGTCGACAATCTGGTTCTTCTTGGTCAGGAATCAGTTCCAAAATTGTCGGGCAGATTCTCCGGGCTGTTGTGTAATGCGATTTAGGTCGTCAGCGTCCAGAGGCCAAACATAGGTGCCCTGAAAGTTCGCTCAAAAAGCGTCCTCGAGCTCTTCCCAGCAGCCTATAGAGTCTTCGGGAAGGCTGTTCAACCAGTGTCAAGCTGGACCTTTAAGCTTTAGTGGCAAATATTTAATGGCGTGGAGGTCATCTCCTCACGCCATGTGGATGTGGAGGAGGAAATCCTCTATCCATACGGCCGGATCTGTGGTTCCGTCGTATGATTCAATGTTCACAGGCTTGAAGCCTTCCGGGAATTGGTGTTGCATTACCCTCTCTGTGAAGCACATGGGGTGTGCGGTGCCCCGAGCTCGGGCTACATCGCGTCGGAGTTCTTCGGCCCTCCGAGTCTGGTGTTGCTCCCGGATTCTATCGTTTCGGTTTAGCCGATCATAGTACCCTTCCCGGGGAGCGGGAGGGTCTTCTCTGGTACGGCCTCCTCGAGCGTCTAAGTCATGGCGGAGGTCGTACTCGTAGGTGGGCCACACTTGATCTTTGCCGTAACGGCAAGGTGGGGCGGCTGGGTGTTCGGCCTCATCAGCTTCTCTGTCCGCCCTCTAGGGGGGCTGTCCGGCTGTTCGGCGTTTGTGTATGTCGGGCGTGTTTGCTCTACGGCCTCATCATCAAACTGCGGCAGTAGTCTTCGCTTGGGATAACTTTTGGTTGGCTATTCGCGGCCATACCCTTCTTCGGCGGCTAGGACTTTGGTCCATCGGTCGTTGAGGGTGTCCTGTTCGGCCTTGATTTTACGTTTTTGTTTCTTCAGGCTGCGGGCGATGGCTAAAAGCCTCCGCTTGAACCGTTCCTGCTCCAGAGGGTCTTCGGGGACGATGAAATTGTCATCCCCGAGACTGACCTCCTCTTCAGAGAGTGAGAGGTAGTTGCTATCCTCGGAGTCGTCAGGGTTTTTCTGGGTTGAGCGGGTCCTCCTGCCCCGCGGGGTCATCCTGATGATGTTCATTGGCTGCGTCTCCAGCGAGGTCATCCGTACTTCTTACGGTGCTGTTCTCCGCAGAGTCCATGTTGCTCGCATGGCTTCGACGTGGCTTTGATCGACGACGCTGTTTTCGGTGTTTGGGCGGCTCATCTCTAGGCTTGTCTCGGTCCTGATTGGGAGTGCCATCACCGTCCTTGGGGGTGTCCACCATGTAAATATCGCAGGTGGATGTGGCCGACCAGCGGCCGGTGACCGGGGGGGGGGACATCATCGGTATTAGCCGTTTCTCTGCTATCCTCCTCCATGTATTCGGCATTTTCCGAATTATAATCTAGCATATTGGTTAAATCACCGACAGTGGCTACCAAGTGGGTGGTGGGTGGGACGTAAATTCCCCGTGGTACGCCTCGAAGGGTTGATGATTGTGAGCGGAGGGCAGGTCCTCCTGGATGGTCATTTTTTGGATTCGGTCTAGCGCCTTGTTTAGCATAGCGAGGGTTGCCGAATTCGAGGGCTCTAGGCCGGATTCTGTTGTAACGGGGTGAGGGGCAGTCAGTGCCCTGACCGGTCCTTGGTTTCCACAGGCCGAGCTGAACTCGGGGTGCGGAGCCGGATCCTTGAGGGGGCCGGATTGTCGCTGGAGATCAGGGACGGGCCTTAGTGTTTGCGTGTAGTTTCCACGCTGGGGTTCGAGATCGAGCTGCTTCGGGCCGGGGTGACCCCTGGCCATTGGCTACCGCTTCGTCGTAAGGGCTCAAGGCCAGAGGAGCGTTATGAAGGAAGGGTTCGGCCGAGATTGACTCTTGGCTTCTGCCTCCTGATTCTGCCTCGAAGGCCAAAGATAGGCCCTCCGCCGACATGGTGGATCCGGCCGGAGGTGGAATCTGTCCCCTGCTCGAAGCGGAGCCTCTTGGCTCGAAGCTGTTCGGAGGGCGGGGGCCGATCTGTAGATTTGACCAGAGGGGGACTCCAGAGTGGGCACGGCGAGGCCTGCGAGGGTGTGGGAGGGGGAAGTGAATCCGGCAAAGACAAGATCGCCCCGCGTGTCCGCAACGTATTCCAGATTACCGAATCGAATTCGATGTTCAGGAGAGAAATTGTCGATCTGATCCAAACGACCAGTCGGGTCAGCGTGCAGCACGATGCTGCCAAACGCGAAGAGTTGACCGGGGACAAAGAAGTCCCCGGACCCAATGCCTTCTCCTATGATCAGGCGAGCCATCGATCATTTGGGCGACCCACGGCGGAACTCTCAATGAAAGCACCAATGTCGGTGTCAAAACCGGCAGACCTCGGGGTAGGGGGTCCCAAGCCGTGGATCTAGGGCCGATGGGGAACAACGGACGATGAACACGATGTTTACCCAGGTTTGGGCCCTCTCAAAGTGGTAATACCCTACGTCCTGCTTGATTGTATTGGATGTATAGTATGGTTACAGAATGGATCTACCTCGAGATCAGCATGAGCTAAACCCTAAGGTGATGAGGTGATGAATGTAGCTCTAGCCCTAAAGACTACAACCCCCGGTTTATATAGAAACCGATAGGGTTAGGGTTACCGAAGATAGATTACAATGAGGGGTAAAGAGATCCTGCCTCTCCTTGACTTGGAGGGCACACCACGGCTTCATAGATCTTCTATCGCTATGCGGCTTCGCCAATCTGGCCCACATTCGATGGGCCGACGTCCTGAGGACCCCTTAGTCCATAACTCCCTCAGGGTCCTTTCTAGAGAAGGAGTTTCTCTCGAAAGAAGTGAGTGGGAGGAAAGTAGAACTTGATGAGGTAGTTGTACCTTCTCTCCAATTGGAAAGTAGTACATCAAAGAAAGTCGTTCCCGTGATGCCTACACCAACCAGAGAGGAAGCAAATGATGATGATCATGAAACTTCAAAACAAGTTACTACTGAACCTCGTAGGTCAACCAGAACGCGTTCCGTACCAGAGTGGTACGGCAATCCTGTTCTGGAAGTTATGTTATTAGACCATGGCGAACCTACAAGCTATGAAGAAGCTATGATGAGCCCAGATTCCGATAAATGGATTGAGGCCATGAAATCTGAGATAGGATCCATGTATGAGAACAAAGTATGGACTTTGGTGGATTTACCCGATGATCGGCAAGCCATAGAGAATAAATGGATCTTTAAGAAGAAGACCGACGCTGATGGTAATATTACTGTCTACAAAGCTTGACTTGTCGCGAAAGGTTTTTCGACAAATTCAAGTGGTTGACTACGATGAGACTTTCTCACCCGTAGTGATGCTTAAGTTTGTCTGAATCATGTTAGCAATAACCGCACTTTCTGATTATGAAATCTGGCAAATGGATGTCAAAAACCTTGCATTCCTTAACGGGTTTCTTGAGGAAGAGTTGTATATGATGCAACCAGAAGTTTTTTGTCGATCCTAAAGGTGCTAACAAAGTGTGCAAGCTCTAGCGATCCATCTATGGACTGCTGCAAGCATCTCGGAGTTGGAATATACGCTTTGATGGGGTGATCAAAGCATATGGTTTTATATAGACTTACGATGAAGCCTGTATTTACAAGAAAGTGAGTGGGAGCTCTGTAGCATTTCTGATATGATATGTGGATGACATATTGTTGATTGGAAATGATATAGAATTTCTGGATAGCATAAAAGGATACTTGAATAAGAATTTTTCAATGAAAGACCTCAGTGAAGCTACTTATGTATTGAGCATCAAGATCTATAGGGATAGATCGAGACGCTTAATAGGACTTTCACAACACACATACCTTGACAAAGTTTTGAAGAAGTTCAAAATAGATCAGTCAAAGAAAGGATTCTTGCCTGTATTGCAAGGTGTGAAGTTGAGTAAGACTCAAAACCCGACCATAGAAGAAGATAGAGAGAGAATGAAAGTCATTCCCTATGCCTCAGCCATAGGTTCTATAAAGTTTGCCATGCTGTGTACCAAACCTGTTGTGTACCTTGCCATGAGTTTGGCAAGGGGGTACAATAGTGATCTAGGAGTAGATCACTGGATAACGGTCAAAATTATCCTTAGTTACCTAGGAGGACTAAGGAGATATTTCTCGGTTATGGAGGTGATAAAGAGTTCATCGTAAAGGGTTACGTCGATGCAAGATTTGACGCCGATTCGAATGACTCCGAGTCTCAATCTGGATACATATTGAAAGTGGGAGCAATTAGCTAGAGTAGCTCCATGCAAAGCTTTGTAGACATAGAAATTTGCAAAGTACATATGGATCTGAATGTGACAGACCCGTTGACTAAACTTCTCTCACAAGCAAAACATGATCACACCTTAGTACTCTTTGAGTGTTAGTCACATGGTGATGTGAACTAGATTATTGACTCTAGTAAACTCTTTGGGTGTTGGCCACGTGGCGATGTGAACTATGGGTGTTAATCACATGGCGATGTGAACTAGATTATTTGACTCTAGTGCAAGTGGGAGACTGATGGAAATATGCCCTAGAGGCAATAATAAAATGGTTATTATTATATTTCCTTAATCATGATAAAGGTCTATTATTCATGCTAGAATTGTATTGATCGGAAACTTAAATACATGTGTGGATACATAAACAAATACCGTGTCCCTAGTGAGCCTCTACTAGACTAGCTCGTTGACCAAAAGATGGTTAAGGTTTCCTAACCATAGACATGAGTTGTCATTTGATAACGGGATCACATCATTAGGAGAATGATGTGATGGACAAGACCCATCCGTTATCTTAGGATATGATCGTTCAATTTATTGCTATTGCTTTCTTAATGTCAAATACATATTCCTTCGACTATGAGATCATGCAACTCCTGGATACGAGAGGAATACCTTGTGTGCTATAAAACGTCACAACGTAACTGGGTGATTATAAAGATGCTCTATAGGTATCTCCGAAGGTGTCTGTTAAGTTGGCATGGATCGATATTGGGATTTGTCACTCCGTGTATCGGAGAGGTATCTCTGGGCCCTCTCAGTAATACACATCATAAGAAGCTTGCAAGCAAAGTGAATAAGGAGTTAGTTACGAGATGATATATTACGGAACGAGTAAAGAGACTTGCCGGTAATGAGATTGAACTAGGTATGAAGATACCGACGATCGAATCTCGGGCAAGTAACATACCGATGGATAAAGGGAATTACGTATGTTGTCGTAACGGTTCGACCGATAAAGATATTCGTAGAATATGTGGGAACCAATATGGGCATCCAGGTTTCGCTATTTGTTATTGACCGGAGACGTGTCTCGGTCATGTCTACATAGTTCTCGAACCCGTAGGGTCTGCACGCTTAACATTCGTTGACGATATAGTGTTATATGAGTTATATGATTTGGTGACCGAATGTTGTTCCGAGTCCTAGATGAGATCATGGACATGATGAGGAGCTCCGGAATGGTCTAGAGGTAAAGATTGATATATAGGACGATGATATTCGGACACCGGAAGAGTTTCGGAGTGAACTGGGTAGTCATCGAAATACCGGAGGGGGTTCCAGACACCCCCGGGAGGGTGATGGGCCTATTAGGCCATTAGAGGGGAGCACACCAGCCCACAAGGGGCTGGCGCACCCCCCCTATGGCAGCCGGCCTATGGGAGAAAGGAAAGGAGGGGGATTCGGCCTCCCCCTTCCTTCCCTCTCCCCCCTTTCCTTTCCCCCTCCGGCATATATGGTAAGTGGGGCGTGGCCAGGGCAGGGGCCCAAGTAGGATTCGGCCCTACCTGGGGCACCTCCTAGCTGCTCCCCTCTCCCCCCCCACCTATATATATGTGGGAGGGGGGCGCCACACACAATAACGACAATCTCTTAGCCGTGTGCGATGGCCCTCTCCACAGTTTCATCCCTCGGTCATATTTTCGTAGTGCTTAGGCGAAGCCCTGCAGAGATAGCATCACCATCACCATCGCCACACTGTCGTGCTGCCGGAACTCATCCACTACTTCGCCATCTTGCTGGATCAAGAAGGCGAGGATGTCACTGAGCTAAACGTGTGCTGAACGTGGAGGTGCCGTACGTTCGGTACTTGATCGGTTGGATCGCGAAGAAGTTCGACTACATCAACCGCGTTACTAAATGCTTCCACTTACGGTCTACGAGGGTACATAGACACACTCTCCCCCTTGTTGCTATGCATCTCCATGGCTAGATCTTGCGTGTGCGTAGAATTTTTTTGTTTTCGATGCAACGTTTCCCAACAGTTACTGCTACCTCTACGTCGTCGTCGACAAGTTCACCAAGTGGGCGGAGGTGGAGCCCGTGTGCACCATCCCCGCCGGCTCGGCAGTCAAGTTCATCAAGGTCCTCGTAAGCCAGTTCGGTGTCCCCAACTGTTTCATTATTGACAATGGCTCCCAATTCACAAGCAACCTCTTCAGGACATATTGTGCTAACCTTGGAACGCAGATATGCTACGCTTCGGTGGCGGAACCGCGGAGCAACGACCAGGCCGAGCGCGCCAACGCGGAGGTCCTAAGGGGCCTCAAGACAAGAAGCTTCAAGAAGAAGCTTGAGGCATGCGGCAGGGGTTGGCTCGATGAGCTTTAGTCCGTGCTGTGGTCCGTCCGCACCACTGCGACTAAGCCCATAGGCGAGACCCCGTTCTTCCTCGTCTACGGGGCTGAGGCGGTCCTCCCGCACGAGGTCAAGCATTGCTCCCTGCGGGTCTTGGCGTTCGACGAGGCGCATCAGGATGCCTCGTGGGGAACTGATCTCGTACTCGGAGAGGAGGCCCGTCGCTAGGCCTCTCTTCGTGCCGCGAGGTACCAGCGGGCGCTACGGCGCTACCACTGCCGCAACATCCGCCCCCGGACCCTCGAGGTCGGGGACCTTGTCCTGAGGCGGGTCCTCTCCAGGGAGGGCCTCCACAAGCTCTCACCCATGTGGGAGGGCCCGTTCAGGGTCGCCCGCGTCTCTAGGCCTGGCGCCGCACTCGTGGAGACAGAGGACGGGGTCCCCGTCCAGAATGCTTGGAACATCCAGCATCTCCGCAAGTTCTACCCGTGGCACTCTCACGTAATAATGAGTGGGGCTGTACATGCCCCGGAGGTCCCGGTGCGCCGCCCCTCGGCCCTGCGGGAGCTCCCACCCACGCCCTAGCGGAAGCCCCATGCTCCATGCTGGCGGACGACACGGTCAATCAACGACTATGCCCACGCCTAGTGGAGGCCCATTGCTCCGCGCTGGTGGGAAGACTAGAAGACTAGTGTAGGCGCCGGACGCGCTGTTCTTTCGCTTGCTCTTATAACCAAATTTGCCACTTCTTGGAATGAAGTTTGAAGTTCTCGCGTCTTTGTTCGAAAAGGGGTGGGAATTTTTCTCCTTGCAGTGTTTTCTTTCTTGGATTTCGTTTTGAAGAGGAGTGGCAGCTGCCCGTTGCTTCCCCCATAGCATCCTGCGAGCGGGGGCTGGGCACGGTGTGTATGCCTGTGCCAGCCTAGGCCACCAGCCGTGAGCCCGCCCATGCGCACACCTCGCCAAGACCTTGCCAACTGAATTCTCGCGCGACACTCTCGAGCGAGCCAACGGGCACATATTGCTTTCGACCCCTAGCCTCAGGAGCGCTCGTCTCCTGGCCCTGCAGGGCACCACGACCCGGCATATCAGCGATGATCGACCCTTGCTCAGGGGCTCTAAGCCCAGGGTAGCTACCGGAGAAGGACGACTGAAGAAAGAACAATCACGATTGGGCTCGTTATCAAGGAATCATACGTAAAGTGCGCTTTGGCGTCTTCACGAGGTTCGATGCCTGGCAGAGGCATTTCCGGAGGCACCGAGTCGTCGTGAGCCCCCCATTAGCCGCGTGAGGGGCGAGCCCTTCGAGGCTCCGGAGCCATCTGGTTCACAAGGAGGAAGCCTCCCCGACAAGCTCTCCAAGCTGCCTCGGCGCCCCAGCAGCGTCCTCGCAGGAGCAAGAGGCGAGCTCCAGAGGAGCGCGCCCTCGCGACGCAGGAACCCACCACGGGTCATGAGCGTGCCAAGCTAAGTCATTCTAACCACGCTGGGCGGGAGCCTTTCAATTAGTAATAACATAAGTGCTGGAATATGAACGAGGAACATAGATATAAAAGGTGCAAGAACCGCAGTTCATTACATGCCCCGCGGGGCCCTTCATGGTTCTTAATGACGATGACATGTACCTAGGGTAGGGTCTTAGGCCTGACCTGGACGCCCTACCCAAGGACAGTACACAAGAGTCAAGGCCTATAAAGTTCAACAGAAGATACCGACTGAAATCCTCATGAAGTGCAGCCCACTCGACAGAATATTCCACTCGGATATCCCAATTCCACTCGACCATCACTATTTCACTCGACCGTACAAGAATCCACTCGGAGTACAGAAGACCTAGAGTCACCATGGGTGGCAACGGTCAGGCATTCACTCCGTCGCCATAAAGATCATTTAATACGGGCGTTACCAGTAACATTCAAGACTTAACTCTCATTGAACCCTTGCATAACTGAGGGCAGCGAGAGGTCGGCGCACTCTATATAAGCCACCCCTCCCCTCTGGCACAAGGGTTCGCACCCCCTGTAACTATTCAACACTCCAATCAACAAAGCTCCGCGGCACCGAGACGTAGGGTTGTTACCTCCTCCGAGAGGGGCCTGAACTCGTAAACCTGAGTGTACAACCTCGCTGTAGCTAGGACTCTGCCCTCTCCTACGTACCCCTACTTCTACTGTCAGACTCGTTCCCATGACAGTTGGCGCCCACCGTGGGGCAGGCGTCGGAGCGACTTTCGGTGAGGTTGCGATCTTTGATCTTCGTCAACATGGCTTCCGGCGGTGGATTGTCTTTGGGTCGCGAGATCCGTCTTGGTGCGCTCACCTTCATCGCCGACGATTTGGCCTAGCTCCAAGAGGCCCCCCTGGACGTTGAGGCACTTCCCATCCGCGGGGTGGCGCACTTCCGTGTGAGTGCCTGCGGCGTCCTCCTGCGGCAGCCATCGACTCGGTATCAATTGGCTCCCGCCGCGTCTTTGCTCCCCGTGGCCCGTCGCCGCAAGCGATCCGGTCGCTCGCAGCTCCAGCGGTGGGTGAAGCACGCGGTGGCTCGTCAGTCGGCCATACCTCAAATCATGGCAATCGAGCCCGATGAGTCCCTTTATGGCTTGTTCGATCTGTCGACTGGCCACTCGGAAACCCTCTCCGAGTGCAAAAGCAACGACCCCGCGGCGGAGGTCCTCATGGTGGGCCCTCAGAGCAGCCCCCCATGGTTTCCCCATGGCGGGGGCGGTGGCGGCGATCCAGCGCACGACGACGATGAGTACTATCCTCAAGCCCTCACTACAGAGCAGAGGGAAGAGCTGCAGTGCAGGAATGATCAAGCTCTCCAGACCCCTATCGTTGGGGAGACCTCCGAAGCTCGGGCCTTGGAGGCTACGAGCTTAGCCACTCTGGCTGAGCGTACGCACCTGGAGAATCTTCAGCAAGTACTCGACAACCGTGCCCGCAGGCAAATTCTGAGTTCCAGTCGATGGCAGCGACAGTTGTTCCCGACTGAGCATCAAGATGAATGTCAGGTATACCGTACCCCGATCCAGAATGTTGTAGCGGCTGCACGCATTGCAGATTCTATCCAGCCATCATGTTCCGAGGCTGGGAGAGGGTTGCAGTAGATTCGAGCACTGCTCAAGGCGGCCGGAGAGCAGAACTCAGCTGTTTCTCAGTCACGCAACATGATTCAATGCAGGTCTGTCAGGGCAGACACAGTTCAGTCAGCACATAGCCCAAGATCGCCTCCGCGGCGCGAAGATCGTGGTTATCGCCAGGACCAGTACCTTGGTCAAGGCCACGGGCAGTTTGATCCTCTATATCATCGCGATGACCATCTTCAAGTGCCTACGCCCCCTCCGAGGGGTGGTTCGTATGCACCCCGGCGGTATGATGACAGGCACCCGTACCGTGACGAGCGGAGAGTTCTAGTCGACCCAAGAGAGCCTGGGTTCGATGCGAGGTCAGTCCTTGTACAGGGCCTAGTTGACAGAGGCAGAGCTAACAGAGAAGGGCTGGACAGAGATCGTCCGAGTGGAAGCAGGGCATTCGTCTCCGGGCCCGAGTGTTTCAGCGGAGCCATTCGAGCAGCCGAGATTCCCCCCAACTTCAGATTAGCTGCAGGAGTGAGCAAGTTTACTGGTGAGTCAAAGCCACACACATGGCTGGAAGATTACCGAGTGGCAATGCGGATTGGTGGAGGCAACGACGAAGTAGCCACGAAGCACCTCCCCTTGATGCTTGAAGGTTCCGCCAGGGCTTGGTTGAATCAGTTGGCTCCTGCTAGCATTTTCTGTTGGGAAGACTTGGCCCGAGTGTTTATCAAGACATTTGAAGGCACTTGCAAGCGTCTCGCTGGGCTGCCTGAATTGCAGCATTGTGTCCAAAAACCGAATGAAACCTTGAGGGATTACATCCAGCGGTGGACTACACTTCACCATCTGGTGGAAAATGTTTTAGAGCACCAAGCGGTCTGCGCTTTTAAGGAAGGCGTTCGGTACAGAGAGCTCACACTAAAATTTGGCCGCTCCAGACCCATGACTCTGAATCGGATGATGGAGATAGCCACTCGGTACGTGAATGGTGAAGAAGAAGACCGACTCTAGAATGGCAAGGGGAAAACAGTCGACCCCAATACTGGGGGCGGAAATCCCAGTCGGAAGCAGAAACGCAAGGCTGAAGCCGCAGGACAGGCTGAAGCAGCAGTGGTGAATACCCAAGGAAAGTTTAAGGGAAAACCTAAGGGGCCGTGGGTGCCCAAAAAGGTGAAAGATCAGTCCAGCCAGGACGTCCTGGATTTGCCGTGTCACATTCACACGAAGAAGGATGAGGAGGGTAACTTGATTCTGCCCAAGCATACCACTCGACAGTGCAAACTCCTAATTCAGCAGTTCCGAGAGGGCCAGCCCAGTGAGAAGGACTCTGATAAGGACGAAGATGAGGAAAAAGACGATGGTTACCCGAAGGTCAATGCTACCTTGGTGATTTTTTCTGATGTTGAGAGCAAAAGTCGACTGAAAGTCATAAACAGAGAAGTGAACATGGTTGCTTCGGCAACTACAACATACCTGAAGTGGTCGAAGACTCCCATTACATTCGACCAGTCTGACCACCCAGCTCACTTTGCTACCCCCGGGCGGCAAGCTTTGGTGGTCGACCCAGTCGTTGGGAGCACCCGACTGACTAAAGTTCTCATGGATGGAGGCAGTGGTCTGAACATTCTGTATGCTGAGACCCTCCAGGGGATGGGCATCCCGATGTCCCAGCTCAGTGAAAGCAATATGCAGTTCCACGGAGTCATCCCAGGGAAGAAGGCAAGGTCACTCGGACAGATTGCTCTTGATGTAGTTTTTGGTGATTCCAAGAATTTTCGCAAGGAGAAGTTGACGTTTGAGGTAGTGGATTTCCACAGTGCCTATCATGTTATTCTGGGCAGACTAGCATATGCTCGTTTCATGGCCCATCCATGTTACGTGTATCTTAAGTTAAAGATGCCCGGGCCCAAAGGTGTGATTACGGTCACTGGGAATAGGCAGAGAGCGGAGGAATGCCTCCAGAAAGGTTCCAAGATTGCTGATGAGCAAATGGCAGTTGTGGAGCTGGAAGAATACAAGAAGAACGCCGATCCGAGTGATTTACTCCACGCAAAGAAGCCTGCTTCTAAGTCTGCTTTTCAGTCGGCCGGCAAGACGAAGCCAGTTCACATTCACCCGACGGATCCCACAGCTGCTCCGACCCGCATCTTGATGACACTCGACAGCAAATAGGAAGCCGCGCTCATCCAGTTCCTCCGTGAGAACTGGGACATCTTCGCATGGAAACCTTCAGACATGCCAGGTGTACCCAGGGGACTGGCTGAGCACCGTTTGCGTGTCGACTCCAAAGCCAAACCAGTCAAAGAGCATCTCCGTCGGTCCGCCGCGGAAAAGAGGAAGGCGATTGGCGAGGAAGTGGCTCGGCTCCTAGCAGCTGAGTTCATCCGCGAGATATACCACTCCGAGTGGCTCACCAATGTCATCACGGTCCCCAAGAAGGATAATTCACTTCGTATGTGTATTGACTTCAAGCATATCAATTGGGCCTGCCCGAAAGATCATTTTCTGCTCCCCCGCATCGATCAGATAGTCGACTCGACTGCGGAATGCGAGCGCTTGTCTTTTCTAGATGCATATTGCAGGTACCATCAGATCCGACTGTTTGGACCCGATGGCTCCTGCAGTCTCATAATGATTGTTCTCACATAAACATGTGTTCAAATCCTTGAGTGGATGACTTAGCTGCGGAACCCGTTTTTCGCCTAACTTTAAAAATCTACTCCGAGTGGAGAGCAGTCCTCCCACTCAGGGGCTTAGCTGCGACCCCGTACTCGCCTAAGTTAAAAACTACTCCGAGTGGAGAGCAATCCTCTCACTCAGGGGCTTAGCTGCGACCCCGTACTCACCTAAGTTAAAAACTACTCCGAGTGGAGAGCAATCCTCTCACTCGGGGGCTTAGCTGCGACCCCGTACTCGCCTAAGTTAAAAACTACTCCGAGTGGAGAGCAATCCTCTCACTTGGGGGCTTAGCTATGACCCCGTAATCGCCTAAGTTAAAAACTACTCCGAGTGGAGACCAATCCTCTCACTCGGGGGCTTAGCCGTGACCCCGTACTCACCTAAGTTAAAAGCTACTCCGAGTGTAGAGCAATCCTCTCATTCGGGGGCTTAGCCGCGACCCTGTACTCACCTAAGTTAAAAGCTACTCCGAGTGGAGAGCAATCCTCTCACTCGGGGACTTAGCCGTGGCCCCGTACTCGCCTAAGTTAAAAGCTACTCCGAGTGGAGAGCAATCCTCTCACTCGGGGGCTTAGTTGCGACCGCGTACTCGCCTAAGTTAAAAACTACTCCGAGTGGAGAGCAATCCTCTCACTCGGGGGCTTAGCTGCGACCCCGTACTCGCCTAAGTTAAAAGCTACTCCGAGTGGAGAGCAATCCTCTCACTCGGGGGCTTAGCTGCGACCCCGTACTCGCCTAAGTTAAAAACTACTCTGAGTGGAGAGCAATCCTCTCACTCGGGGGCTTAGCTGCGACCCCGTATTCGCCTAAGTTAAAAACTACTCCGAGTGGAGAGCAATCCTCTCACTCGGGGGCTTAGCTGCGACCCCGTACTCGCCTAAGTTAAAAACTACTCTGAGTGGAGAGCAATCCTCTCACTCGGAGGCTTAGCTACGACCCCGTACTCGCCTAAGTTAAAAACTACTCCGAGTGGAGAGCAATCCTCCCACTCGGGGGCTTAGCCGCGAACCAGTTTCGCCTAAGTTAAAATTTACTCCGAGTGGAGAGCAACCCTCCCACTCGGGGGCTTAGTCGCGAACCAGTTTCGCCTAAGTTAAAACTACTCTGAGTGGAGAGCAATCCTCCCACTCGGGGACTTAGCCGCGAACCAGTTTCGCCTAAGTTAAAATCTACTCCGAGTGGAGAGCAATCCTCCCACTCGGGGGCTTAGCCGCGAACCAGTTTCGCCTAAGTTAAAACTACTCCGAGTGGAGAGCAATCCTCCCACTCGGGAACTTAGCTGTGACCCAGTTTCGCCTAAGTTAAAATTCACTCCGAGTGGAGAGCAATCCTCCCACTCATGGGCTTAACCGCAACCCCGTACTTGCCTAAGTTAAAAGCTACTCCGAGTGGAGAGCAATCCTCCCACTCGGAGGCTTAGCCGCGAACCAGCTTCGCTTAAGTCAAAAAATCCGATCACTCAAAACATTCTGGAAGCGAAAAAGCAACATCCGGATAAATCCGTCAAAGTTTCAGGACTGCAAACAAAAGTACTCGGGCACCAGACCCGAAAGAGTTTAATGGTTACACGATCACTCGGCATTCCGAGGCAAATAAGGTCGAATCAATAAAGGTTTTTTTCACTCGGCAGGAGGAGGACTCGCTGGCTCGACGAAGATGTCCAGGTCGATGCCGTCAGCTATGCGAGTGGCTGCCTCAATGAAGGTCTCCATGAAGGATTCAAATTGGAGCTTCTTCGTGTTCGCCACTTGAAGAGCTTTCAGCTTGTCCTCCCTAGCCTCCTTGCAGTGGACACGAACGAGTGATAAGGCCACATCAGCTCCGCAACGAGCAGCTGACTTCTTCCAAGCTTGCACTCGACCAGGGATATCATTGAGGTGAGTCATCAGTGACTCGAGGTCATTCTGAAGAGTGTCCTCTGGCCATAGCTCCTTGTCTATCCGAGTCAGTGCGACCTTCAATCGAGCAATGTACCCCAAGACACTGTTGAGACGAGCTTCAAGTCGCATCACATTCATGGCAGCTTCGTCTTTGACGAGTGACTTTGTGGGGTCCAAGCCTGGTTCAATCTGTTCGGTCTCCTGCTCAAAATTCTGGCAGAACTCTGCACAAAGAAAGAAAGTATGGGTCAATAGCAGCAGCATTATGCGGAAGTTTCTGAATTCACTCGGACGAAGAAATATACCTTCAAGCATGATGTACATCTTCTTTGCGAGACCTCCCAAGTAAACCTCTAGCTCGTCTCTCTTCCGAGTGAGCTCATCCACCTTGTCAGCCAGGGCCACTTTCTCTTCTCTCAGTTGTGCAGCTTCTTTCTTCGCATCATTGACAGTAGTCTTCAGATTGGCATTTTCCTCCTCGAGTTTGCCGACTGAAGCTAGCTTTCTCCCAGCCAGTTCAATCTTCTCACGCGCCACCTTCTGCGCCCCCGCAAGATCAGTGTCCTTCTTCTCCAATGCCTGCTTCAGAGTGTCTAAAGAAATAACATTCTTCAGTCGTGCTTGGAGTTGGCGGTTTTCACTACGCACATCTACTCGAGTGGAATCACTCGGTTCAAGGGACGGACAAGAAGAAACTGCGAAGCATACAGTCAACAAAATAGTACCTCCCATGGTCTTCACTTCAGCCTGAGCTTCCTTCAGATTCTTCTTGGCAAGTTCCAGATCAATTTGGAGTTGGATCTTCTCCTTCTCTAGGGCAATGTACTGAGTCCCAAGTTCACAGGATTTCCGCAATCAACAAAAAGACAATTCAGTCAACAAAAAGAAAGACCCTTCACTTCTGAGTGGAAAAAAGCAAATCCAGATTGCTGATTATCAAAGGGGTTCTAAGACCACCGCCGAATCAAACATTCGACGGCGGTCTCGGGGACTACACCCAGTGGGTGCACTTAGCGTGCCCCCACTGGTTTGATCTTCCACTTGGCACGGCCTGTCCAGCCCGAGTGGAAGAAAAAAAAATCCCTTGTTCTTATACCCCCGCCGACTGCCCGCAGTCGACAGCGGTCTCGGGGACTACACCCAGTGGGTGCACTCAGCGTGCCCCCACTGGATCAGTTACCCACTCGGCACGGCCCAACCAACCCGAGTGAAGAGCTACAAGCAAACACATTCTATAGACCTCCACTGAATCAAACATCCGACGGCGGTCTCGGGGACTACACCCAGTGGGTGCACTCAGCGTGCCCTCACTAGATCAGGTACCCACTCGACACGACTTGACTGACTCGAGTGGAAGAACTACACAGGAAAAGAAAACACCCAGTGGGTGTACAGATGCAAGGCACAGACCCATGATAGATGCACATTAAAGGTTCCAAAACGTTCATCCATGGGCATCTTACGAATAATAAAGCAACAGTTTTCAGATAGCATATCCTAGCAGAGCAAGGTTCAAGTTGAAAATCCAGTCGGAAATCAACTTACAATCATACTTACTCGGACATTGGCCTGGAGGGCAGAGCTGGCGTCATAAGCAACCTTACTGGTCTCATACACCACCTTCAGTCGGTCCATCATCAAACCAAATTGGATCATTGCTTCCTTGGCTGCTCCTGTTTGGTCCTCCGGCACATGATGCAGACCAAACGGAGTCAACGATGGATTCGATGACGTAGCTGGAGGGGTCAGAGGTTGGGGTTGCCCAGTCGGGCCCGAAGTTTGAACAGTCGATGCAGGAGGCTGGTCAGTCGACAGAGGGACAGCAAAAGAAACAGTAGCTCGAGACGTGTCACCAGGTTCTTGAACAACGGGCTCAGACGGCGGGCGAGACGCCCGGCTGGAAGACACTCTCTTGCTCAAGGCCCTGCCCCTTCTTCCTGTGCTCCTCGAAGGTTCATCCTCGTCATCATACGGAAGTTGGATAACATCTGTTGGCACTACAATCACTCGACAGTAAGATTCCAGTCGGTCACCAAAATAGTTGACAGGGCGTAAGCACGTCTGCAGTATCATACATGCTCGAGAAGTGGCCATGTCTGCGGTATCCGCGTCAGCCTGCTCCTCGTCGATCCTCATGGGAGACGTCCTAGAAGTAGCAGCCCTGGAGGTCCAAAATCTCATTCGATCAAACAAACAAGAAGTTCCACAACATAAATAAAGAAGAAGAAGAAGAAACACTTACGCCGAAGCGACAGGCACAACAACTTTGATCCTAGGCAGAGCCTTCCGGGGTTTTGGCGCGGTGACCTTGGCTTGCTTTGCGGTCTTCTCCGTCGGCTCGGGAGTTGACGTCCGAGTGCGCTTTGAAGTCTTCGCACTCGACGCCGCTGTCTTGCCGTGACCGACTGCAGGATCCTATGACTGCTTGGTGCATCGCTCGGAGCGTGGCGGTGACTCGACCTCCTCGCTGTCATCAGACTCGTCGCTGTCATCGTCACTGTCGTCAGCATAATCAATCCCAGCGCATCCCGCAACTGGCGCAGGCTCGATACAAGGCGAAAAAGGCGGCGCGAGGATCGAGGAGTCCCTATCCACCTGCCCCGCTTACCGCGCCACGCCCCGACCCGCGCGCTTCTCCAAATTTTGAATCCCGTGAGATCCGGGCTCCGCAAAGCAGTCGATCACATCGGAGATATGCGAATCCAATTTACCCGAAGACATGCCGCATAATTCACTCAGAAATTCCAGAAGCCAGAATCGATCAAGGCAACTGACGAAGGGTTAGTATACCAACATGCTTCCAGACCCCTAAGGAAATGTCTCCGAGACATTGAATCGGGTCGGAACCAACTTCAACCCTTCTTCACTCGGTCCTCAATCCATTCGGGGGCTAATGACAATGACATGTACCTAGGGTAGGGTCTTAGGCCTGACCTAGACGCCCTACCCAAGGACACTACACAAGAGTCCAAGGCCTATAAAGTTCAACAGAAGATACTGACTGAAATCCTCATGAAGTGCAGCCCACTCGACAGAATATTCCACTCGGATATCCCAATTCCACTCGACCATCACTATTTCACTCGACCGTACAAGAATCCACTCGGAGTACAGAAGACCTAGAGTCACCATGGATGGCAACGGTCAGGCATTCACTCCGTCACCGTAAAGATCATTTAATACGGGCGTTACCAGTAACATTCAGGACTTAACTCTCATTGAACCCTTGCGTAACTGAGGGCAGCGAGAGGTCGGCGCACTCTATATAAGCCACCCCTCCCCTCTGGCACAAGGGTTCGCACCCCTCTAACTATTCAACACTCCAATCGACAAAGCCTCCGTGGCACCGAGACGTAGGGCTATTACCTCCTCCGAGAGGGGCCTGAACTCATAAACCTGAGTGTACAACCTCGCCGTAGCTAGGACTCTGCCCTCTCCTACATACCCCCTACTTCTACTGTCAGACTCGTTCCCACGACACTTAATGCAGGAAATAAAAAAACAAAGAAGCGGCCTCTCGAGGACCGCTGCTCCTGAGGCCTGGCTCCACCGTCGCCCGCGCTCAGTCGGTGTCCTCCTCCTGCTTGACGGGGGCGCGGTGGCGTGGCGGCTCGACGTCCTCCTGAGCCGGGGCACGGCCGCGTAGTGGCTCGTCGTCCTTCTTGGTCCGGGCGTGGCGGCTCGGCGTAGTCGTCGTCGCTTGAGCTTCCCCCGAAGGAGGCGCCGCTACTGCTGGAGGTGCCACAGCCGTCGCCAAGTGCAAGTTCACCGCCGAGGACGCCGCCGCCGCGCTGATCGTCATCGTCGGAGGGGTGGTCGCTGTCGGCACCATCGCCCTCTGGGCAGCACTCCAGGCGTCTGCCGTCCTCCCTGAAGATCCTGACGAAGAGCGTTGCCACCCCGTTGTACTTAAAATGGAGGGTGCGCCTCCCCTTCAGGCCACGGGCGCGGGAAAACGACTGCCATCCGCGGGTCAGGAACACGTAGCCGGCGGGGGTGACCTCGACCTCCACCCATGTTGCAGCAACCATCGGGCTGCAGCCACAGCCCAACGGGTCCCCCTGCCGGCAGCTCCTCCACGAAGGAGCATGGAATCAGGAGCCAAGTGCCAGGTGGGCCCTCCACCCGTACAACGAACTCGCGGGCCGTGTCATCCGAGCGGGCACGCGGGCGCGATGGCCGGGTAGCCTCTACATGTCTTCCCCCTTGGCCATGGCTGCTGGGACCTCCGCATCTGCCTCCGCGGGAGAGGCCCTTTCCCCGACTGCTGGAGCCGACGCGGGCCGCGCCCCCGTGATGACGTCGCCGGCGCTGCCACAGACTTGCGGGGACGGCCGCGCCCCCTCTCGGGCGGCGGCGACCCTAGCCCCTCCTGGGGGGCTTTCCCTTTTTCGGCAGTAGAGAACCTCCTCACTAGCGCCATGGTTGTTGAGGTGGTGGTTTGGAGTAGGGGAGCAAGAAGACGAAGATGGGCTGGGGGCTCCGCTCCCCTCGCCTCCTTATAAGCAACCGGCGGACGCCAACAGGCGCCCCTTCATATTCGGGACAATGATGGCCCTGTGCCGTACGCCAGTCTTCTGTCAGCCTGGGCGGTTGCCGAGGCGATGTGGGGAAGTGGAGGCGTCCGTGCCTCGTCGTGCGCCACACGTCGAGCCTGGCCCGCAGGCGGTTGGGGCCCGCGGCGCTTCGCCCTTTGCTTCCTGCCTTCGTCTCGAAGCCAGCCCGAGCAAGCCTTGGGCCCGGGGGCTACTGTCGGCGTTCTGGAATCAGGGATACCCAGACTTGCCTGCCTGCGGCCCAGCGCACGGCTTCTTCTACGGCCCAGCTTCAAGGCCTCAAGTACAAGACCCTCGCGAGGGCCCCTGGCCTCGCGAGGTGAGCGACACCAGGACCTCCCGAGGAGCACCACCTCAGGATGCCTCCCGAGGAGCGAAGATCTCTATGCAGGCCTCCCGCCTCATGAGGCTGCGATGACATGAGCCATGGCGACCAAGGCCAGGCGGGCGCCAGTGGGCGCAGAGAGGACAGTTTCCTCTTTGGTGCTAAGGAGGCAAGGACATACGCGGGTTCCCGAGGAATCCCCCAAAGGTTTCCATTCCGGTGCAACAAGACCAAGACCACGGGCTCGGCAGGACGGATGTCATCGTCGAGCCCACCTCTGCGTCACGACCAGAAGCTTTGCAGGCAAAGACCACCTTTCATCAGGATAAGATGTACCTCTTGTCCCCTTTCAAAATTGGCCATTGTGGGAACCCTTCCTGCCAAAGCTATGAGGGAAGAGGACCGAGGCCACTATAAATATAGGCTAGCCACCACCGTAGAGAAGGATCTGAACCAGTCCATCCTCACCTCAGAGCCCTCGCGAGGCCGCTCACACACTGTATTAGTTCATCCTCAACCTCCTCATGAGGCCAATCCACCTAAAGCAGGAGTAGGGTCTTACACTGCAAGGTGGCCCGAACCTGGGTAAATCTGTGTGTTCTTCCCCCCTCTGCAATCTTGGGCACTCGGTGAGATCGAGCCATGGGCGTGGCGAGTTGAGCATCCGTGTGAAGTAAGGTCCTTCACACACGCCCCAGAGTTCGAACCTTATTGGGTCTGCGGAGCCCCGATTTCGACACACTTTTTGCATACAAAAGTTGCAACAATAAGTTGTTTTAATCTAGACAACACGTGTGCACTAGGGTATGGAAGTAGTGTTACTAGGGGCATAAAAGGTCATAGCAAGTAGATCTTGAAATGGTTATGAGCATAGGGAAATACGATGAAATACACATTGAATGAGAAACATATCTACAATAAGTTGTTTGAGTCAAGGAGTACATATGTGCACTAGGGGTTTGGAAATTGTGTTAGTAGGAGGTACAAAAGGGCGTAGCATCTTGAGTTTGAAATGATTATGAGTATATGGAAAATGAAAAGGAAGCACCACAATGAATGAGAACACATCTACAATAAGTTGTTTGAATCAAGGAGAACATGTTTGCACTAGGGGTATGGAAGTAGTGTTAGTAGGAGGTACAAAAGGGCGTGCCATCTTGATTTTTAAATGGTTATGAGTACATGGAAAATGAAAAGGAAGTACCACAATGAATGAGAAAACACATCTATAGTAAGTTGTATAAATCAACGAGAACATGTGTGCACTCGAGGAAAGGAAGTAGTGTTAGTAGAAGGTACAAAAGGGTGTAGCATATAGATTTTAAATGGTTATGAGTACATGGAAAATGAAAGGAAATACCATATTAAAGGAGAAAACACATCTACAGTAAGTTGTTTGAATCAAGGTGAACATGTATGCACTAGGGGTATGGAAGTAGTGTTAGTAGGAGGTACAAAAGGGTGTAGCATCTAGATTTTCAAATGGAGAGTGAACAACCATCAGGACACGTCAAGTGGTAAACGTCAGTTCAAATTTCACACGGACAAAGATCTGTTATATGATCTAATCTAAATTATTGTTGGTTTGTCATGTACAAGTAAAAGAACGGTTCATTACAAATTTGTTCATTGGACTTTGGCACGACAAATAAAATTATTCTAAGCTAAACAACAACAAAACATTTAACATTTTTTGTAACATTATTTGTCGTACGTAATACATCCATAATGAGAACACATGCCAAGATTCGCAATTTTTTGAACATGTTGAGGTTGGATTGTATTTTTTGATGGAAAATGCAAGAAATGCGTACGTGCCTACGAGCACGGAAATATAGTTCCACCTTCCTTTTACTAAAAAAAGGTTCCACCTTCCTTTAATATTCTTGTTCACCCCGAAATTTTTGTTCCCTCCAACTATTTTAAACATTGCACTCTTTTTTACCCCATCCACCATATAAAGCTTCTTCCCCACAACTTCATTCGCACCGTCCCCTCATATGTCTCTTCTTCCCCAGATCTAGTCCACTTGTGGCAGCCAAATGGATCCCTCACCGGTGTCCGGCATGGATGGCGTGCTTTGAAGCGGCAAACAACGTAAACTTCCCTTGTCGACCCCAAAACCTAATCTAGACTACCAGGTAACAACTCTACTCCCCTCTCGCCCCACCGCCCCTTTTAAGATTTGCACGTGCTTGAACGTTTTCACATGTTTTTCTTTCAAAGAAACAATCAAATTGTAGCCTCCATACAATAGCTAATTCTATATAGGGTTATACCAGTTTAGTATGTAGTTTCTTAATAAATTAGCCGTATTATATGGGTTATCGTAGCTATTTCTATTTAGGGTTACAGTAATTTAGTATGCGGGTTCTTATTAAATCTTGTGTGCTATTTTCAGAATTGAATGATTTCTTCTTCTTGAGATAACATATTTTTCTAGATTTGGTAGTGCATTACTCCCTCTTGTTCTTACTAATACAATCTACTTGTGGAGTATGTAGCACCCTTTGAATCTTTGTTCACATTATTGATGACCATGTGTAGTAACAAGTCATGTTTGACTATACAGCTGCTGCTGCCAAACCAGCACATATGTACTGTAGGATTAAAGAAAAACACCAGAGGACGATTATCCTATAGCCAATCATGCGCTGAGAGAAGATGTTGTGTACAAAATTGATATGGATTCACAGGGTTTAGATGATGCCAGTCAGATTGATATAGGTCAAGATCATGGTAATCTTCAGAAAACTACTTCTCAGGTATAGATTTCTTGTACATCAAATTAGTACCACTTCTAATTTTTGTTTCCAAACTATCCCTTCGAGTGCATTCGGCCAGGCAATGTATGGTTATACAGTGGCACTACGAAAGAAGCACACCATGGTTGACGTACCTTCATCTTCAACCACAACAAGATCTACAGTGAACGACCCATCTATTCACATGGTTAAACTTTTTTTCCTGATTGCTAATTCATCTACAAGTTGAACTTCTGTTGTCAAACGTTTATTAAAACTAGACATGCATATGTTCTATCCTAAATGGTTGTATGTTTTCTGCAGGGAAAGGTTCATACTAACCCTAAGAATGTATTTCCCATAGAAATGTGCATTGGTATTATGAGGAAATGTGATCGCAATATTCCAGATAGGAACAATTACTAGAACAAGGTAAAAAAACGCACATGTGAGCAGGCTATATCGTTGAAGCCTGAGTATGTAAATGAAGAAAATTGGGAGAAACTTGTGGACCACTGGTGTGAGGATCACTCCCATGTATGTAATACACAGTCTTCGCTCTTCAACTTTTCAATCTGTACTTCTGGACACATCATACTAAATTTGAGCTTCATATCGTAGGCAATTCGTGCCAAGAAACAAGGAAAACCGTCTACTGTGAAGCTAATCCAAAACACTGCACCTACAAAATGTGATTCCCACTTCATATATATGGTAAGTATTTGTACTACCTCATTGCAAATGCTTTATGTTGGATTACTATATGACTTGCGGTATTAATGTTTAACAATTGATGAATCTGATATAAGCCCAAGGACAACATTGATAATCAATCTGGTGGAGACTTTCTTATACATACGTGCACTACAAAGAAAGATCCTACATTAAGTTTGACTGCATAAAAACAAATCGTAAGAACTGCCTAATTTATAAACTTCAAATCTATAGTCTGACCATAATTATTAAAATTATCAAACACTGCTCTAACAGTGCTATCAATCATATTGCAGAAAATCAAGGATCAAATATACACCATCAAAACAGCTTGATACGACAACAATACCTGATGTAGAAATTATTGAGGAAAATGGCTCCTCAAGCACGTTACTTTCGAGCATAGGCGTATCATCCTCTGGGAAGAATTCATCCTCTCGCAAACACATCCGTGAGCTAGAACACATCATTACAACTCAGGAGGCAGATGCAAAAAAGGCAAGTGATATGTTTCATGAAGAGCCGAATGAAATACTTTTTGCCCAGATAGTAGAAATTAAAGAACTCAAGAAGAAGCAGCTACAAGAGATTGAAAATTTCAAGATGGATCAGCAGAAGAAATCCACTGTCTTTGAAAAAAGGCAAAGACATATGGAGGCAATGATTAGTCACCTGTTAAGGAAGTACACGTAGTCAGCACAAGACAACGTCTGAAAAACACCGATAGCCTCATGCTTATAGTCAACTTAATTTTCCTTTTGTCTACTTTGTATTGTCCGAGACTATGTCCTCTGCTTCTCCTTGTAAAATGTCAACTTTCACTTATAATGAAAGATCTATTGCCAATGTTTGAATTCTCATATTCCAGCGATTCAAATTTTGATTCCTTTTTCCTAAAATTACAAATTAAATACAGATTCACCGGAAAAAATAATAATATATGAATTATAGTTTTTTTTCTACATGTGACGGTAATTGTGACCTAAATGCATGTCATCACCAATGTCTGGTCCCACATGTAAGCAGCCACATTAGAATCTTCTGGGCCCATATGTCAGCAGCGTTGACCGGCCAAAACTGACGCCGACTTATTACTAATGGGACCGTCGGTGATAAAACCCAAGGAGGACCAACATGGAAGGAGACACGTCGACAACTGCTGGCCCCACCTGTTAGAATCTTTGACCGGTCAAACCTGCGGACCGATCACCGATGACGGGTTATCGCCGCCAAAAAGATCTTAGGCGACATATTGGGCTATCATATGTGACATTCTGGGTCGTCACAGAAAATGACCATCAGTGACATTTTCTGGTTCGTCGCCTAAAATGCGATCTTGCGTGACAAAAAAAGTGGTACCGTCAAGATTTTATTTTTTATGACGATGCTTCGGTGATGGTGGGGGTGACGGCTGGAAAACACCGCCAATACATTTTCCGTAACAAAAAACAGCTTTACGTGACACAAGTGAAACATCACAAATAGAGAAAATTTTGTAGTGCCTCTCTAATCCTCATAATTAGAAGGCCACTGTGGTTCTAATCTCCTCCCTCTAATTTTCCAGCGGCGAAACGCTCCCGGATCGTGAAGACCATACGCTTGTAAATTGTGGAGAGGTCGTGCTTTCGGTCTTCCATTCGAGGGACCGTTCGTCGATAGTTCGAGAGATCATTCATCGACAGTTCGAGGGACTTCAAGTACAACCTAAACCGACTCTTCTTTCATTGCAACTTGGAGTTGGTAACGATCCGATCCAAACCACATCTTCTTAGTGTTCCTGGTTGATCATAGGGCGATTTTTTTTGTTTTTTACTATGTTTCCCAACCGAGTATTTAAGTGGGTGGGTATAGAAGGTTTCTGTGGGTATGGGTTTGGGCAGAAGGGGGTTGTACCCACCCATACTATCATGCCCAATATGTGATCCTATCCGAGAGGAACTCGAAGGTCCCACCAAGGATAGAGCCGCATAGTGAAACGCTTTGCAAGGTGGATATCGTTACATCGTACCATATACAACACACTTGGGGATACATACAAAGGCATACAATTGCCACATGAATACATCAATCATCATACAGAAGAGCAGCATCCGACTACGGATGAAATCAAACCAAAACAAAACACGACATCCACCCTGCTAGCCCAGGCTGCCGACTAGGAACCTATCCCTCGATCGAAGAAGAAGAAGCAGAAGAAGAAGAAGAACTCCAAAACAAGCAAGCATCGCTCTCACGTCATGTCATCGTATTACCTGTACCTGCATCTGTTGTTGTAGTAATTTGTGAGCCACGAGGACTCAACAATCCCATTACCATGGGCATTAAGACTAGCAAAGCTTAATGGGTATGGAATGGATAAGTGGTGAGGTTGCAGCAAGCACTAAGCATTGTATGGTGGCTAACTTACGAGTACAAGAGTAAGAAGAGTAACTACGCATAACGGTCACAAACTAGTAATGATCAATAAGTGATCCCAAACTACTTACGAGTAAAACATAACCCCACCGTGTTCTCTTCTCGAACTTCCTTGAAAAGAGACGGTCACGGTTACGCACGCGGTTGGTGTATTTTATTTCGGATCTGGTGTCAAGTTCTCTACAACCGGAGGTTATAAATATCCAATCTGCCACATAACCGCGAGCACGGCTTCGTGTAAGATTTAACCCTGCAGGGGTGTTCCAACCTGGCCCATCACAAGCCTACACAAGCTGCGATGGAAATACCTCAACCTCAAGAAAACCCGATCAACCTCGAGTCAGCCCGAAGTATCCTCGGAATCCCGGTGCACAAGACATTTCAACAATGGTAACACAAGTCCAGCAAGACCACCCGACGTGTCGACACCCCGATAGGAGCCGCGCGTATCTCATATTCGGGCCACGACGGATAAGCTAAGCGTACAGGTACCAAAAGACCCCAAGTTGCCAAGGGGCGGCCCCGCACGATGCTCTAGTTTTGGACTAGCACCATCAGCACTGGCCCCCCTGTATTATGTGGAATAAAGAATCCTCGGGTTCATGACGCCCTATGCAAATTAATTATTATGTTCAATATTATTATGTTGGCAAATGTTAAAACCAAGGTTGGGCCTTGCTGGAAGCGGTTATTCAAAGCGAACTGCCAAGCCTTCCACCCATTACCAAGTATATAGATGCATTAATTAAATCATAGATATTGTGATATCCCATGATATCCATGTCCCAACATGGAACAACCTGCAACTAGCAACGCTATAAGAGGGGCTGAGCAAAGCGGTAACATAGCCAAACAACGGTTTGCTAGGAAGGTGGAAAATGTTAGAGGCTTATCATGGCATATTGGGAGGCTTGACAAACAAGTGGTAGGTAGCGCGACATAGCGATAGCATCGAGACAACTAGCAAAGCAAAGATAGTAGTGATATCTAAGGTAATGGTCATCTTGCCTGAAATCCCACTGGGAAAAAGACCGAATCCATGAAGTAGACGAACCAACGTAGTCGAACGGATCCTCACAATTGCAACGTAACCGGGACTATCAAGAAGAAGAACCGGCAAGAAGCAAACAACATAGTAAACAAACAAACACATGAACAAGGCATGATGCACAACCAAGTATGAGGTATATCCATTTTAATGAAGCATGTCATGGCAAAGAACATGTTCTACATACAATTCTACCATGAATGCATATGAAGAATGTTACGAAAGGGGCTACGGTTCTACCGGAACGAGGGATACACCAACGGGAAGGAATCGGTGGAGACAAGATGGATGTGGGCAAAATCTTGGTAAACCAAGCATTCCACTGGAAAGTTTGGAGGATTTCGGTTGAAATCGATATAAAGATCATCGAAAATGGATGCACGAAGCTCAAACGGTGAGCAAAATAATTTGCTATGCAAATCTGTCCATGACAGCAACATGGCAATTTGGATGCAACATTTAAATATGATGCAGAACACAAACAAGGGAACAAATGAGATGGCATGATAGTACATAACATCCACTACAAAACATGATTACTGACCTATTTCTAAAACTCACTAGATCATCATCAAAACAGCATGGCAAAAAGACAAATGATAACAGTTCTACAGACTTGGTGAAAAAAATACTGGACATGGCAGAAACAGTTCCAGATTGCAATGTGTAGGGCTAGTAAGCTATATGCTATAGGAACTTATCATGGCAAACAAGAACATGGCATTCATGTACCAAATGCACTTAACAAAACTCCCTCATTGAACATGTTCCAGAAACACATAGATAAGATGATAGCACCAATGCAAAATGGTAAGTCATATAAGCAGTTTTAGACGGTGAAATAACAAGGCATGGCATTAACAGATTTGGGTAGGCATGTTTGCAAGCTTGTCTCACTCACTACAAAACATATTATGGCATGGAATAAAAACTAGCAGCAAGTAGACATGACGATGAGCCTATCCATGTGCAAAACTACCACTTAGCATGTTTGAATTCAAATACACAAAAATGACAAAAAGGCATATGCTGCATATATGACATCTTACTAAACTTGCTCAAATGATGAAATGGATGCCACAGATGGATTGGTGCGATTTTCTACCCCAAAAACAAATATAATATGCATATGTTGCTGTAGAAATTATTAACAAAATGCAATAAGTCAAATACTGCCTAATATGGAACTAAGCAGATTTGGCAATATTCCAGAAATGGAATGTCCATTTTTGGACCTGCCCAAAGAGGAAAGATGCCCTCATCCAGAAAAGGAATATTTGATGGGCTAATTATATAAAAAAATAAAGGAAGGAGGGTTAGAGGATGACAGCCGGGCCCTGGTTGGAAGGGGAATATGACAGGTGGGACCTGCTTGTCAGCGGCCCATGAATTTGCAAAAAATGGATGAATTAACTTGCGCCCGCGGGGGATCGAACCCGGTTCGCCGGTGTGGGGAAGGGTGGCTCGAGCCACTGGGCTAGGCGAGGACGACTGGCTAGGTAGGGGTTCATTAGATTTTGAACTAACCCAGCAGGGCTCTGCCGGGGACGAGCAAGGCGCGGCGGAGGGACTCGCCAGAGTTGGCTACGGTGACCTAAAGGAGCAGCGGAGGGGTGTTACGGGATCGCCTGGCGATCCTGCACTCGTACGTGCAACGCATGGCACCTGGCGACGACGGAGTCGACGCCGGCAGAGAGAAACAGAGGCGGCGACGCGGAGACGAACGCGATACGGCGGCGACCTAAAGGAGCTACTGAGCGCGTGGGTCAGGCCTACGCATCACGGTGAGCATGACGGGCATGCGCGGAGGAGCTACAGAGATCAGAGCACTCGTCGGGGCGAGGTCCGACGGCGACGATGTGGGCGAACGCTGCGAGCGGCGACAGAGCATGCAAACAAGGGGGGAAAAGGCACGGGGAGGATCAGGAGCTCACCACGAGCACGCACGCACGCTCGGATCGGCGAGAGGGGGACGGAGTCGGCGATGGCGGCGATGGCGGCCGTCGAATACGTGCGGTGGCCGGAGTCGAAGACAAGGAGGAAGATGGCTCGTCTTGGCGTCCCTCGAGGCTGCAGAGGACGTCGTGGACGGAGTCGACGTCGTGGACGAAGAGGGACAAGGCTGGAAAGGCGGAGGTCGACGGGGAGCACGCCGGCGACGAGGTCATGCGCCCGGATATGCTCGGGACGGTGGTGGAGCAGTGGATCTGGTGGTCTATGCTGCTGGCAGTGGCGGCGAGAGGGAGAGGGGAACCCTAGGGGTTCGGTGGACATGGAGAGGGTTAAAAAGGGGGGCCAGGGCGACGGGTCGGAGCGATGACGCTCTCGGCCGCGGCCATGTGCGGCGAGGTGAGGGGGGACCGAGAAGGACGAAAAGGTGGGTCAGAGAGAGTGTGGGGTCGCTGAGAGGTGGGACCGAAGCGCCCACGTGTTAGGTAGCTAGCGGGGGTAGATGGGTGCGCGGGTGAGAATAGGAGCGAGGGAGAGGCGCGGGGCAGGCTGAGCGGGCTGTGGCTGGTGATGAGCTGGGCCAGCCTGAGTGGAAGGAGGCCCACCTGGCGGCTGGTGCGGCTGGGCCTGCTGCTGGGCTGAAGCTGCTGCTGCTACTCTCTCTTTCTCTCTTTTCCTTTAAGTCATTTCTTCAAACAGGAATGCAAGAAAAGGCCAGAGAGTTTGGCAAGGAATTAGGATGAGATAAAAATATATCTGAGATCCTGGATTTATGAAGCATTTTAATAAATTGCTTTGGGCATTTTTAGAGGTAGAAAAATAAAACAAGTTTGAATTTAATTCAAACTTGGGCCATTTTTGAACCTGACCAAAACAACTCCAAAATGGATGAAATTTAGCAGAGATGGTGTAGGCAAGGTGCAAGATTTATAGGGAAAGAATGAACATTAAATTGGTGCAAGAAATAAAATAACACAATTTAAATGGATTAACGAAGAAGGAGAAGATGATCAAGCGAGGTTGTGGGTGTAGAAGAAGATGAAGTTGAGAAAGAGACAATGCAGGGGTTGATCACACGCTCAAGCACACAACCAAAACAACCAACAAGTATGCCTATGCATTATGATCCATGATAAGAATGGCAATGCAATAAAAACAATGATGCGCATGATGCAAGAACAAAATATATGACAATGCACTTAACATGATCACGGCAACACACAACTGAAACACATGGCAACAACGAAAATAAATAGAGGGTAACTGGAGCATCGGTCTCGGGGCGTCACAACACTCCCCCACTAACAGAAGATCTCGTCCTAAGATCTTAGGAACGAAACGGGAGAGTAAGAACGGGATGAGAATGAATGGTGTTGAAGGAAAATCTCGAAGAAGATGATTGACTGATGAGAGTTCATTCCGACGTCGAACTCGGAAAGGAATTGCGAATACTCCGTGTAAAATAAGAAGAGTCCGGTAGGATCCTGGGAATAAACCTGTGGGTTATGGTCCCACTGAAAAGAAACACCATTGAGAATGATCGATAGAAGAGAGAATGCGCGGGAACAATTGAGAGACTTGAATGAGGTGTTGAATTAATTTGAATGCAAACACGAATCTTCTGAGATGTCTTCAGCACTCTGGAACGATTAAATGGCAAGAGGAGAACAAGCAAGGGGAAACATTTGAGCCAAGGAAAAGAATATGATCAACCCGAGAGAAATAATGAATTGAATCCACCGGAAAGAAAACGAGACGAAGAACGACGAACTAGATGAGAATTCACTGGTTGAAACAATTAAGGAAAGAAAGAAGAGGCTTCGCACGAATGAAATGGACACCCGATTCGAGACATTAGACTTCGTGAAGAAAAGGGTGGGCAGGTGGGAAAAGAAAACATCTTGGGACGGGGAAACGAACTCTGTTGAGAAAGATAAGAGTTGATCTTGTAAAAGACGAAGATGACTGAATAACTTGAAGAGAAGTGCTCCAGATGAAAAAGGATGGACATCGCAACAATCGAAAAAAGCTGGCGTGACCCTAAAGAAAATTTGAAGGGGAAGAGGAGTAAGTCAAAACACCTATGTCACGATTCCTTACCAGAGCGACGAAGGGGATAAGGAATAAAAAGAATTCCTACTCTCCGATATAACTAGACTCCGAAATTAGTTTTCTTCTAGACTCGACATCGGCCAAACTACGATCAATCAAGGGGGCTCCTATGGTCGGTCGAGGCTCTGATACCAACTTGTCACGCCCAATATGCAATCCTATTCGAGAGGAACTCGAAGGTCCCACCAAGGATAGAGCCGCATATTGAAACGCTTTGCAAGGTGGATATCATTACATCGTACCATATACAACACACTTGGGGATACATACAAAGGCATACAATTGCCACATGAATACATCAATCATCATACAGAAGAGCAGCATCCGACTACGGATGAAATTAAACGAAAACAAAACACAACATCCACCCTGCTAGCCCAGGCTGCCGACCAGGAACCTATCCCTCGATCGAAGAAGAAGAAGCAGAAGAAGAAGAACTCCAAAACAAGCAAGCATCCCTCTCACGTCATGTCATCGCATTACCTGTACCTGCATCTGTTGTTGTAGTAATCTGTGAGCCACGAGGACTCAGCAATCCCATTACCATGGGTATCAAGACTAGCAAAGCTTAATGGGTATGGAATGGATAAGTGGTGAGGTTGCAGCAAGCACTAAGCATTGTATGGTGGCTAACTTACGAGTACAAGAGTAAGAAGAGTAACTACGCATAACGGTCGCAAACTAGTAATGATCAATAAGTGATCCTGAACTACTTACGAGTCAAACATAACCCCACCGTCTTCTCTTCTCGAACTTCCTCGAAAAGAGACGGTCACGGTCACGGTTACGCACGCGGTTGGTGTATTTTATTTCGGATCTGGTGTCAAGTTCTCTACAACCGGAGGTTATAAATATCCAATCTGCCACATAACTGCGAGCACGGCTTCGCGTAATATTTAACCTTGCAGGGGTGTTCCAACCTAGCCCATCACAAGCCTACACAAGTGATACGTCTCCAACGTATCTATAATTTTTTATTGTTCCATGCTATTATATTATCTGTTTTTGATGTTTTATATGCATTAATATGCTGTTTTATATTATTTTTGGGACTAACCTATTAACCTAGAGCCCAGTGCCAGTTTCTGTTTTTTCCTTATTTTTTAGATTCGTGGAAAAGGAATACCAAACGGGGTCCAAACGGAATAAAATCTTCGTGATGATTTTTCTTGGACCAGAAGACACCCAGGAGACTTGGAGATGAAGTCGGAGGAGCCACGAGGTGGCCACAAGGGTGGAGGGCGCGCCCCCTGCCTTGTGGGCCCCCCGTGACCCTCCTGACCTAATTCTTTCGCCTATATATTCACATATGTTCCTAAACCACCAGAAGCATCCATGAAAAGACTTTTCCACCGCCGCAACCTTCTGTACCCGTGAGATCCCATCTAGGGACCTTTTCCGACACCCTGCCGGAGGGGGATTCGATCACGAAGGGCTTCTACATCAACTCTATTGCCCTTCCGATGAAGCGTGAGTAGTTTACTTTAGACCTACGGGTCCATAGCTAGCAGCTAGATGGCTTCTTCTCTCTCTTTGATTCTCAATACCATGTTCTCCTCGATGTTTGGAGATCTATTCGATGTAATACTTTTTTGCGGTGTGTTTGCCGAGATCTGATGAATTGTGGATTTATGATCAGATTATCTATGAATATTATTTGAATCTTCTCTGAATTCTTTTATGCATGATTTCATATCTTTGTAATTCTCTTCGAACTATCTGTTTGGCTTGGCCAACTAGATTGGTTTTTCTTGCAATGGGAGAAGTGCTTAGCTTTGGGTTCAATCTTGCGGTGTCCTTTCGCAGTGACAGTAGGGGCAGCAAGGCACGTATTGTATTGTTGCCATCAAGGATAAAAAGATGGGGTTTACATCATATTGCTTGAGTTTATTCCTCTACATCATGTCATCTTACTTAATGCGTTACTCTATTCTTCATGAACTTAATGCTCTAGATGCAGGCAGGAGTCGGTCGATGTGTGGAGTAATAGTAGTAGATGCAGAATCATTTTGATCTACTTGACACGGACGTGATGCCTATATTCATGATCATTGCCTTAGATATCGTCATAACTTTGCGCTTTTCTATCAATTGCTCGGCAGTAATTTGTTCACCCACCGTATTATTTGCTATCTTGAGAGAAGCCTCTAGTGAAACCTATGGCCCCCGGGTCTATTTTCCATCATATAAGTTTCCGATCTACTATTTTGCAATCTTTTACTTTCCGATCTATAAACCAAAAATACCAAAAATATTTACTTTATCTTTTATTTAGTTTCATCTATATCTATCAGATCTCACTTTTGCAAGTAACCGTGAAGGGATTGACAACCCCTTTATCACGTTGGGTGCAAGTTGTTTGATTGTTTGTGCAGGTATTTGGTGATTTGTCCGTTGTCTCCTACTGGATTGATACCTTGGTTCTCAAACCGAGGGAAATACTTATCTCTACTTTGCTGCATCACCCTTTCCTCTTCAAGGGAAAAACCAACGCAGGCTCAAGAAGTAGCAGGAAGAATTTCTGGTGCCGTTGCTGGGGAGATCTACGCCAAGTCAAGACATACCAAGTACCCATCATAAAACTCTCATCTCTTGCATTACATTATTCGCCATTCACCTCTCGTTTTCCTCTCCCCCACTTCTAAAACGATTTTCAAAAAGATTTGCCTTTTCTTCGCCCCTCTTCCGTTCGTCTCCTTCATTGCCTTTTCGTTTGCTAGATTGGTTTGTTACCACCATGTCTGAATCTGGGGAGGTTATCGTTAAAAATCTTGAGGAAAAAATTGGATCTTGTTCTTTGGATCATGAAACTGAAACTCCTCCTAATTACAAAACAAAAAAATTCGTGTGGGAGAAGGTAATATTATTGGAAAGAGTGTTATTCAAGAATTCTTTGATTGCACGGGATCCATGCCTATTAATAAAAGATCTATCCTTCTTGATACAAACTGTTATGCGGATGCCATTGTTATGCTCGTTGAGAAATTGGAAAGAAAATTTGTGCATATTCATCCTGCTTTGCAAAAGGTGTTTTATGAACTTCCTAATATTAATCATCCATTAGCTAAAAAGATTGCCACCATTATCCTTATGCGTGAATTTGATTTTATAATACAAGAAGCTAGGGATATTTTTGCTTTCTATAAAAAGGATGTTGAACACCCACCGATTGAAGATATACTTCATGATAAAGAAACTATGCGTAGTTTGGAATCTGGGGATTATCAATCTTATAGTGAAAATCTTAAAGGAGAGTTCCTTATTCAGACATCTCTCAATCCTTGTGCCTTGAGGCTTATGAGGAGTTTGATTGGATTAAAAGGGGAATTTATGTAGGATTTAATAGGGATTGGTTGAATAAAATGATGAAGGAACCCGTTAGAAACGAGATTCGTGTTTTATATGATGATATCTATGGTGATGATCCCGACTATGGTTTTATGAATGTTAAAATTACCAATCAAAGTACTTTTCATGATTTAAGTTCATCTACTAGGAGGGAAATAAAGGAAATGATAGATTTACTAAGATGAGTTTTGGAGGATTTGATGAGGAAAGAATTGCATACCAAAGATGACAATACCTAGATCTATTTGTGTTTTTATGCCTAGCTAAGGGCGTTAAACAATATCGCTTGTTGGGAGGCAACCCAATTTTATTTTTGTTTTTTGCTTTTTTATTTCTGTTTTGAAATAAATAATTCATCTAGCCTCTGGTTAGATGTGGTTTTGTGTTTTAATTAGTGTTTGTGTCAAGTAAAACCTTTGGGATGGCTTACGGTGATAGTTGATTTGATCTTGCTGAAAAATAGAAACTTTTGCGTCCAGTCATAGAATTTTAATAATTAACTGGATCGTTTAAAAACACTGAATTTTTTATAAAAGATTTATATACAAATTTAGTCTGTTTTTATAATTTTTCAGAATTTTTGGAGTTACATAAGTATTAGAACAATTTGGATCTTCGCAGACTGTTCTGTTTTTGACAGACTCTGTTTTCTTTGTGTTGTTTGCTTATTTTGATGAATCTATGGGTAGTATCGGGGGGTATGAACCATGGAGAAGTTGGAATACAGTAGATATTATACCAATATAAATAAAGAATGAGTTCACAACAGTACCAAAAGTGATGATTTATTTTCTTATACTAACGGAGCTTATGAGATTTTCTGTTGAGTTTTGTGTTGTGAAGTTTTCAAGTTTTGGGTAAGGATTTGATGGACTATGGAATAAGGAGTGGCAAGAGCCTAAGCTTGGGGATGCCCAAGGCACCCCAAGGTAATATTCAAGGACAACCAAGAGCCTA
The DNA here is from genome assembly GCA_011799875.1 of Thinopyrum elongatum. Lineage (NCBI taxonomy): Eukaryota > Viridiplantae > Streptophyta > Magnoliopsida > Poales > Poaceae > Thinopyrum > Thinopyrum elongatum. The sequence continues at coordinate 284,541,040 of CM022297.1, read as the reverse complement.
AGCTTGGGGATGCGCCGGAAGGCATCCCCTCTTTCGTCTTCGTCTATCGGTAACTTTAATTGAGGCTATATTTTTTATTCACCACATGATATGTGTTTTGCTTGGAGCGTATTGTATGATTTGAGTCTTTGCTTTTTAGTTTTCCACAATCATCCTTGCTGTACACACCTTTTTAGAGGGACACGCATGAATCGTGATTTATTAGAATACTCTATGTGCTTCACTTATATCTTTTGAGCTAGGCAATTTTGCTCTAGTGCTTCACTTATATCTTTTTAGAGCACGGCGGTGGTTTTATTTTGTAGAAATTGTTGAACTCTCATGCTTCACTTATATTATTTTGAGAGTCTTTAAACAGCATGGTAATTTGCTTTGGTTATAAATTTAGTCCTAATATGATAGGCATCCAAGAGGGATATAATAAAAACTTTCATATAAAGTGCATTGAATACTATGAGAAGTTTGATTCCTTATGATTTTTTTGAGATATAGAGATGGTAATATTAGATTCATGCTAGTGAGTAATTATGAATTTGAGAAATACTTGTGTTAAAGTTTGTGATTCCCGTAGCATGCACGTATGGTGAACCGTTATGTGATGAAGTCGGAGCATGATTTATTTATTGATTGTCTTCCTTATGAGTGGCGGTCGGGGACGAGCGATGGCTTTTTCCTACCAATCTATCCCCCTAGGAGCATGCGCATAGTACTTCGTTTTGATAACTAATAGATTTTTGCAATAAGTATGTGAGTTCTTTATGACTAATGTTGAGTCCATGGATTATACGCACTCTCACCCTTCCACCATTGCTAGCCTCTCTAGTGCCGCGCAACTTTCGCCGGTACCATATACCCACCATATACCTTCCTCAAAACAGCCACCATACCTACCTATTATGGCATTTCCATAGCCATTCCGAGATATATTGCCATGCAACTTTCCACCGTTCCGTTTATTATGACACGCTTCATCATTGTCATATTGCTTTGCATGATCATGTAGTTGACATCGTATTTGTGGAAAAGCCACCGTTCATAATTCTTTCATACATGTCACTCTTGATTCATTGCACATCCCGGTGCACCGCCGGAGGCATTCATATAGAGTCATATTTTGTCCTAAGTATCGAGTTGTAATTTTTGAGTTGTAAGTAAATAAAAGTGTGATGATCTTCATTATTAGAGCATTGTCCCATGTGAGGAAAGGATGATGGAGACTATGATTCCCCCACAAGTCGGGATGAGACTCCGGACGAAAAAAAAAGAGGCCAAAAAAATGAGAAGGCCCAAATAAAAAAAATGAGAGAAAAGAGAGAAAGGACAATGTTACTATCCTTTTACCACACTTGTGCTTCAAAGTAGCACCATGATCTTCATGATAGAGAGTCTCCTATGTTGTCACTTTCATATACTAGTGGGAATTTTTCATTATAGAACTTGGCTTGTATATTCCAATGATGGGCTTCCTCAAATTGCCCTAGGTCTTCGTGAGCAAGCGAGTTGGATGCACACCCACTTAGTTTTCTTTTGAGCTTTCATAAACTTATAGCTCTAGTGCATCCGTTGCATGGCAATCCCTACTCACTCACATTGATATCTATTGATGGGCATCTCCATAGCCCGTTGATACGCCTAGTTGATGTGAGACTATCTCCTTCTTTTTGTCTTCTCCACAACCACCATATTCTATTCCACCTATAGTGCTATGTCCATGGCTCACGCTCATGTATTGCGTGAAAGTTGAAAAAGTTTGAGAACATCAAAAGTATGAAACAATTGCTTGGCTTGTCATCGGGGTTGTGCATGATTTGAATATTTTGTGTGATGAAGATGGAGCATAGCCAGACTATATGATTTTGTAGGGATAAGCTTTCTTTGGAAATTTTATTTTGAGAAGACATAATTGCCTTGTTAGTATGCTTGAAGTATTATTGTTTTATGTCAATATTAAACTTTTGTTTTGAATCTTATGGATCTGAACATTCATGCCACAATAAAGAAAATTACATGGATAAATATGTTAGGTAGCATTCCACATTAAAAATTCTGTTTTTATCATTTACCTACTCGAGGACGAGCAGGAATTAAGCTTGGGGATGCTTGATACGTTTCCAACGTATCTATAATTTTTTATTGTTCCATGCTATTATATTATCTGTTTTGGATGTTTTATATGCATTAATATGATGTTTTATATTATTTTTGGGACTAACCTATTAACCTAGAGCCCAGTGCCAGTTTCTGTTTTTTCCTTGTTTTTTAGCTTCGTGGAAAAGGAATACCAAACGGAGTCCAAACGGAATAAAATCTTCGCGATGATTTTTCTTGGACCAGAAGACACCCAAGAGACTTGGAGATGAAGTCGGAGGAGCCACGAGGTGGCCACAAGGGTGGAGGGCGCGCCCAGGGGGTAGGGTGCGCCCCCTGCCTTGTGGGGCCCCCGTGACCCTCCTGACCTAATTCTTTCGCCTATATATTCACATATGTTCCCAAACCACCAGAAGCATCCACGAAAAGACTTTTCCACCGCCGCAACCTTCTGTACCCGTGAGATCCCATCTAGGGACCTTTTCCGGCACCCTGCCGGAGGGGGATTCGATCACGGAGGGCTTCTACATCAACTCTATTGCCCTTCCGATGAAGCGTGAGTAGTTTACTTCAGACCTACGGGTCCATAGCTAGTAGCTAGATGGCTTCTTCTCTCTCTTTGATTCTCAATACCATGTTCTCCTTGATGTTCTTGGAGATCTATTCGATGTAATACTTTTTTGCGGTGTGTTTGCCGAGATCCGATGAATTGTGGATTTATGATCAGATTATCTATGAATATTATTTGAATCTTCTCTGAATTCTTTTACGCATGATTCCATATCTTTGTAATTCTCTTCGAACTATCGGTTTGGTTTGGCCAACTAGATTGATTTTTCTTGCAATGGGAGAAGTGCTTAGCTTTGGGTTCAATCTTGCGGTGTCCTTTCGCAGTGACAGTAGGGGCAGGGGCAGCAAGGCACGTATTGTATTGTTGCCATCGAGAATAAAAATATGGGGTTTACATCATATTGCTTGAGTTTATTCCTCTACAACATGTCATCTTACTTAATGCGTTACTCTGTTCTTCATGAACTTAATACTCTAGATGCAGGCAGGAGTCGGTGGATGTGTGGAGTAATAGTAGTAGATGCAGAGTTGTTTCGGTCTACTTGACACGGACGTGATGCATATATTCATGATCATTGCCTTAGATATCGTCATAACTTTGCACTTTTCTATCAATTGCTCGGCAGTAATTTGTTCACCCACCGTATTATTTGCTATCTTGAGAGAAGCCTCTAGTGAAACCTATGGCCCCCGGGTCTATTTTCCATCATATAAGTTTCCGATCTACTATTTTGCAATCTTTTACTTTCCGATCTATAAACCAAAAATACCAAAAATATTTACTTTATCTTTTATTTAGTTTCATCTATATCTATCAGATCTCACTTTTGCAAGTAACCGTGAAGGGATTGACAACCCCTTTATCGTGTTGGGTGCAAGTTGTTTGATTGTTTGTGCAGGTATTCGGTGATTTGTGCGTTGTCTCCTGCTGGATTGATACCTTGGTTCTCAAACTGAGGGAAATACTTATCTCTACTTTGCTGCATCACCCTTTCCTCTTCAAGGGAAAAACCAACGCAAGCTCAAGAAGTAGCAACAAGCTGCGGTGGAAATACCTCAACCACAAGAAAACCTGATCAACCTCGAGTCAGCCCGAAGTATCCTCAGAATCCCGGTGCACAAGACATTTCGACAATGGTAACACAAGTCCAGCAAGACCTCCCGACGTGCCGACACCCCGATAGGAGCCGTGCGTATCTCATATTCGGGCCACGACGGATAAGCTAAGCGTACAGGTACCAAAAGACCCCAAGTTGCCAAGGGGCGGCCCCGCACGGTGCTCTAGTTTTAGACCAGCACCATCAGCACTGGCCCCCCTGTATTATGTGGAATAAAGAATCCTCGGGTTCATGACGCCCTATGCAAATTAATTATTAAGTTCAATATTACTATGTTGGCAAATGTTAAAACCAAGGTTGGGCCTTGCTGGAAGCGGTTATTCAAAGCGAACTGTCAAGAGGGTCCCATTCCCCTGAGCGTGTTAGGAACGATAATCAAGGTTCATAACACCAGCATTACGGAAACTAGGGCGGCATGAGTGGAACAAAACACCAGGCAAAAGGCCAAGCCTTCCACCCATTACCAAGTATATAGATGCATTAATTAAATCATAGATATTGTGATATCCCATGATATCCATGTCCCAACATGGAACAACCTGTGTAACACCCCCGGTGATTAGCAACAGTAATCACTTTTGATAATGACATGTTAGCATGATCAACAGTGCATAATCATCATTAGCATCATATTGCATTTCAACTACTAAGTCAAATTCAAAAATTAAATGAAAGTGAAATATGAAAGTTGTCCAATATAGGAGCTAAAATGTTAGATATATAGCAAATATTCCAGAGGCTATTCTAAAATTGAAACCAACATCATTGGAATTGGATAAGTGACTCGAACAACCTCAAACAGTGGATAAAGATAATATTTAATAACCATTTATTAAATCTGAAATAAATATGGAATTATGTTTTGTCCAAACTAATATTAGGTGTTAGGGAATAATGCACTAGTATTTATGAACTAGGTCTCATGTTTTGCAAAAACCATTTTGAGGCCTGACTATTTACTAAACTGCGAAAGGAGAATAAAGAAAAAGATAAAAGAAAAATGAAACAGAAAAGAAGAAGAAGGACCCCCCCCCTCCGGCCCAACTGGGCCGAAGCCCAGCCGGCCGGCCCACCCGCGCCCCCTAGCCTATACCCCCAGGGACGCCCGAACCCTAGCGTCACCCACCCCCATTCCCCTCGCTCCTCTCCTCCCCCCCCCTCGTCTGGATCGGGATCTCCCGATCCCGTCCGCCCCGTCGCCTACGCCGTCGCCGACGCCGCCCCGTCGCCGCCTCCCCCTCGTCAGCCCCCACCTCCCGATCCAGATCGGGATCGGGATCGCGGGAACGGCCCCGTCGCCGACGCCTCTCGCCGACGCCGCCCCGCTCCCGCGCCGGTCGGCTAGCGCCGACGCCGCCGCCACACCGACGTCGCCCTGTCCTCTCCTCTTCCCCGACCAGCCGCCTGGCGCTCGGTCGCCCCCTCCCTCGACTGGATCCGGATCGGGGCAAATCCCCGATCCCGTCGCCCGCGACGACCTCGCCGCCGCCCGGAGCCCGCGCCTCCCCGCCGGCCTGCCTCCCCGTCGCCGTCGTCCCCGTCGACCACCCCGACCTCCCGCTGCCCCGTCCCTACGAGCACGGTGAGGCCTCGGGCCTCTTCCCCCCCTCTCTGCTCCCGCACCTCGCCGCGCGCACCGCGCCCCCGTGCCGCCGCTCACCGTGCTGCGCGCATGCTCACGCGTCGCCGCGCCCCGGCTCCCGCCCGACCGCGCTGCGCGCGCCCCGCTCGCGCCCACTCCAGCCGCCGCTGCCGCTCGACCTCTCGCCTCTGCCTCCGCTCGCCGCGGCCACCCGCGCGCGCGCGCCCCCATACCTCGCCCGCGTCGCTCGCCGTGGCCCCGCGCTCACCACCGACCCGTCCGGCCGCGCCTCGCCGGCGCCCGTGGCCAGCGCCCGGGCGCACCCTGGACGCGCCCGCTCGGGCTGCGCCTGCGCCGCGCCCGCACGCCTGTGAACCCCCCCCCCTGGGCCACTGCCCAGTGGGGCCCGAACCCCCTGTGCCGCTGACAAATGGGGCCCACCCCCCTAAAAACGATTTTAAGAAAATAAAAAATAAATAAATAAAATAATTAATTAAATAATTAATTAGTTAATTAATTAGTTAATTAATCCTGATTAGGTTAATCTAATTAACTAATTAGTGTTAATTAATCAGTAATTAAATTAATTAAACCTAAACTGGATACTTGTTTGTGTATCCCGATCCTACGGTAAAGGACGCTCAGTTTGTGTATCCCGATCTACTACTTAAACTGGATACTTGTTGCTTAATTGAAGCTTCGGGATTACTTTCTCGCTGGGAGTCGAGGAAGGATCTTTGAGCTGTACTTCAACATGTTTGTTAAATAAAATGCTATTCTACTCTCTTCTACTGCTGCAAGATGATGGCTTTGAGAAGATGTTTGAAGATGCTAGTCTTCGATAGGACTAGGCCTTTCTCTCTATTCTGGCATTTCTGCAGCCCAGTCCACATATACAGCCTTTTCTCCATTGATAATGTTGCATATGTAGTATAGATCCTTGCTTGCTGAGTACTTCGGATGAGTACTCACGGTTGCTTTATTTTCTCTTTTCCCCCATATACCCCACCTTGATGATACACCAGACGATGGAGTCCAGGAGCCAGACGCCACCACCGGAGCCTACTACCAGGCAGGTCCAGAGGGCACGTACTACTGGATCGAGCCATCTGACCAGGAGTAGGATCGGAGGCTCCCAGGCAGGAGGCCAACGCCTTTCGATCTAGTGTCGCTGTTTGTGCTAGCCTTCTTAAGGCAGAACTTGTCTAACTATGTCTGTACCCAGATATTATTTGTATGACTGACTCATGTATTCGGATCTTCGGATCCCTGGTCTGTAATATTGTGGACCTCCGTTTATTTGTGTTTAGAGTTGTGTTGTGATATCTTCCCGTGAGTCCCTGGGTTTGATCGTACACGTTTGCGTGTATGATTAGTGTACGATTGAACCGGGGGCGTCACAAGTTGGTATCAGAGCCGACTGCCTGTAGGAAGCCCCCTCCAAATTCCTTGGCCGAAGTTGAGTCTAGAAACCGAGAAACTAATTTACTAACTTGGCTGTGTGGCTTACGGGCCCACGTCGCCAACTGGGTGGTATTAGGATCTTTTATTCCTTGTCTATACTCTGGGACTCTAACATCTCTTCTATTCGGGTTAAATAAAGTTTACTAACGCCGACACTTAGGATCTCGTAATTCCCGTCTACCCGGAGAGCTGGATATCTGTGCGATTGCCCTGTCGTTGATCTGATTAGTCTGATAATCATTTTCCTTTCCATTGTTTTGTTTAACCTTTCTCTCCGAGATCGGTTATACTTCTCATTGTCATTTGACAAGTTTGAATTTCCTCTGTTTCAGATGGACCGTTTGTTTCCACCGCGTCCTACGACACAGCTTGTGCTTCGCACTTGGGCTCGTAATACCCCTGGGTTTCCAGCTGTCCTGATCGCTCTCATGACCAGACTTGGCTACCGCTGGTACCCTGAGTTCATGGTTTACGAGGATTACCGCGAGTTTAATCAGGAACAGTACTATGCTGAAGTTCGGATTTATGATCGGCAGAATGACTCAGACACCGAGCTGCACCTTTTCCACGGTATCGGCGTGACGATTGAGATGGCAGTACATGATGCCGCCTACTCTGATGTCGCACGTCTTCGAGGACAGTTCAGTGATATCTTGGATGACTCTGAGTTCCGATACATTCCGAATGCCCCAGCTACATTCTCCCGTCTGATGAATTATATATTCATGGATTACCTCGACAAATTCGTCGTGGTATATCTAGATGATATTCTGGTCTATTCTAAGAATAAAGAGGAACATGCTGGACATCTCTGCCTTGTTCTAGAAAGGCTCCGAGAACACCAGTTGTATGCCAAGTATTCCAAATGCGAATTTTGGCTTCCTGAAGTAACTTACCTTGGACATGTGATTTCCAAGGATGGGATTGCTGTTAACCCCGAACGAGTTCAGGCTATTCTCGACTGGACTCCCCCAAAGAATGTTAAGCAAGTCAGAAGTTTTCTCGGACTTGCTAGTTATTGCCGTCGATTCGTTGAGAACTTTTCCAAGATTGCAAAACCATTGACATATCTGCTTCACAAAGGTGTTAAATTTGAGTGGACAGAAAAATGCCAAGAAAGCTTTCAGACACTAAAAGATAAATTGACATCTGCCCCAGTACTAGCACCCCCGGATTCCCAAAAGGATTTCGTGATATACTGTGATGCATCTCGTCAAGGATTAGGCTGTGTCCTAATGCAAGAGCGCAAAGTGATTGCTTATGCCTCCCGACAATTGCGTCCTCATGAAGAAAATTATCCCGTGCATGATCTTGAACTTTCTGCGGTTATCTATGCCTTGAAGCTATGGCGACATTACCTTCTCGGTAACCGTTGCGAGATATACATGGATCACCAAAGCTTGAAGTATTTATATACTCAACCAGATCTGAACCTTCGTCAACAAAGATGGCTCGAAACAATTGCCGATTATGATATGAATATCTCATACACCCCCGGCAAGGCTAATGTAATGGCCGATGCTTTAAGTCGCAAGTCCTATAGCAACAATCTTATGGTTCAAGAAACACAACCTCTTCTCCATGAAGAGCTTTGCAAATTGAACCTCCATATTGTTCCACAGGGTTATCTCAATACCCTGGTTGTCGAACCAGATTTAGAACACGGCATTAAGGTTATGCAAGGGTATGACACTGAAGTTGAAAAGATCAAGCGATACCTCGAGAAAGGAAAGCCGTCGGAATTCCATCTTGATGCAGATGGGATCCTATTTTTCCAACACCGTCTCTTCGTACCCAAGTTCAAGAATGAGAGGGAAAACGTTATGAAGGAAGCTCATGACACTCCCTTGTCTATTCACCCTGGTAGCACAAAGATGTACCGTGACATTTGTCAAAGATTCTGGTGGCCTAATATGAAGCGAGACATTGCTCGTTATGTTTCTGAGTGTGACGTTTGCCGCCGCGTTAAAGCCCAACATCAAAGGCCCGCAGGAACTCTGCAACCCCTGGAAATTCCTGAATGGAAATGGGACAAGGTCCAAATGGATTTCATTACTGGTTTTCCCAAATCCCAGAAGGGTAATGATGCTATATTTGTTGTCATTGACCGATTCTCTAAGGTTGCCCACTTTCTGCCTGTTAAGGAGACAATCACTGCTAGCCAGTTAGCAGACTTGTATGTTTCCCGGATGGTGTCACACCACGGTGTTCCGTTGGAGATCAGTTCTGATCGTGGCAGCCTCTTCACCTCCAGATTCTGGAATAGTTTCCAAGAAGCTATGGGAACACATCTGTCTTTCAGCACCGCTTTTCACCCTCAGTCACAGGGTCAAGTTGAACGAGTGAATCAAGTGCTCGAAGATATGCTTCGAGCTTGCGTCATCTCCTTCGGTAAGAAATGGGAGGAATCTCTCCCGTATGCCGAATTCTCTTACAACAATAGCTATCAAGCTAGTCTGAAGATGGCACCGTTTGAAGTTCTATACGGTCGTAAGTGTCGAACCCCTCTGAATTGGTCAGAAACTGGGGAACGCTCACTCGTCGGACCGGACATTATTCGGCAAGCTGAAGAACAAGTCCGTATTGTTCGTGAACATTTGAAATCTGCTCAGTCTCGTCAGAAGAGCAACTATGACCGTAAGCACCAGGAATTAGTCTATCAACCTGGCGAACAAGCTTACCTTCGTGTCACTCCATTGAAAGGCACTCATCGGTTCGGAATCAAAGGCAAGTTAGCCCCTCGCTACATTGGCCCGTTCCGTATTCTTGCCCGTCGAGGAGAAGTGGCATATCAGTTGCAATTGCCGCCAAACCTTTCTCAAGTACATGACGTCTGTCATGTATCCCAACTCCGCCGCTGCTTCAAGGATCCTATTCGAGCTGTGGATCATGAAGTGCTTGAATTACGGGAAGATCTGTCTTATCCAGAACATCCCATCCGTATTCTTGATCAAGCTGAGCGTCGAACACGTCAAAAGTCAATCAAGTTCCTCAAGGTTCAGTGGTCAAATCATTCTGAAGATGAAGCCACTTGGGAACGCGAGGATCGTCTTCGCGAAGAATACCCCTCTTTCTTTCAGTCTTCCTCTTAATTCTCGGGACGAGAATTCTTAATAGATGAGGAGAGTTGTAACACCCCCGGTGATTAGCAACAGTAATCACTTTTGATAATGACATGTTAGCATGATCAACAGTGCATAATCATCATTAGCATCACATTGCATTTCAACTCCTAAGTCAAATTCAAAATTTAAATGAAAGTGGAATATGAAAGTTGTCCAACATAGGAGCTAAAATGTCAGATAAATAACAAATATTCCAGAGGCTATTCTAAAATTGAAACCAACATCATTGGAATTGGATAAGTGACTCGAACAACCTCAAACAGTGGATAAAGATAATATTTAATAACCATTTATTAAATCTGAAATAAATATGGAATTATGTTTTGTCCAAACTAGTTTTAGGTGTTAGGGAATGATGCACTGGTATTTGTGAAATAGGTCACACTTTTTACAAAAGCCCTTTGGGGCCTAAACATTTAACAGTAGAGAAAGGAGAATAAAGAAAAAGATAAAAGGAAAAAGAAATAAAAAATAAAAATAGAAATAAATAAAATAATTAATTAAATAATTAATTAGTTAATTAATTAGTTAATTAATCCTGATTAGGTTAATCTAATTAATTAATTAGTGTTAATTAATCAGTAATTAAATTAATTAAACCTAATTAACCTGACAGCCTATGACAGGTGGGACCCACCCTGTCAGGTGGCTGCTGACGTCAGCATGATGTCATGCTGACGTCATCAATCACTGTTTCGGATAATGTTGAATTAAATAATTAATTAAATTTCAGAAATTAATAAAAACTTTAGAAAATCATATCTTTTAAACCGTATCTCCGATGAAAATATTTTATACATGAAACTTGCTCAGAACGACGATACGAGCCCGGATACGCCCTCCGTATTCCCGTCAGACGCCCGCAGCTATAAGAACATTGAACTTTTAGACCGATTTCAGTAAATGAATAGTGCCCAACTTTAATTAAATAAATCCAAATAAATTCCTAAATTAACTAAATCGTTTAGTTAGGCAGTAGAACACCCCGGCATATCATTTAGGCATGTCATACATATTGTTTGCATTATTGCCGTGAATTTATTATTTCTCTCCCCCTCCTTCTCTCTCGATAGACGCCGAGACCGACGACGCTGCACCAGGTTACGACTACTCTACCGACGAGCAGCCCGTTGACGACCTCCCTCTCTTGCCAGAGCAACCAGGCAAGCCCCCCCCTTGAGCATTCCAGATATCGCCCATTCTATTCTCCTGCTTGCATTAGATTTCGCTACTGTTAATGTATGCTCCTATTCTGATGCATAGCCTGCTGTTGTAACCTGTTCATTGCTATCTTACCTGCCTATGATAAACTGTTTAGTATAGGTTGGTATGACCCATCTGTGACCCCACCACCTTACTTTGTCGCCCCTGCTTGTTCATCAACGACTCGATCAACGTGATCGTCGATCAGAGACAGACGCCTCACTTCACACCCCCCTTAGTTGTACGACTCTGCGTAGTAACTATCGAGTGCCGAGGGTGATACCTCGTAACGCACTCCTGATGAATACTCTGCTGCATAGCTGTACGGTCGTGGTCATCGAGGGTGATTCCTCCTTCTCCATGTCCGATACGACTCTGTCGTGCAACCCCTCAGTGTGAACCTCGAGGGTGATACCTCTTACGTTCACCCTGATGATTATGACCACACGGTTACTTGACCTTTTTCACAGGCGGGTCCACCCTGGTGGGTACCCGCTGGGGATCTATGATTTCGGGTGTGCCGGAAGGGCACTCGAGTGTGACATTGTGGCGGAGCATCAGAGACTCTGATTGTCTCCGCTTGATACTAATTGAGCCTATTGGATTTGGGTGTGTGATCTGAGTGGGTCGACGTGCCCTATACGCACTGCCACCACGCGGGATAATGGTTATGGGGCCCTCTGCGATGTACGTTTCGCCGAAAGCTTATCAGACGTCACGATTCACCGTGCGGGCTGATCGTCGGGATTGGGCTGGATACTTCACTGGCGAGTTCAGTGTCGCGCCTGCACCCCGGCCAGCCAAGCAACGCGCAGGGTACCCAGGGCGATGGCCCGAGACCCCTGGGTGCATAGGTTAGTCCGGCGTGCTGACCTCTCTGCTGAGCCTAGGTTTCCAGCTGTCCTGATCGCTCTCATGACCAGACTTGGCTACCGCTGGTACCCTGAGTACATGGTTTACGAGGATTACCGCGAGTTTAATCAGGAGCAGTACCATGCTGATGTTCGTATCTATGATCGGCAGAATGACTCAGACACCGAGCTGCACCTTTTCCACGGTATCGGCGTGACGATTGAGATGGCAGTACATGATGCCGCCTACTCTGCTGTCGCACGTCTTCGAGGACAGTTCAGTGATATCTTGGATGACTCTGAGTTCCGATACATTCCGTATGCCCCTGCTGGAGATGCTACCGGATACTACACAGCTATCTGTGCCCCGTACGAGCCTCGCCGATATGACCACCGCGTTCTGATTCAGTGCACTCAGGCTCTGGATCGCACTGTTCGGGCTCTCGCCGTCGAGTTGGTTGCCACTCGAGCACGTCTCTACGATGCTATAACGCAGTTTCGCAACTCTGACAAGCCCCTGGATGCCGATGACTGGCTCCGCGACATCACTCACGAGATGGAGTCTGCTAATGTCGCCCCCGCCAACTTTGTCACCTTCGCGGCCTTTTTCTTAAAGGGCCCCACTGCTCAATGGTGGGACACACACAAGCGTACTCTGCCTGTTGGAACAGTCATCACTTGGTATGAGTTCCAGGCTGCTTTCCGTACACGTTACATCCCTCAAGCAATTATGGAACGCATGAAGACCCAGTTCCGCAACCTCACTCAGGGCAATAAAACCGTCGAAGCTTATCAGCGGGAATTTCTTGATCTCTCCCGCTATGCTGAAGAAGACATCGCCACAGATGCTCGCAGACAGGAGAAGTTCCGTAATGGACTACACCCTGACCTCAAGCTTGCACTAGCTGCTCAAGACATCAATGACTTCTCAACTCTAGTGAACAAGGCTATTCTCGTTGAGACCGCTCAGATGGAACACAAGGACTCGCAGAAGCGCTATCGTGATGCTGGCTCATCTTCGGGCTCAGCACCGAAGCGTAGAGTTTGGATTCCCAACAACGCGTTCCGTCCCAATGCCTCTGTGCCAAAGAACAATGCTGCACTACGTCTACCTCCTCCACCACCGAGGCCGTCAAAGGCTCAAGCTATTCAGAACCATGCCCCTCTTCGTCCTGAAGATGGTTTGTGTTTCAAGTGCCGCAAACCAGGCCACCAGGCTAAAGACTGCCGCCAGACTCAGAATCAGTTAGATTTTCCTCGTGCTGGCCGTGGATATGGCCGTGGCAACAATCAGACCCGCAACTATAATACTGGGTCTGCTTCACGTGGTCGTGGTCAAGCTTACAACATTGACATTGAAGAAGTCCAGGATCAACCTGCTACTGTGATGGGTACCCTTCTTGTTAACTCAGTACCTGCTTCTGTATTATTTGATTCAGGAGCATCGCATTCATTCATGTCTGAAGCATTTGCATTATCTCATGACATAACATTCGAAAAGATGAACCTGCCAATAGTTGTCCGTACCCCTGGAGGCCAATGTCAAGCCACTATGATGGCACATAAAGTCCCTGTTGAAATCGAGGAATTTGAATTCCTAGCTTCCCCTATTATCCTGAAGTCCTCCACCATAGACCTCATACTCGGAATGGATTGGTTGAAAGCTCACATGGCTTCGATCAATTGTGCCACTAAAGTCGTCCAACTTCTTCACCCCACCGATGAGATAGTGAACTATACCGCCCGCATTACTCGAGACGCTGAAGCTGAGATATATGTTATGAATGCTTTGAACGCCTCACCTCTGGAAGGGATCGAGAACGTTCCTGTCGTTCAAGATTTTCCAGACGTCTTTCCGGAAGAACTTCCAGGAATACCCCCGGCTAGAGCTGTCGAGTTCGTCATCGACTTGAAGCCTGGCACCGTTCCTATTGCCAAGCGACCTTATAAGATGCCTCCGCATCACCTTCTTGAGCTTAAGGAAGAAATCGACAAGTCACTTAAGAGTGGTTTCATCCGCCCCAGTTCCTCCGCTTGGGGAGCACCTTCACTCTTCGTTAAGAAGAAGGATGGAACTAACCGATTGGTTCAGGATTACCGGCCCATTAACCAAGCCACAATCCAGAATAAATACCCACTGCCCCGGATCAATGATCTTTATGATCAACTCGCTGGATCATCGGTGTTCTCTAAACTCGACTTGAGGTTGGGTTATCACCAGATCCGTGTCCGTAAAGAGGACATTCCCAAGACTGCATTCGTCACTCGTTATGGCTCCTATGAATACACCGTCATGTCATTTGGCCTAACGAATGCCCCAGCTACGTTCTCCCGTCTGATGAATTATATATTCATGGATTACCTCGACAAATTCGTCGTGGTATATCTAGATGATATTCTGGTCTATTCTAAGAATAAAGAGGAACATGCTGAACATCTCTGCCTTGTTCTAGAAAGGCTCCGAGAACACCAGTTGTATGCCAAGTATTCCAAATGCGAATTTTGGCTTCCTGAAGTAACTTACCTTGGACATGTGATTTCCAAGGATGGGATTGCTGTTAACCCCGAACGAGTTTAGGCTATTCTCGACTGGACTCCCCCAAAGAATGTTAAGCAAGTCAGAAGTTTTCTCGGACTCGCTAGTTATTGCCGTCGATTCGTTGAGAACTTTTCCAAGATTGCAAAACCATTGACATATCTGCTTCACAAAGGTGTTAAATTTGAGTGGACAGAAAAATGTCAAGAAAGCTTTCAGACACTAAAAGATAAATTGACATCTGCCCCAGTACTAGCACCCCCGGATTCCCAAAAGGATTTCGTGATATACTGTGATGCATCTCGTCAAGGATTAGGCTGTGTCCTAATGCAAGAGCGCAAAGTGATTGCTTATGCCTCCCGACAATTGCGTCCTCATGAAGGAAATTATCCCGTGCATGATCTTGAACTTTCTGCGGTTATCTATGCCTTGAAGCTATGGCGACATTACCTTCTCGGTAACCGTTGCGAGATATACACGGATCACCAAAGCTTGAAGTATTTATATACTCAACCAGATCTGAACCTTCGTCAACAAAGATGGCTCGAAACAATTGCCGATTATGATATGAATATCTCATACACCCCCGGCAAGGCTAATGTAATGGCCGATGCTTTAAGTCGCAAGTCCTATAGCAACAATCTTATGGTTCAAGAAACACAACCTCTTCTCCATGAAGAGCTTTGCAAATTGAACCTCCATATTGTTCCACAGGGTTATCTCAATACCCTGGTTGTCGAACCAGATTTAGAACACGGCATTAAGGTTATGCAAGGGTATGACACTGAAGTTGAAAAGATCAAGCGATACCTCGAGAAAGGAAAGCCGTCGGAATTCCATCTTGATGCAGATGGGATCCTATTTTTCCAAC